>WUAM01000311.1:2405828-2427879 GCA_024336885.1 Actenoides hombroni
GTTCTAGTTTCCTTTTCTAATCGCCAAGTCTCTCTCCCTTATTCCCTTTTCTCTTCCCCTTTGGGGAGGGAGGGGGGTTAACAGAGAGCATCTGTTATAGGTCTAAGGGGCCACCCTGATCATGAACAGTGACAATAATCTTGTGAATTAGGGGTAGTAAACTGTAAAATTCCTACAGACTTTGTGACAAGCTTGATCTAAATTGTCTACAATACTGAACACTTTTTTGTTTCAGGTAAATTTGGAAGAAGAGTACAGATTAAACACGAACAAATCAATTATTTACTGACATTTTCTTTGACTATCTGGTTTTCTTTGAATAACTTTTAAAAATCATGTGTACATACAGTGATATACAGATATGTGTTTATATAAGAACAAGTATTTTTGATATAAAAGAAAAAGGAAATACAGGTAAAGGTAAATCCCACTCCCCTCCCCAAGAGGATATTTAAGACAAAAATAGTGTTATGAGCAAGTCATGTTGGTACTGCTACCAAGCAATCAACTGATAAATACTACTTATCCATCCCACTAGGATAATCAGGTCACTGTCACAGTGAGTTTGGTTCTGCAAACACACTGAAACACTGTGGCATCTCTTCTAGATTTATAGACTACGTTCTAGGGTTTTTCTCAGTAACTGGAGCTTTCCCTTCATCCATGTACTTTCAAAACAAATAACTATCTTTTATTCCCAGTTTTCGACTAGGAAATTGATTAAGCCAGAATAATTTTCAATTCCGTTTCCATCTCATAACATGCACGACAAGTAGAACTTCAAACATTTCAGTAAGGTCCTGTTAAATGCAATCCTGTGACAGAAGAGCTTTCTGCAAGAGATGCTCTGGCTACTAAAGGATATACACTGCATGCAAAAATTCAGTCCAAACATAATCAGTTAACAGTTGTCTTTGAAAAATTAATCTGAAGACGTCATTAATGTCGCAGTAAAATAAACGAGATCACACATTTTGCTTTTCTAAGCATTAGCTTAACATGCTGGAAGATCATTGTTTTCTGTGGGAATTGTATCACCATCTCATTTTCTCCATCGTTACCACTGGGATGCCATGGCAAACCAGCTAGATGCTTCAACAGGTGAGATATTTTTAATTTGTTTGCATGGTAGCTCATTTCAGAGCTCTTTAAATGTGAATAAATGGAAGTTGAGAAAAGAGGAAGAACCTATTTTGGCCATCAAGGCACTATAGGTTTTCTTCACACCAAATCTGATCTCTGACTTTCTGGCAAATTTCAGTTAAGGATATGATAACTGTTTCCTCTTTAGAGGAATAATGTTTTAAGTCACTTTTACTTAACCAATGACAAATCTGATCAAATTTGAGGCGTGCAAGGCAAATGAAGAAAATGAAGGAAATAATGATAACCCTTCTCAAATGGAAAACAAACGGGGCTCATCTTCCTGGCATTACAGACCAAACTTCCACTAACACACGTTTCAAGGCATCGCTCAAAAATCCTCCTCTGGGTTTTAAGACCATTTCACAGTGGAGTTAGGCCCCACCACAATCGAAAGCTGCAGTCACTTTTAAGCCACAGCCATACCCGTGTGCATGCACTCATGTGAAAGTATCGCACACACTAAATTGCACCGAGGCCGTGACAACATGCAACTTAGTAATGTGCAATATCTCCACCAGAGCAAGCAGAATGGGAGCTTCAGGGAAGAAGGGTATGGTGCATTCAGGAAGAGAACGACATGCTGCTCAGGGAAAGGAAAATGGTTCAGGCAAAGGTGTGCATGCTACTACTTTGGAGACCTGTGAATTGGAGAATTGGTGCTTCATCCATTCGGGGCGGGGGGGGGAATAAATAAATAAAAATAATCCAGACAAGAACACCACCTCCCTATTTCAGGGGTAAAGGACATCATTTTCCTACTCACGCAGTAAGGTAGGCAAGTTACTGAACTAACTTAATTTCACAGAACCTTTCTGAGCAAAGCAAATCTGGTATGTGCAGATCATTTCCCCCTGCCCCTCAAAATACTACATTATTAATATAATTACAATGAGAAATATCACTAACTAGTACTGAGAACAAAAATGATCTAAACACAGTAAACTGGTCCAAGTGGTTCTCCCATTCCCCAAGCAAGTCATCCTCCCAACCCTGACTGAGAGTGCTGCCAAAAAAAATTCCTGCAGCTCAACCTACTCTGGCATCACCCTCCCAACACCGTGGCCAGGGTATTCCTTTCCCTATTCCCTTTCCCCACTAGTTCCAGTAGGGTATTCCTTTCCCTATTCCCTTTCCCCACTAGTTCCAGTAGGGTATTCCTTTCCTACTCCCTTTCCCCACTAGTTCCAGTAGCTGACTTTCAGTAGTTCCAGTGAAAGAAAATCATGTATTTACTCTATTCACAGGCTAATAAACACCACTACCTGTCAAGGGAGACTCTTGTACATGATGAAGGTGCAATACTACCTTCATAATTCATCACATTTTTGTGCTGATACCTGCTTATGTCATAGGGAAAACCAAGAGGAAAAAAGAAATAAAAAGAGGAAAAAAGAAGAAAAAAAAAAAAGGAGGGGACAGAATGGCAGGAGGGACAAAAGACAAAGGGCTAATGAAGTATTCATCAAGAAGAAATGGCAATGAAGCATGGCCACACCAAGAGAGCTAAAATTGGACTGACAAAGACCTCAGATTGAATAGAAACCAAATAAAAACAAAGAGAGAAACCAAAGAGAAAGAGAGAAACCAACTGGGCATGAAAACCCAAAACTCTTACGAGAACTCTTAGGAGAACAGAAGCTACCTTGCGACTGAGGTATTAGCAGTAGTCAGGATTATTAACATTTTCCTCAATTTTCATTTCCCTGCATGACTGAATTATGCTAAGGCTAAGAAGCTCCACCCTGAGAAAAGGAGCTTCCTGCATCCCTCTCTCTCCTCTGGGGGTCCAAAGTCTTAGAAGAGCAAGTGCTTCTTGAAGATGACGCCAAATACTCCGTGGCAATGCATAACGAGTAGCAACAGATTGAGCAAAGATGTTATGAGACAGCTATTGCTTTGGAACAGCAGAAGACTAGAGCTGTGCCAGGAGGAAGTGCTGGACTTCATTGTTAAGGTCCTTTCTTGCTGTTTCATTAGTTCTTCTCAAGAATGGGCAATAAACCATTAAAAAACCTCTCAAACAATAAAACAACAAAACAGTAAACATGCCTTCTCTCATTTGGCACTTGGGTAACTTCATCTAGACTCCTGTGTCCCCTGGGGGTCTCCACAGTCCAGGAAAGATTTGTTGAGCACCTAGTGCAAAAGCTTTGACATGGTATGGGGCAGACAACGGCAGATGAAAGGAGCTGCCTCTGGTCGTCTTCAAGAAGAGAATGTTGAGGGATGGACCTGACTGGTGACTACAGCTGAACAAGTGGTACTAGGCCCAGAAGAAATCCCAGCTGTATAAAAGGAAAAGATTGTCACCATGAACCTACTCAGATACAGCAAAGGTGTCCAAAGGGGCTGTGGAGCCTCCATCCTTGAGGGTATCCAAACATTACCGAACAAAGTCCACCCAGCTAAGGCTGCTCTGAGCAGGAGCTTGGACTGGAGACCTCCAAGTGTCTCTTCTGACCTCTATGCTTCTATGGTTCTTTGACCATGAGTTATCCTGCTTTCCCTAGATGGGAAGGGACACCCACAACTTTGATGAAGATGTACTGTTCCACTATCATCCAGTCCCTTACTTCAGGTGATCACCAGTATCAGCCCCACCACTGATAAGTGCCAAACCACCTCTAGCAGCTTCCTCGCAGATGGGATTTATCCTGTTGAGCTCCAGGCAGAGGTCTTCTCATCACACAGATCTCTTCTCCTGTCCACGCCTCACCCAGCTAGATATCATTGGAAGCTGTGTCACAAGCCTTGCTAAAGTCAGAGTAAATGCCAGTCACTACACTCCCCCTATCCTGCTAGGGACACCTAGCAGGTGTCACCTGTCACCTCCTCAAAAGCAAGGTTCATGTTGGTCTTGGCACAAGTTGTCCTTGCTGAAGCTGTGTTGGGTGTTCCCTGATGTCACCTTGTCCTTCCCGTGCCTCCAGGTGATCTTCTGTCATTTGCTGCTCTGCCCTTGTACCAGCCAAGCAAGCTCTCAGGTCAGGCATGACAGAATCCCTAATGGTTCCCACCACCTGATACATGCTGCTTGCATTTTACCTCCCTTCTGTTCTGGATGAACAGATTTCCTATCTAAGGCTAGGAGGGCATTTCATCTCATTTCATCACAACAACTGCTTCTTTTTTTTCTCCTACATACAAATTTAACATCTGAGGTACTGTGACACAAACAGATTCAATACTGGCTCAACAATCTTTCTATGCTTTTGGTCAGCTTGAACAGGGAGCATTTTGAGGCTGAATACATGTTGTGCAATGCTGTTCCAGTCTAACGATGACAGTGTCTGCAGAAGTTTCATTATTTGATAACTCATATTACAAATGGAGCGTCTTGCTCCCACCCTACCACTGGGACCTTCTGAAATCTCAGAAGCAGCATTCCAAAGAATTTAAATAAGGCACCAAGTACAGGCTAAAACAAACAAGACAGACAGATTCAGGCCACCTCAGTGAACCCACAGGCCGAGTTCCCTTGTGAATGGAAAGCAGCTTCACATTCTGCATTCTCCAGAAACTGGCTTTTTGTCATCGTATTTGCAGTTACTGGTATGTGCTGCCTCTTTCTTTCTTGCTTTCCTCTAGCTTCTCTAACGCTATCTTCTTCCTTTCCACTTGTGTCAAGGACCTACAAACTTCAACGTGCATTTAATACACTCCTCCTTGCAGAGCACCCATGCCCAGAGAAGCCATGTCCTGTTTTTTGGACACTATTCCCCACTACCAAGGGCTAAAGAGAACAATTTGTGAGACAAGGTTCAGTTTCTACATCTGTTTGCATTCTTTCAGAAGGGACAGAACTGAGATCTTCACCGTTAGGTCGAGGAGAACTTAACAGCAGCCTGCCCTCAACTTTTTGAAGAAGCAATCTGTGATTTAAACTCCTTATTTAAAATCCTTTTATTACATTATCCACATTGTTAGTGTTTCCGGCTGCTAATGGGTGAGAGCTGACAGTTTCATTCATCTGTGATGACTGAAATATGTTACTGTACCACCTCAAAAATTGCTTCCTTGGGAAATCTCAAGGAAGCACGTGTAAAAGCACAAAACCCACTTCTTTGATTACTGTAGCAGTTTAAAGGAAAAACATAGGAGTGATAACTAAGCATGAAACCCTGTGGATACACTCTGGAGGTGCAGTACAGTATAGTGTTTTAAGTGGGATAAGGACAGTGCTCCCCTGTTGCTAACTTTGGTGTAATTTGGTTGAGGGAGATCATGAATTAGATTCCTCTCAGATGAAACTGAACTGGAAAAAGCACTCCAGGAGCATATCTAATACTCTCAAGCTGGAAATGAGTACTTAGTCCCCAAGATTAGCCTAAAAATAGTTCAGGCTAAATGACTCTGAAATGCATACAGCACAGATGTCAGGTCCTCCACTGCAACTGTTTTGCTGTATGATTCTGCTCCTACTGAGCTGCACTAGTCAGTATTGCCAACATAGCTGCAAACACATGACTTCCTGAGGGGTTAGGGATGTCACGGGCATTTCAGTTTTATTAAAATACAAGTATTCACTACAGCACAGACCTCTCCATTTATTTATTTATATTTTTTGGTCAAGTCCAATCAAACTGCTCTTTTAGCAGTCAAGGGAGGAAAACCTATCACTGCTAGGTTCTTGAAAATCTTTAGAGGTTTGCGACTTGTCTTTGAAACCTGAGCTGCTGCAATTGCTAAGTGTTTGTAGTTGAACATCAAATTTACAGAAGGTTTTCCCAACAAACAACAACAACATACCTTATTGCTTCCTCCACAGATTGGCCAACTATATTTGAGGATGGACCTGGCTGAGACAAAGGTGTCAGGCTTATCACCCACTTTACTGGCTTGTAGTACTCATCACTGGAACTCAAAAGGTAGAATAGCGTGGTCAGAAAAATCACCTGCAGAACAAGTTGGAGTTTTAAATTAAAAGGCAATAAATACTTGCAAGAACTACAGTATGCAGCTACTCTTCAGATATTGAACTTCATCGGAAAGGCACAAAATACTATTCCACAAGCTTGGATTTAGAGAAACACACAGAGCTTGAAGAATAATTTTCTTCCCTGGTCCACAGAGGACTTAATTGTTATAGCTAAACACTGTAAAGTCCTGTTCAGCCTCTTCCTGAAATAACATGTAGATCAACATTTTAGTTAGGGTTTGGTTTGTTTTGAGGGGTTTTTTTTGGTTTGGGTTTTTTGTTGTTTGTTTGTGGTCTTTTTGTTTTGGTTGGTTGGTTTTGATTGCTCATTTATTTCTTCCCCCCAGCATGTTTATCAGATCAAAGAGTTGCTGAATGCTAACATCTTTTCTTAAAAGATAACCCAACAATCAAACAAAAAACTGCCAAATAAATCTGAGTTCTCTCAAGAGTCATTATGCAGCTGAATATGACACATGAATTAAACAAAACCTCACAAAAAGAAAATTTATGATAGTTATTAGGCTGGCAATCCTGACTGAATATTCCTTTGGTGAGTTTGAAAATGAGCCTCAGCAGAAGTGTTGGTAGTTCCCTTGTTTCAGTTTAAAGGCCAAAGAAATAAAATCAGATTGCATTAGGTTCCTGTATATTGCAGTCCACTATGTTTTCCTTATATTCCTGTTAGTGGGCTCAGCAACTCCTCGGGCTAAGCATATATCCCAGACATGTCCAGATTGAAACAGAACACCTTAAACAAGGCAAATCCATTCTGTGTGCTCCAGTGGTAAGCTACGGCTTATATTTCCTTGATCTGAAAGCCTTAGATCTTTTTTCTGTTCTCCCAAGAATAAAAAGAATTTTTTCCACATTCCTTATTTCCAATCTACTCATATGCTAGAATAAACCACATCTTAACCTTCTGATAAGCCAAAGAGCCTGATCTCCATAAGTCTCTTACTTTCAAGTATCTTATCATCCGCAGACACCTCATATCCTTTTCCTGCATTCTCTCTGAACACGCTCAGAAAAAAACATGAAATGCAAACAACACAACATGCAGCATTCCATTACCAGTGTCAAGAATGCCAGCCATTTGTCTCTGTTCCTAATTCCTTTCTAGTCACTGAAATGGTACGACTACCTCCCCCCCACCCCTAGCCTTGAACTTGGGAAGTCACACTCAGCTGTTCACCTGCTGTGACCTCTTCCCAACATATCATATATATAGGGTTTTTGGGAATTCTCTTGCTTGAAAGCTTAAATTAGTTTGTGCTACTTCAAACTAGCAAAGATTTTTCTGTAGCGACTAAGAATCCTACAAAATGAAAAGGAAAAAAAAAAAGGTACGGTTAAAACTGGAGCAGTGCTTTCTTTTTAATACAGCTCTAAATACACAGAATTTAAAAGAATTCCTTCTGTTTCACATTAGGAAACAAACTTCTCTCAATAGCCCATTAGATACATCTTTTGTCAAAACACAGACAGGGTGTTTGCACGAGATGCAGCATTTTCAGCTGACGCTGCTGGCTGGACCACAGAAACACACATTATGTGGTCCATTGGTGCCCACCATGCTTTAGGGTTCCACCCATTCAAAATGTAAAAATTTCATTCCAAAACTGTATAAAAAAAAGAAAGGAGATTGGGAAAGGATATTTGGCCAAGTAGCACCCAAAGATGCAGCAACTAAGCTAGAACATCAAAAACTCTGAAACTATTTCCCTTCACATTCAAAATTCACTTTATATAAAAGCTCTTTCTCCTTACTGAAGAATACTGGAGGGAGCTTTCCCAGGAAACCATGAGCTTCTTAATTTGAGACTTCCCAAAATAAAGCAGGAAACAGCTCATGCTGCAATCTCATCTACAAGAAAAACTAAATTGTTAAAGTATCCTCCCTTGGAAAGCAAATTAAAAAAAGGTTCACTACAGCAACAGATGTTAAGTGTGCCTTGAGATCCCAGAAGAACAAGAACTGTTAAGGTTACTTCTGGTCTTCTCCTCCTCACTCTGAGAGAGTTTTTCTTTAGCTCTGAAGGAAGGTGAATAGCAGGTAAATTTAATAATGCCATATTGCCAAACAGGATTCAGTAACAATGAACATCTCAAAAGTTAAGAAAGCTGAAGTGGTTTATTCGAGGGTCACATATGAATTTTCTCTACTTATTGCATTAAGTTCTTGCAGCTGGGAAAGAAAAAAAAAAAAAGAACAAGGCAAAATTTAAAAAGTTATATTGTTCCTACATGGACTACATGACAGTTAAGTTATCCTCAAAAGTACCTTAAAGGTCAACTGCATACTCAAAACCACTATCATTTTCATTTACTTACTGTCCCAAATAACAGGCTGTATTAATCTTTATTTACTACAGGCTATTTACTGAATATCCTAAATTTAAATCCTTTCTCCTTCAGTCATAAGCTGTTACCAAACCCCCACTAAACACTACTAAACCAACAAGTTCCACTACTTTCCCTTTTTGTGCTGTGAAAAAAATCTGTTCAGTTTTTGTAGGGAGAATCTTTGCGAACAGCTTTCATAAAGACAAGGAACTGTGTCTCTGAACAGCCTACGAAATGAAGAGTGCAGACAAGATGTAGTTACAGCACTCTCTCCCATGGCACTTCCCAGTGTTGGCAACTACTCTTTGGGTAGGCACACTGATTGTAATTGCCTTCAAGAGAGGCAGCTTATACAATTCTAGGGACACCGACACTCACACGTGACGCTCTCTGTGTACAGACATGGAAGAAGGCACATCCCTGTACCCCGCCTTATCTGTAGTAGAGTTAACAGGACAAAGTTTTTCATTGGGTTTTTAGATTCATTGCTTAAAGATTGAAGCATTTCTAATTTATCAGTTCTGCTGTTTGCGTTTCACAGGCTACCATTATCAAGAATCTAACCACAGAACCTATACGTGTATTAAACGAATCTTTCCTCTGTTTGCAAGATGACTACAAGTGCGAAACGTAAGCTGATGGTCAAATCCAAGAAACCAAGTGTGCAGGACTGATGTGTTTTGGTGGGGAAAGCTTTATATGAGCATTTTAAGTAAGATGTTCAATCTACAGCAGAAGCAGAGGAAACAGAGTAGCCTTTAGGGCATCCAATCTTTACAAGAATTCCAGTACCGCCATATCCCAACTAGCTCTGCTAAACCAGATGACTGCAAGTCTCTTCTCTCAGGTAATTAGGGACAGAACCAGAGGGAATGGCCTCAAGCTGAAACAAGGGAGGTTTAGACTGGACACTAGGAAAAAATTCTTCACAGAAAGAGTGGTGAGATGTTGGAATGGGCTGCCCAGGGAGGGGGTTGAGTCACCATCCCTGGATGTGTTTAAGCATCGCTGAGATGTGGTGTTGGTTGATGAAGGGGTGATGGTGTTGGTGGATGTAGGGGTGAACCTGTAGAGTAGGGTTAATGGTTGGACACAATGATCCCAAGGGTCTTTTCCAACCTAAATGATACTGTGATTCTGTGATTCTTTTTGTTAGAATATTTGCATTTATATTCCTGCTATTGTGAAAAGAACTACGCTAGGGGAAAAAAAAAAAAGTAGGCTTCATCCTATACATGTATCTGAGACAGGGGTGCTTTTAAGAAAAGCATTGAAAACAACTTGAGACTTTCTAAGCTTCTAGATATTGGCTTTTTTGATTCTGCAAAACAAAATTCCACAAATTTCCCAAAGAAGCAACATGCAAAACCACACAATGGTACCAAAGGTATGCTACTTGACGTTCCCTGGGACTGGAACTAGGAAGGAAAAATGGCAGTAGTTCAGTAATGGAAACAACATTGACTGCACGCTATCTGTAGCTAGAGCAGACACTGCAGGAGATTCTGTATTGATTTTATAAGAAGGCAAGGAATGTCAGGCTTTGATTAGGTTCCTATAAATTGTTTGCCTCTGCTGTAGGAGAATTAGAGTGCAGATGGAGGTCCCACAGCCTTCCCTCCTCCCATGAATGCAAGTGCATGATGCTTACAGGTAAGGTACCATAAGTTATAGCCCATTAACAATAATAAAACTTGAGATTATATATGTACTTAACAAAAAATAAAAAAGGGTGGGGGGAAATTAATAATTTAAATTTCTACTTTAATACTAATTGTCACCTACCATCCTTTCTGTAGCAGTGTTCCAGTTCTAGCCGGTGCATGGTTGAAATATCTACAACTTCAATAAGACCAAGAGATCCATCCATACGACCAATCAGTAATAATTCTGGAGCATCTCCTGTCCATGATGCAGCTGGCCCTTCTTCTGGCCAAGCTACAGCAGATACCCAGTGAGGCTGAAGATCTAATAATCCTTTTCCTCCTAGGAGCCCAAAAAGTCTTTTAAAACTACTTCATTTTCATAAAGAAAAGAAAACAACAAAAACACTTCCCATGAGAAAAGATAAACAGAGCCTATTTAGAGCTAGGACATACTACAAATTAATTGAAATTAGAAGACTATGAAGCAATGGTCCACTAATCTATGCAGACACAAAATCTAGCTAACAAATCTCAATTATCACTTAGGTTATATAACTTTGCTAAGGAAGGAAGCTAAATTTTTCAGTACTCAGTAAATTCTCCTGTGGACTGTCTACTAATGTGCACAGTGTAAGTGGTGATTTTCATAAGAGCAAACCAACAGAATGAAGTTTCAGGGATTACAAATGACAACGTGATTAAGTCTTCCTCTCAGAGGAGGTCTAAAGGTATTATGCTGGATTAGTCAAGTGCAGCACAGATGACAGTAAAAATGTAAGGGAATCCACTTAAAGATGCTTGTAAACTGAACCAGGGAATTGGAAAGGGTCTTTCCTGGATCAAGTTCAGTCCTTCCATCACAATGCAATCTCATAAATTTATCAGATTAATCTTAGAGTATTTATTCTCTTGTAAAATAAGGAATCACAATCTTTTGAGCATTAAAAACTTAAAGTTATTCATGGCCAATTTATTTACATTTCTTCTTTTGTCAACACTATGAAGTGTAGAATTTATCTTCCTAATGCATATATTTATAAGCTTCTTGCTCCAAGACTCTTTCATTCAAATAAATCAATCAAGCTCACTCATTGTACTCTCATCAGAAGACATTCCATCTAGCTGGTCACTCTAGCAATCCTTCCCTCCATTTCTATCAATTTTCACATTCTCCCTTTTTTCATGTAGAAAGGTAACTCTTGCAAAACATTGGAAGACAGTATTTACAGAGTGATCAAGCCTCACACCTCAACATTTCTGATTCAACAAGGACTCATATGCTGCTCAGTTTTCTACTGAATTAACTGTAAATCAGGCATCCATTTGTGATTAGTGCCTTCCTCTAATTAAAGAGGTTTACAAGACATTCTGGAAGATGGTAGGCATTCAAATTGCAGAGCCTACACAGTTAAATACTTGGGTAAACAAATATTCAGCAACCTAGCAGCTTCCCTAGAAATATGCTGTGTCTTAAAATTGTTCAGAGGTAGTTAAGAGCATACCATTGACTTGCCATATGTTCACCATCTTTTCCATAGCCCCAGCCAGATACTTGCCACTGATGCTCCAACAGACAAGAGACAAACTAAGGTCACTGGGTGATCCCAGACTTTCTTCAGAATCACTGTCTCTGTGATAAAATAAAATAATTTAAAAAGGGCATTTCCTTTAAGCGGACAGGAAAAACCAGAATTCATTAAACATCTCAGTTAAAATCTGGAGTCCTCCTGCCATCACTGAAGATTTGAGTAATAAATGTTTCTGCTTATAGTTCTATATTCTATTTAAAAGCACTACAAACTACAGACTGAAGTACTATTTGCATGGTAAGAAATTTGAACTTATGTTTCAATTAAAATATGTTTAAATTATCTTTAACTTTACCTATTTATATCGCAAATTTAACATCTTTGGTGAGGGCAAGGAAGTCAGGAAATGAAACAGAAGAGCTTGCACAAACGAAGCAAAAGCCATACATCTTGCTCCCCAGTCTAGTTTAAAATCTTCCTCCCATTGCAATTTAATTTCACTGTCCTAAAATTCTATTCTGAAGTTTGCTTTGGCTAACTGTAACAGGACCACTGGTAGGTTTTATTGCCCTTTAGGGCACACACAACAGCCACAGTTTTTGCTGATATTAGTAACAGGAAAATGAAGGCTATATTGCCAGGATGCATATTTTAGGCCAAATACTGTACTAACCCTGTATTTCTGAAGGTACATGATGCATATCTTTGGTGTGTTCTTGTTTAAGCAGGAGACATTTAATTTGTGAATAAAGCAGGTAATGGGATGTTGTAACTATTTTTAACAACATTAACTGACTAACATAACACATTGAACAATATTAACATAAAAAGTTAACAGAACAGGTAGCAATATTGTATCAGGAAAGAGTAACCTCATAGCATTTAAATGATGTTCCTCCAAACTCAGAACAAAACATATACTCACAGAACTAGCAAGTATTTCTGTCAAAAAGAAGGGATAATGCCTTTTCATATGTCCATACCTAAGGGCTACAGAAATAATTTTACCCTTACAGAAGAACTGGCACTTACCCAGTGCAATAGACAACACAAACAGAACTATGTTGCCTTTGTATTTAAAGTCCTTATTGAGATAGTTAGCAATGAAGCCCATGAAAATACTGAACTCTGAATTTACTGTACAGGAAGCACACTTTCCTGCCCCATGAATAAGAGAAGAACTCTGGTACAGGAAGATGCTGCTCTCATTACTATCTTCTGAAGTCAAGTTACATCATTCTGTTTATTTCTTTTAAGGCAGAATCTAACAGTAGCAATGAAACAAGAATTAAAACAACCACTAAGAAATCATCATGAAACAACCTTCTGGTCCACTATTGCACCTTCATTCTCATGAGTTAAGCTCACCTCAGCTGTACTAAAGAATTAGATTTTAATCTTTGCTTTCTTCTATTTTGGATTCATCTAAATGATTCAGAAGTATTTCCCAGACACACTCATGAAGAATTACACTCAGTTCCTGAATCTCTGAAGTCACAAATTCCTTTTTCACACTTGACTCAACCATACTTGTAACTATCATGTTGTACATTTGAACTGTCTTCTGGAACCTATCTGAAGGGATTCTTTGTTTGTTTTTAATATGACGGTCCCCTACAGTTTTTGTTTTACCCATTTTGCATTATACAAATGAATTGAGACTATTTTTAAAAACTTTAAAGTGACTCCTACTGACTTGGCATTTAGGTTCTAAGTTTTAAGCCATTTCATTCACTTCGCATATCATAAACACAGCAACAGTCCCAGAGAAAACATGAGAGAATGTCAGTGCAGGAGAAATTGCAGGGTTGGCTCTTTCCATTATCTTGCACAATTAAGCTTAAATTAAATACCTGACCATTATGAAGACTTAACTTACAGCTTGTTGAGCACACACGTCTGTTGCAATGAGTACTGCTTCTTTGTAACATTCCACACTCTGATGGTGCCATCATTTCCACTAGTTGCCAAAAGTCCCTTTTTACTGCACCAAACACACGTCATGACCTACAAACACCAAAGTAATCATGGCAAAGCTAAACTTTAAATCTAAAGCAGAGGTATGTTTGTTTACTAACATTAACCAAACATCAACCAATGAGACAGAGCATTAGCTATATTACTGAACTATAACAATCAAACAAGTTATATTTCTTTATTTTTATAGCCTTGTGTGCTGTAATTAAGTATGGTTTGTACAAATGATACCCTTTGTTCAGACCCATGCTCCAAAAGCATCTGTTGCACAGAATTCCGGACAAAGATGTTAACTGGTATGCCAGAAAAATTACTGCAAATTAAGGTTTAGTCCAAAAAAAAGATTTAGGGTGATTCTGCTAACTTTATGTACTTTAATAACACTTTCATGTCCCATATAATTGAAGCTTCAAAGAAGCTAAGCATTTTTCTGCATCAGAGGTACCCTCAAGCAGTAACTTAATCACCAAAAAATTATTTTTTGTTGAGAAATCATTTCAGTCAGTGTATTTGTAAAATAACAGTATCTCACTTTTTCTGTATTCTACACAAGAGAGTACTAAAAAAAAAAGCAAGCAAGTTTGGGAGAAATCATGCTTACCCTGTTCTGATGAGCCTCCAGTTTTATGAAGGAACATTTCCGTAAGTCTCCCCCCATATCAGCGAGGGTCTGAGGAGTAGTTTGATTATCTCGATCATGTGCTGCAAGTGTTCGAACCAGCTGCTGAGCAGCCCACTGCCTATGTTGTGAAGATAGCCTTGAGGAGAGGCAGCAAGCTGCTAGTGCATTAGCCAGCTCCAGAGGGCCTACAGCAGAAGGATCATAGGAAGGATGGGCATACAAATGGGCAATTAAACCTGCTTAAACAAAACAACGAGATGATGCCTAGATGAGTACCAGAAAGAATTACACAAACGAACACAGCATTAGCCATAATTGCCAGAAAGAGATTAACAAATATCTTACAAGAATGTTGGAATCATGTTAAGTATTAGAAAAACCACTTCTATAATACTAAGAGAAAAAGAACTTCTAAAATTTCCTAAAACCCCCTTAAGAACAGAATTACAAATAGCTTTATTCCCACCACATGGAAAATCACTGTTCAACAAGCAAGTGCTTTCTGAAGAGGAAAATGCCTCCTCTGACACAGATAAGCTGCTGTGGCTGCTATGTCCTTCCCTCCCTTTAACACAGCAACGGCCTTGCGTTGAGGCAAAGCCGTAAGTAGCTTTTCTGCTCCCTGACCTCTCACAATAGAGGCAGCACAACTTTCTGCATCAGAGACAGAAGAGTACTTTGGTGGCAGCAATCAACTGCTTCATTTCATTAGATGGCCCATCTGAGGCTGAATGTCTTAGCTATATGGCTTTGAATACACACACATTCATTTATTTCAAGTAGCAAAAACTGTAATTATGTCATAAGATCATATTTCTAAGTAAAATTTTTGTACTAAACTATAAGATTACCTTGATTAAAACAAGTTTTGTACATTTTTGAGAGTGTATTTATTTACACATTATTCTAGGAGGTCTCTCCTTAAATACAAAGGAGGAACTGAAGATTAAATTATTAACATCTAAAACCACAGCTATACCATACCTTTCTTTTCAATTTCTGCTTTATCATAGTTTGGCCTCAGCTTGGCCCCTTTGTCTGCTAACAATGCCACAAGTGCTTGAGTGACCACAAAATTGGGAGATGTGACAAGTTTGTTTTCTTCTGCAATTCCTCTTAAAAAACTTGGCAAAAATTTTCGCTGAATTGGATCATCAACTGTTGTCAAGTTTACACCAGTTGCTGCAGAAATCAAATTCTGAAAATAAATAAAGACCATAAATAACCAGAAGAAACAGAATAATCGATTTTGCAAAACATTTTTAGTTGAAAAAAATCAGGCAGTTTTTTAAAGATTTAATTTTTTTTCCTTCAGAAATTCTTAGCTCCCAACCACTCTTATTTTAGCAGGCAAAGATCATGTACAATATGGAATTTAAGTCCTCTCTCCTGGGGATTAACTGGTCTTAATGGAACCAACCGTTCAGATCCATGGATTATAAAAAAGTAAAATAAAATATAAAAAAAGTATCAAGTACCCAATAATACCACCAAGAACTAAGGAGCTTACAGAACACCTTTATAAAAAGTTAGGCACCTGTTGGTGGGATAAAAAGCAATAACACACAATAAAATACATCATCACATCCAACATAATATTTCTCCACAATTATATTTTAAACTCAGAGGAACAAAACGATCAATTAATTTGATTACTTAGAAGCTTCCTCATACATATGAAATACTGCTGCAAGTCCATGGCTGTAGATCATCTCTTTCTCAGTATAACCAATCTTTGCCTTATGGAAGAGTCAACTCAATTAAAAAAACCTAAGATTTGAACATATATAAATACAAAAAACACATTTATTTTTTCTCCACTTGTAAAGAGTACTTGGCAAAGAATTGTCAAGTTACTTGTTTTTTACCAACAACAAAACACACACTTGTGCAAAGCCATAAAAAACAGTTCTGAGGAGATGCTCAAACCGAGGGCAGTCTCACCACAGTTCAGAAGATCAAAGCACACAACAGCAACATGTGCACACAAGATTCCCTCATTTCACGTGTAAGCAGTCAAATATAAATATTGATGTGGAAACAACGGTCTTACCTGTGTACATAACTGCACCAGAAGCTTTGCAGCACTAGGAGTGTTTGATGCCAAACAGCCTACTGCTGTACTCAAATAGGCAAGACAAGATATAGGCTTGCTCGTTTTGCTGTGCACTCCTCTAGATCGCTCTGCTGAACTTGCCGCGGTGGCTGGGCTTGTGGAGAGGCCTGCTCTCCCTGCTGCAGCGAGGCACATTAAACGAACCAAAGTTCTGATATCTGTTAATCCCAAGGATTCAAGACCAGCTGCCAGGCTACAACTGGAACCACTGTCAGAAATGAGTATATATGCTCTTGTTTTTGTTAGTATATTTAAAAATAAAGTTATGTTTGGATAAAACTGTTCCCAAAGCACTAGTGAATACTGTCTGTTTGCTTATATAGACATTGTTACCATGCAGGGGGAGGGGAAGAAAGAGGAATGAAGCTGCAGACCCTCCACTCCTTTTATTTTAAGATGAAGACAAAACCACATTATAGACTCGCCCTAGCAAAAATCAGTGAGTTTACCTAAAATTCCTCATAAACAAAATTATATGGATAATTCACATTTAGAGTTAGGCTATGAAAATATGCACATGTACATGCCAGGTCTTTGTGATATCTTCACAGTTGCACAGCTATCTGGTACAAAGCCACTTTAAAATCCTTGTGTCCTATCAACTCCTGCACTTTATCTTCTTTCCTCTAATATTTACCTCTAAGTTCTAATACATACCTGGAACAAAAACTCTCTGACAAACACAGCATCTTTATGCTCTGAATGGCTAAGGGAGGTCACTTTATAAAAGAAACTTCTTACATGGGAAGTTTGAAGATAGGGTTCAAAAGAACAAAATCAGAACATTTTCTCTTAATAGTGTGATGCAAGTACATAAAATGAGAATCACTTTCCCAAATAGCTTAAAACTGCACCCCTATCAAACATAACTTGATAACTTGTTCCAAATGGAAAGGTGAAAGGATTGAAAAAAAGATGCCACAAACCTGACAGACAAAAGTGAGAGTGCTCTCATAACCATTGTTCTTGCAAGAAGGACTTGGGCAGCAGCTGTCACTCTTCTCAGAGCCATAACACGATCATGTGGATTTACTAGGGCAGCTGCTTGTTCTCCTAAGGTTATCCTGCCAGAAGAACTTTTTTCTATAGAGCCATGACAGCCTTGGAAATAATGGTATGCCATTAGTGTTTAGAGAAAAGCAAAACACTACCATATAGTAATAAGCACAGAAGCAAATTTGGCCTATGTTTGCAAATTACCTATTAATTTTTCAACATTTCACATCAAAGGAGAGTTAATTGCTCTTGGAATGAAACTCATTTCCAATTTACCTATTTGCATTAGTGTTTCTTCCATACTGTTGGTGGCTGTCACCATTGCAACTGAAGCACCCAGAGGGTCACTGTCAGGGAACTGTACCGGTTCAGGTACAATACGTCGATCATTTAACCCAAGAGGTCCAGCTAGTAATTCAAACTCCTCTTCTCCTGTCAGCTTTTCATCTTCATCTACATCTAACATATCCCAGTCTTCTAGAATTAGAGAAATATAATTAGACTTGGTTACAAAAGCTAAAATATTCAATAATCTCAATTAATTAAAAAAAACAATACAGGGTGTAAAATCTGGACTGTAACACGGTATTCTTAAAACCTCATTTTCTGACATTAACATAGACACAACATTTTAAGTCAGAAAAACAAAGTCCCGCTCTTGCTCTCTCCCTTATTTCTACTGCAGAGAAGTTCCACAGAAGATTCTCTGAATTATCAAACTAGCTGGTTTTTTGTGAAAACACAGAAATGAGAGGTCATCACACCTAGCACAAGCAACTCCAAAACCTGGAATATAGTGAAAAGTGTAGACATACAGTTGTGCTTTAAATCATAAGAGGTGCACATTCCAAAGACCGATACTAGAAATTTCTGGTCTTCATATTGATTTAAAAAGCACACTTGAGTTCTTAGGCCATAATACACCCAGGCTTTTGCTTTTCCTTCCCAAGGGAGGGGGGAAAAAAAAAAAAGCTGTAGCCCTACAGTTGCAGTTCTGTTACGCATTCTGTTCACTTTCCAACTATTTACACAGACATCAACTTGCATTTATTGATCTGTCCTGCTCAATCTCCTCCCCATATAGTAGAATCTGAACACCTCTTATCTATTGGAAGATGAACTTACCACTAAGTTCTGGAGCACTCATTTATTCTTAAGCAGACAAAATTATACAGTTGAGATCATACAAGCTACAGAAAGGCCCAGAGTCAAAGAATCATCTGGGAAAGGTTTTCTACAGTCGTTAGAAATAACCTGTTTAAAGTGAAAGCCATCCTCGGGACACTCTTAGCTAGTACAAAGGCAGAAAAAGTAACAACATGCCTAATGGCAGACTTTTGAGATTCTAACTTATGCCAATTAACTTCTCCTACAAAGGCAGATGAAGAAATGTATCTGAACAGAAGGTTTATATGTACATTTCGGGATATAACATCTACCTGTAATACCTTATGACCTGAAGGTAGGATTTGCCATTTCAGCTACTTAGATGAAAGTCACAGGGAAGAAGTTTCACTGATTTTTTTTTTCCCTTTTGAACTGAAAAAAGGTATTACAATACTACATCTAGCCTGAAGAAAATTTTGAAGTATACCTTCATGTACAGTTTCATGCCAGGTTTATTTGCATGGAAGTATCTTTATGGAAAAATAACATATTGTGTAAGTGCAAAGCATTCAGTGCCTAAGCAACTTAAAAACATACCTTCATAAACACTGTCTTGTTTACCTATTAAATCAGGAGCCTGGCCTTTGTACCTGTATGAAAAAAATAAAGAAAATAACCAAATGGCTCTAATATTTTAAACAACAACAATTTTGAACTTGGCCTACTATTAAGATACTTCACTGTTAGGTCAATATGTATAAGATTTCTGGAAATGGCTAGTAACAGAGAATGAAATAAAAGGGCTTCTAAAAGTATCTGTGGAGGCGGGGAGCATTTTGCAGTACTAATGTGAGAAAGGCCCATAAAAAATACTGGAATTATCAGACAAAACTGAAAAAGTAAGATTTCAGAAGTCAACAAGAGTAGGCAACATCCCAAGAAGGAATTCCTTGGGTTTCATTTAAAAAAACCCCAGAAATATCAAGACAATCTTCTTTCTAAACATGCACTTATTGAATACAGAGAATGATTTTAAGCCTCAGTTAGAATAAATAAAGACAAATTCTACTAGGAATTTTGATTTCTCCAATTAAATTCTTAAAATGCTATTGCCAGTAAACATTTTAAATTGTTTCCTTTCTTTACACAGAGTATTCCACTATCTGGTATTTCTGTACCTTTCAGAAGCTGGTGTTTTTGATTTACTCTTGAGGGCTAAGTATTTCTCTCTGCAGATGCCACACAATAAATAGTAAGGGTTTCCACTTCCACATTCACCACCAAACCATCCATCTACGTAAGAGCCGTTGCTCCGATAACCCTGGCGATTAGCACTTCGACCACAGCCTGGGTGGTTTCTTTTCATATGTTGATTGAAGCTGACAACACTGGATTCACACAATTCACAAACTACTACTTCTTCTCTGTCTTCAGATTCACAAACGCGCTGTGTAGTAAGATTTTCAGAAGTTAGTTGCACAGAATAAATATCTTCGTATTAGAAATACAATATGCCCACATTCTTAGGTGGATGTTCCTGGCCATTTCTGTTACGCACACAGAGTCATACTTACATGGTTAACTTGCACAAAAGCAGAGCAGAAAAAGACAATTTATGATATAATGAAGAGCAGACCATCTCAGAACAGGAAAAACATTTGGACATTAAAATTTCAGAGGATGTGGTTCTCCTATTTTATTTTGTATTTGACTCAAAATTCTTCACAGTATAACTTTTCAGCTATAACTCTGCTAGTTTACATATAATGCTGCCTTTAACTTACCAGGTTCTCATCAGAACTTGACTGAGACTAGATTCCAGAAGGCAAGAAGAATTATTTTTCTTCCAGACAGCTGGACTTTACATTTACTGAGCAACAATATTATCATTTGTGTCAATAAATTCTGAGGTTTTGTCTGAATGTAATGTTCATTCTGCTACAGTTACATTTCTGTCCTAAGTGAATAATTTCACCGTGACATTCCACCGAAACAAGCTCTCTAAACCAGTCAATATGAACAGCGAACCTTGCTTCCAGATCAGAATCGGGTAGCATCATAACTAGAAGACAAAACCTTGCTCTTATGTGTTGCTCGTCTAATTTGACATGGGTAATCCAAAGATTAGCAGGCTGATGTTAATGTATTGTTTTTCCACCTCAAAATTATTTTTAGTGGACTATACAACAACTGAGTGAGAACTGTCATCACATGACAGTTCCAGAGAATGAAATACATGACGTGACTAAATTAAGAAAAAATAATTTAAGTGCAAATTATGTTGCTACAGATCAGATGACTTATAAGATGGCTTATTATTATAATTTCAAACAGGATAAACATTTATAACTGTGTTTGTTATCTCACACAGCTAAGCAATCTGGAATACCTACTTGGTTTCTAAGTGATACTGTCAAAACAACAACTACACTAGTGATGTTCTCATCTTTAAGGAGAGGGAGAAGAAAACCTATGTACATGTAAAAGTGCAGAGCAAGAAACACAAGATGGCACTATTCTTAATCTCCGTGAAGCTACAGAATACGAGATCATTTTAAGCACTGTTAGCATTTAGTAAGGTATTTTCAAACGTACTATAAGCATATGCAGGTTACTTAAGACTTTGAACCATGAACATGCAAAAAGCGGTAAGTTAAAGCAGCCCCCGCTGCGGTCACACACACCCAGGTAGGCCAATCCAGTACCTCTGGGATCCACATTCCCAGAATATCATTATCACTAGACAGGTCTTGCCCAAACATAGCTTCCATTGCTTCATCATCAAGGTCAATTTCCAGCTCCTCATCCAAGTTGAAGTCATAAAGCATCCCTGGATCTTGCTGCAGAGATATCCCTTCTCTTCGACTCTGATTCCTGTGGGCCTGTACAGAGCGGTATAATCCCGCTTGAGTTCCAAAAAGAAGAAGAAAAGAGAGTTCCTTATAACTCTTCTACTTAACATAATCTACTTATTATCACAAACACTTAAGTTACATATACATTAATACACCTATATGAAGGAAAGTTTTGTAACTGTCATGCTAAGCAGCAATACCCCTCTCCACTTACTGGATGAGCGAAGACCTTGGAGGTCTTTCAGCACACTTACCAGCACGTGCTAGCAATGTCCGAGCAGCTAAATCAAACTTGTGTCTTCTTGTTACAGCTGACCGACTTCTAGAAGGAGGTCCACTTGCAGAAGCTGCATTATCCACATGATCCATATTATCAGGGCTACAAGAATTTGTAATTTACAGGTAAATCAACCAAAGTTTTAAACAGCCACGTACAGTAAGTAAAATTACTTACTGCAATCTGAATAAGACTACTAAGATCGTATTTATTGGTTGTTTTTTTTTTTTTTCCTTTCTTTTATGGAAGGAAAAGGGGAATTTGGAATTCAATAATTTTGAGTTTCACTGCGGCACATATTTACTGTCTTTATGATTGTGAGATTTACTTCACATCATAGAATCACAGAATGGTAGGGGTTGGAAGGGACCTCTGGAGATCATTGAGTTCAACCCCCCTGCCAGAGCAGGGTCACCCAGGGCAGCCCACACAGGAACACATCCAGGCAGGTCTTGAAAGTCTCTAGAGAAGGAGACTCCACAACCTCTCTGGGCAGCCTGTTCCAGTGCTCTGTCA
>WUAM01000311.1:2428342-2484780 GCA_024336885.1 Actenoides hombroni
TAACTTACTGTCCACCAGGACACCAAGGTCCCTCCTCATGGTTCTGCTTTCCAGTGGGTTTACCCCTAACCTCTACCTGTACATGGTGTTGTTCCTCCCCAGGTGCAGGACTCTGCACTTATCCTTGTTGAACTTCATTAGGTTTGCCTTTGCCCAGCTCTCCAGCCTGTCCAGGTCACGCTGGATGGCAGCACAGCCTTCCAGCGTGTCAGCCACTCCTCCCAGTTTAGTATCATCAACAAGCTACATGCAGCAACATCAACACCTATTCAATGCTTCCATAGAGCCTAAGCACTGCAGAAATTCTGGGAGAGTACTCCTTTAAAGCTGCCACTGTTAACTACAGCTCAAACTAAGTTTCTTGTCCTTTTTAAAGGAAATAAAATCAAAACTTCTGTTGTTGCCACCTCAGTCATTCCCCTTTTTGTCCGAAATCTTTTGCAAAATATCTCCCAACTGAAATCCCTGAGTCCCCTGCAAAAAGACAGTTTACCAGGGACAAAGTAACCGAAGAAGTTTAAAAATGCGTATCTCAGTAGGACCAAGAAATCTAAAAGAAGGTGTTCTCAAAACACATCTTGTAACTGTCATCCTCTCTAACAAAAAACTGGTATGATCCCTAATAGGTCTTATTTAAAAACATAACCACTACTTTTAAGATTCACAACAAAACAAAAGAGAAACAATCACCTTTCCTCCCTGTTTAATAGATAATTCGGATCTAAAGTTGGTGAAGGTGACTGAGAATGTAAACTTCTTCTTTCACCATCTCTGGACAAAACAACAATCAATTTAAAAAGAAAAATGCAGAAAAAAATGAGTACATGAATACAGTGAAGAAAAAAAAAATACTTTAATGAAATTTTGCTTTATTACTAGGTCTTTTAGGAAAAACTGAAGCTATATGCTTTTTTTTTTTTGTTCCTCCTTCCTCTTATTTTTGAGGGGAGGATGCTCAGTCGCATCCTTCTCCAGTTTTGTGTGCAAACACTACTGGAAAATAAATGCACCGTGTACTCCTAATGTATTTGCATCTTTGCTTTTACTCACGTTGCAACAAAATTCAACAGTGGCATTACAAAGCAATGTTCTGTCAGCAGCAATGAATTTAGGAGACTTTTCAATTTCAGTGACAGATTACAGGCAATTAGAAGAAAATGCCATTTTACCTTTCACTAAAACCTTCCTCCATTTCAGTGGCATCAGCAGAAGGGATATCACCTGATGACTGCAAATAACAATGATCACCAGATTTTCCACCACTTCCAGACACTACTGGCCCATGTTGTGAATCTGCAGTCCCTTCTGACTGGGGCTCTTCATCATCTTCATTTCCAGGGTGCTCTATCATCCACATGGCCAGCACTGTGATATTCTGTGCATCTGCTTCTCCTCTGGCACCTGAAAGCAGGAAAATCACACTTAAGAATTGTGTTATATCACTGATGGTAAAAAAATACACCCCCCCCCAATAAATGGTTATAGAAATTAAAAATTGATATTCTATTGAAAAAATTGTTCCATATATATCTAATTTTTCAGTTTAAACTGATATTATAGTTTTAGATTACCTGTAGCTTCCATAGCTTTTGCAATTTGGCTGAGGGAGAACCCCATTTCCAGCAATGGAACAGCAATGGCAGGAGGAGGAGGGGATGTGGAAAGTCGGCTGCTTGGATCAGACAAAGCTAAAAGACAGAAAATGTTAAATGTAAAGTGTGTAAATTTTTCTGTAGTGTTACTTTACTAGGCCTTACTTCGATATATTAGCTTCAAATAAAGAAGTCATTGCCCTTAACAACTTTCCTCTCTAATACTTTCCACAAGTAAGATACTTTTTGTAATGAAACCAGACAGTGTTCATTCTTATCATTAATCTGTATACTATGTAAGCCTCTGCTTCATTAAGATACTGATGATATACAAAGATATTCAAATATTCAAATTCTTTCTTTAAAGATATTTCTAAGAAGTTCTAAATTTCTAAAGATATTTCCATTTAAAAATAAATCAAATTTTCTATTTGATTTATATTTAGGTAAAGTAGATAAAATTATCCTCGTCCAAATTACCAATATTCCCAAATGTTATGAGATCACACCAATACACAGTCCTCTTATGGTACAGAAAGTCATATTGTAAAAAACAAAAAAAACCAAACCCCAAACCAAAACAACAACAAAAGATGTGAAATGGAGCAGCCAAGTTGCTATGCAACAAATGAAACTGATAAAAGACTCAACTAACAGCCTGGATATTAGAGCAAGAAAAAGTTGTATCAGTCAGGAATTTTAAAGCGTGGACTTTGTTTCTCAGCACTGAGTATGAAATCTGGAGAATATATTTTAACTCAGTCTCTTCTATGCATTTAATACAAAACACATACATACAGACTTGTATTTTCTTTTTAGTATAATTGCCTTTGCATCAGAATACTCATTTGTGCTCTTTAGAAGCTCAAGATTCTCATGCAACAATTTGCTCAGACTCCTAGCTATTCCATTCTGTATGCATACTGGAATAGAGCAAGCTTCTATGTTGGGTAGTACAGTGCATGTAGTAATAAAACATCTATAAACAGAAGCCTCTCATTACCTTCACGGGATTCCAGAGCAGCAGCATTAGGAGCCCATGAAGGTTGGACAGCCCTTTCTATCTCATTAAACAAGATTAATTGGAAGGAGCTATACTAGTGGATGTATATACATATATAATACACTAATTCCTGTTTTCTGTGTGATATATGATCTAACAAAAGCTGGAAAATCAGTGCACTAAACAGTGGCACACAACCAACAAGCACAAATCAGATGAACATTCTGGACTAGCTACCAATTATGCTGCATTTTCTTTTTATACATTTAGTTTGGAAACTAATTTCATTTGCTGGATAAAGTCAACAGCTAAACAATCTACAGCTTTTTGTCCTTAGATAGCCATTAAAAGGTTTTCAAAAGTACTTAACATGTTAGGTTGCATAAAAAGAAATCCTGGTGGTTTCCAGTGTCTTAAAAAACTACGCTGATCCTGTGTACATTTACCAAACTGCCCACCTTTCTATCTGCATTGCCCACAACTTTACCTGTACGATTCGCTGGCCTGGCAGACTGGGAATCGGGAGAAGTCAAACTCTGTCTCCTTCCAACTTCATCTGAAGGTGATGTTGGTAAAGAAGATATTGGAGGAGTCTGGGCACGTCGTGCTGGGAGTACAGTTGTAGTAGGGTAACTGGAGAACATTTGCCTTTAAGAAACAAGAATATACATTTATATTTAAAAAAACTATGCTGAAAAAGGTCTGACAGAAGAAATACATCAAATTGAAGTGCACTTAGCAAGTCACTCTTTACAGTGATTGAGTTTTGCAAGGGTAAGGTGTAATGCATACATATGAGTGAGCAGAAAAACCCTGTCAGAACAGCTCATTCCTACCACTTTTGCCTGGAAAGTTAAATTCTAAGTATGCCGCTAAAAAAAATAAAAAATCCTTCAATGATCAAGAGGTGTCTTAGGAGATAAAAGAGAAGCAAACACTCTTTCCATTTCCCTACTTTGTTCAGAACTCAGTTGGACTAATAAATCAGGGGAGTATTTTACATTCATTGTGCTGGTAATAGGACATTGTTTTGGCTTTTTTTCACATTGTATCCACAAAATCTCTACAAACAGGGATGAGATATATGACCAGAATTAATAAACTTAGAACAGGACTCTATACAATATGAAGCAGATTTCATTCTACATCAGAAAGAGCCTCTGCAGAGTAAGTAGCTGTATCTTAACTTCTATTTCAGCACGTGAAGGTAGGACGAAACAACTTCTTAGCCTACAGGATGTTACCTACCAACTAAGATCTACGGCAGTTTAAGAATCAACAACTATTTGTTAAAAATACAGAATTTCAGACATTTGTAATTTAAACTATATGAAGTAAACATGAGCACTAAAGGACATCATCAGGCAGGTATTTTCTCCTGTTTTGAAGAACTCAGATGTTACATATTTCTGTAGTGTATATTAAAAGCTTAACAGCTGGTTTTTCTATTAATTAACTCTGTCCTCTGCAGAGGCAGCTCTTGACAGTGAATACAAATATTAATACAAATATTAACATATTCAAAGGCTCAGACAGCTAAAGACAGATACTGAATATAAACCACACAACTGGTTCCCTACAGCCACAGAATCACATACACTGAAAAAAGCTATTTTACCTAAGAAGACTAAGAGGCATAACCCCAGGTGATTCTGAAGCTGGAACTGTTTCAGTATCAGTTACTGGAGTAGTAGCAGTGGTAGTATCTTCCAGAGAGCTGCTCATGAAAGATGTTGTGCTAGAAGCAGAAGGGCTGGTTGTAACTGGTGTTTGGGCTTGCTGAGACTGATCACCTTCTTCTACTTGTTGATCTACTTCTGCAACAGGAAAAAGGATGTTACAGGAACATTAATATAACTGTACAGAGCAAAACAGTAGCTATCAGTATTTAAAATTCCCTCCAAATAGAAGAGTGTGCCAAAATGCACACCACACAAATATTGATGTCTCAAGGACTTACGTAAAGAACCCAGTCTATTGGCTCTTGCTGTTGTCATACAAGGTAAATAGTAATCAAGTCTTTTCAGATAACAGAAGCCATTTACTTAGATCTTACAATGTTCAGAGATTTGGATTTATAATTGTAACAGCTAGGATTGTTCTCTTAGGCAAAAGGGAAAGAAGTCTCCGATACGGTAATAGAGCTGATGTTTAACCTAGCTGTTTTAAGTAACAGATTTTTCAAGGGTTGTTTTGGTTGGTTTAGAGTAAGTCCTTAATACAGTAAACCAGGGAGTGCAGCAATAAGCTTTCATATTTTAGATATTTTTTCTTTGTTTAAACTACTTTAAATGATTTCCCTGAAGATACAGACTGTATTACATGTATTTTATGAAGAAAAGGAATGATACACATTGCCTCTTTGGCCTCTGTTAACGCAGTGCCAAATATCTCAGAGAAAAACCTCAGAAAACAAAATGTCAAACCCAAAACTCTACAAGTGATTTAGAGATTTTCACAGACAGAAACACAGGTTATGTCCACCCTGAAAATACACATGCCCAACATCATCTCTTAACACGACTGCACACAAGCACATTTAACATCAGTGAACTCAGTGATATTTACATCACATGCAAATACTTCTGAAAAGTATATACAGAACTGTTAATTTTAAAAGAGGATTAAAGGCAAATTAGAAACTCTCATATTTCTGATTGTCTGACATGCATTCATCTTTTATCAAAATAAGGAATTGGGGAAAAGGAAAAAAACCTCAGTATCATATCTACAAAACAGTAAAACATCTTTGTAAAATTTCCCTGTCCAATTAAGATTCCTCCAAAGTATAACCACTAGAAAAAGTCTAAAATTATGTTATTTTCATTGTTATTGTTACTATTAATTTCAATACAAAGAAACAAAATACATTTAATACTACCATAATTTTGAAAACGTACCTTGTTTAAGTCTGCCACCAAACTGATCCTCCAGGAGCCCATGAACTACTAATTTGTAGATCATGGCTTGTGCCCGTTCCAAATCTGCCAGTCCTAGAGCCCTTTTAATTGGTGAACGCATGACTGCCCGCTTCACCATGTGTCTCATCAAGAACTGCAAGGCAGCGCGCATTTCAACGTCTTCGTGGACAACTGGGGAACTAGCACAGTCAGAGTTGTGACCATTTTCTGCCAGGACTTTGGGTATTAACAGGAGTTCAGCATACTTACTACAACTAAGAAGAACACTAAGGGACTTCATAGCACCAAGATAAAGATAAGATAGCTGTACTGCTCTGATTTCTGATTGCACTATATCGTGGTTTCTTGGAGCATGTTCATGATTCTTTTTTCTTCCTTCAGCAGGTTGGTGTTGGGATTCCATACCTAATGTAGATGGTTCTAAAGAAAAGGAAGCAATTTCATTTTCTGACTTAGAACTTGTAGCGCCAAGTCCTTTGTTCTCATCAGCACTTTGTCCCAATCGTATATCTGAGCCAACATCCCCCTCCATTTTCTGGTCCATTTCCCCTTTATCTTCAGATTCATGTCTGTGTTTTTTATCGTGCCTCTTGGTGCTTTGCTTTCCCACATCTTCATGAATACCAGTCAGATAGGTAAGATCCAGCAACACGGTAGCTGTCAGCCCACGAAATCTTGCAACATCAAAAGGCAGCGGTTCGCAGGGCTCCAGATTGTACAGTGGAGTATCACTAGGCGACCAAAAAGTTGGGAAGCTTTAATAAAGATCAGAATGACACAGGAAAAAGCAAGTGAGGGAGAGACAGGAGGAAAATACAGGAAATAACGTAGGCAAAGAAAAATATAAAATTTAATAAAATAAACCAATTCTAAAAATAAAACGTAAATAGGCGAAAATGGGGTTATGATCAGAAAACAGGGAGATGTGGCATCAGAGTAAATGTAACAAAGCATGCACAGTTTTTCAACAACAAGCATTAAGTAAAACCCAGAAGCATCACAGAAGCTATCAATTCCGTGCTGCCAGAGGTTTTGGCTATATTATTTAGAAATTTCTAACAGACTTCTACCAAGAAAAATCATCTTAAGGCAAATTTTATCATCATACTTGAGCTGAATTTGTGAATAATTCTAAAAGCTTAGAAAGAAAACACTCCTAAACTTTTTCACATTAAGGTTTTGATTGACGTCATACTCCTGTTCAGCTATTCATCATAAAGAGCACACTACTGATAGCTCATGATAATTCTGTCTCCGGTTATGTCAGGACAGATTACCTGGAGAGGACAGTGACTCTTTAAAAATACAGGTCAGAAAATGCAACAGACACACCTAATATATGTCTATCTGTCTATCTATATTCAGTAATGAGTTTTTGTAATATTTAGGACTGTTACACTTGACTAATTTTCACTCTAAGCAGGACAAAAATTCACCAGCCTATATTTCCATACACCTTGCATTTTCCATATATCCAGCAGATAAAGGACTTTTAAATCTTCCTTTTATCATCCCCGAATGTTTTCCCATCTTATAATGCAAACTTTTACCTAAAAATGAAAGCAGGCTTTAGCCTTGTTTTAATTAAGAAGGTACTGTCTGAACTGAATTCAATGGATTACCAAGAGCTTGCCGATGTTCAGGTGCTGTACCACTCCAATAATATTTCAGATTATTCTAATGGCTCTAAGTATGCATGGGCATACTTGAAAGAATCTGTATCTGGAACTAAATATGACCAATATGACAATCAACTGCACTTCAGCATCTTAGGTTAAAGTGATAACAGCCTTAGCATAACAACAAAATGGGCATAATGTTGCTGCTAGGAGGTGAACTAACCTTGCTTGTTTCAGAATGTAATTGTAACTGGTGGCAAAAAGAAATAATTCAAAAATTACTGTTCAATTTCTCCAAAAGACTGCAGTTCAACCATAGCCAGGACTTTAAGAAATGTAGTGGCTCAAGTCTTTTCCACACAAAACCACAGGCTTTTCCTGTGAGAGCACCAGAGAAGTCACTAGCTGAATTTCAGAGTTTCTTTCCAAGTGCCTTCCTCTTTGGAAGGCATGTCTGCAAGACAGGTAGAAAAAGGAGTATGTCCTTCTAGTCT
Organism: Actenoides hombroni; assembly: GCA_024336885.1. NCBI lineage: Eukaryota > Metazoa > Chordata > Aves > Coraciiformes > Alcedinidae > Actenoides > Actenoides hombroni. The sequence goes on from WUAM01000311.1 coordinate 2,435,972, forward strand.
CCTCCCCAGTTCTCACCATCATCTGCAGAACAACAACTCTGGAGCATTAACATCTAGTAAAGGGCCATTTCTTTAGCTCCCTAAGGACGGTCAGAGAATGAACAAACACTACTTTGAGGCAGCATTAATTTAAATATCATCATCCTACCCACCATTAAGAAGAGAGAATCGTCCCATCTTCTGACCTTTACCACTCTTCAAGACCCACAGAGCAATTTCCAGTCCTCTAAGAAAGTCATGACAATGCAGACACCTATTCTCAACTCTGATAAACCAAATCAGGTCTCTTCAGAATCAGGTTCACCAGTTAAATAAAGTTGTGCACTAACCCCCAGTAAAAATCTGTGTCTTCACAGACATAACCAAGAAGCTGTAGTAAATTAAGACAGCAATAATATTTTAGTTGGCCAATACATCCCAATTCTGAAACAAGTAACAATCATTTGAAATGTAGGAAAACTGGCAACTTGGTCACTTCCCAACTCTGAAACTCCAGCAGACAAATCTAAGAAACCTAATAATGCTTATCAATTCAAAATTATCTTACCAATTAAAAACGCTCATATTTATTTTTGATATACAAAGCATTTTACTACTACTAGACAGCATAATAATTAACTTGTATTTGTTTGTTTTAAAAAGCCAAATTTTGAAGTCTAAGCTTAAAACAAATGACAGCATGACTCTAATGTAAAAAGTATGTTACTACTAAAGATTTTCAAGCACAAAACACCACCAGATTATGGAAAGTGTAGGAAATGAGCATACCTGATTGTAATCTCTGCTTCATCCCACTGGACCTTGGCAGATGTGCTGCCTTCCTTAACTACTCCAAGCAAGGTGGCGTGACGTCCAGTTTGCTTGTGTACACATCGACCTCCAACTCTAAGACCAGCATCAACTCCACCAATTACTGCCAGAATAGGCCACACTTCCACACAGAGCATCTTCAGCTGCAGTTCTGAAAGGTCGGCCAGGCCGTGCCTGCTATGTTTGCCTTTCTCCTCCTCTTTGGTTTCTTTCTCCTCTCTCACCTCATTCTCTTCTCGACTTTGAATTGAGCGACTTTTCTTCAGCTTTTGACCTACTTCTTTAAGACATGTTTTGATTTTATTCAGTCTTTCCATCATTTTTTTATTGATGCAGTGTGTCCAAGGGTCTGTGCGATGAAGGATACGAACGAGTTGGATGGTGGCTTCTGCCAGTACTGCAGCAACAGGACTACAGATGGGGTCACCAGGCAGCAAGTCTCTTGGTGTACCACGCATCTGCATATCACAGATTTTCACCTAAACGTTTTAAGAGAACAGTTTAAAAGTTATCTTCTCAACGAACCTGAAGAAGTTCATTTTATAAATACAGGACTTTCCTGCTGAACATAAGAAATTACTAGCACTGGGTTTTTTAGCTGGGAATCCCTACGAAATCCACCTTAACACTGATCAAAACCCACACCCCTCCAAACTCGTATAACCCTATCTGGAATTCATAACACTACATCCTCCCTGCTTCCTGGGGAATGCAATTTTATGTGTAGAACATTAACTCCATAAATCAATTCTAAATAATAAAATATATTTTAAATTTACAGTAGAATGAACAATATAGGAATTTATGAAAAAATCTAGCTAGCATGCAAGTAACATAGTGCTGTGTATGCCATAAACCTAAAAGAATAACCAGTGACATTCTCAGCACTTGTTAGCTACCACCCCCCAAAAAATCCAACATCCGTACCATTGACACGGATGAGAGCAGAAGGGAAAGGACAAACTTATGACCTCTTGTTAAGGATTAACCTCAGTAAGTCAGCTAAGCCCCAGACAGCCACTCAATCACACCCCCAGGAAGATGTGGTAAAGAATCAGAAGGGCAAAAAGTGAGAAAACTTGTGGGTTGAGATAAAGAAAGTTTCATAAATAAAAGAGAAAGAAAAGAAAAAACAAAACAAAACAAAGAAAAACAAGCAATGCAAACCACAATTGCTCACCACTAGCTGACCCATGCCTAGACATTCCCTGAGCAACAGAAACCCCTGGCAAACTTCCCTGGAGTTTTATTGCTGCACATGATGTTGTATCATATGGAATATTCCTTTGGTCACTTTAAGTGAGCTGACCATCTGCACAACCTCCTCTTGCTCACCCCCAACATACTTGCTTGGTTCCCTTCCAGGGTAAGAAATGGAGAAAGTCTTCATGCTGTGTAAAAGCTGTTCAGCAATAACTGAAACACTGTGCCCTATCAACACTGTCTTGATCAAGAATACAAAACCCAGCACCACACAGGCTCTTATGAACAATGACTTTATCCCAGCCCAAACCAGTACACCTATGCAGATGAACATTTAAGTTACCTTCTCTCCTGGATTACTGCTATAGAACATAACACAAGGGTATAACTCCACTGCATCCACATCTTCAAAAGCTAGTTTTGGCTCCTAGTTAAAAAAACAAAACAAAACCCCTCAAACTTAGAAAACCTGAACAAGTAAAAATACAAACCGTGACAGAGTTATGCCTGCATTATAATAATTTTAAGTACTGAAACTGTCACAATGCAAAATTACTATTGCAAAACCCACCATAAAAACAATTGATGTTAAATACCTCTCCATTTTTACCAAAAGAAATAGTTCTTGCTTCCATATCTAACACGCATGTGATAAAATCCCCTTGGGTAAAGCTGGACAGGGTCAAAGTTTGTTCTCCATTGTGATAGAGGTTACCACTGTAGGCTCTATACAGCCACATATCCGAGGTGGTGCGGTGGTTGAAGTCGTGTACTGGCCAGCGAGAAACGCCTACACACGTGCCTTCGTTGCCTCGATTCTCCTTCACAATGTAGAACTGGCAGGCAAACCAAAACCAACAGTGGAAAAAAGTCAAAAATCTACATTTTAACACAATAACGCAATGAGAATAGACTTCACAAATTCATGTACAGTTTTAACTCTTTTACTTGGAAGCTTTTAATAAAGGAAAAATAAGCAAATAAGCTAAAATCATGCTCTACCTCTAAAATGACTTCTTGGTGTATAAAGTCCATTGCTAACAAGTCATTTAAACTTACAGTTTTCTTAATTGCTAGTATGTTAAGTAAATACAAAAAGAAGTTTCTTTTTTTCTGGGCTCAAAACGTACATGCTCAGAAGCTGGGTTACAAGTGCTAAAAATTATATTACAGAAATAAATAAGCTTTACTCTGCATATTCACAGTGAGTAATTTACACAGATTCAAGTAAGAAGAGAAGTGTCATGCTCAGAGATAGTACTAACAAGGACTACAACTGTGTACGTATCTATATTCCTAAAAAAATGTTTCCAGATGACGTACTAAAAGTTCCTCTTGTCAGTCAGACAAGCTGACGTCTTTTTTTCAAGAACACAAAGTATTTTGTGAAGTGTTTTTCTAACAAAACCCCCCTCAAAGTCTATGTATTTCAGTAGGTAACTTCTGCAAGACAATGCACATCTGTGCTGACTGTGGATCTTAGGGACAAGTATCATCACCTCTACAAATACACAACACATATTCACAGTCCCTGATCTGTGTACTGCAATACTCAAATGGCAGTACCCAAAAGCAGCCAACAACTCTTCTGTTTGGACTGAAAATCATGGAATGATTTAGGTTGGAAATGACCCTTAAGATCAAGTCCAACCATAAGCCTAACACTGCCTAGTAACAAGTCGTTTACTTCAAAGCATTGTCAGAAGGAAAAACCACAGTTGCTTATAAATTAGTATATTTCCAAACTGAAGGAAGAGAAGTTAAAACGTTTTCTCCAACCTACCTTCCACTGGTAACACCCCGAAGTAACTCCAGTGGATGCTAAACCATATCCTTTACCTCCACTTCCATGAGTTAGAATCTGCCCATTTTCCACTATGCAGCACTGAGATTTCTCAGGGTCAAAGGACACTTCCTGTATGGGAAGATTTTCATCCTCGTCTTCAGACTCTCCTTGCTTCTATTAGAAACAGGGCAACATATTTGTGGTAAATGTAACTCAGCTGCATTCAGTCAAGGGACAAAGTAAAAGCATCATTACCTGTAGCTTCATTTCTTGTTCTTTCTCCTTTATTTGAATTGCATGTTTAGCCTGAGCTATTGGAGTCTCCCACATGCAGTCAGACAGAAGTGAGAATAATCGTTCAACAACCTGGTGTATTAGAATATAATTCAGGTAATTTTAAGTCCAAGATGAAGACAACAAATAATATTCTATTTTTTTACTTTACTTTATAAGTTTCAAAATATTTAGTGCTCTTAGATAAGCAAATATCTACACTGAGCCTCACTGGATTTGGATTCTAGACAAACCTACGACAAATGTAAAAGTTCAACGGGGCTTTTTGAAGAAACATGCCTAAAAGCTTGTAATAAAATAAAAAGACCTGAGCCATTTGATCATCTTCAACGCCAGATTCACAAGCAGGTAATACAGCTTCTAGTACATGAAGTGCAAGAAGTCTAGTCCTCAAGTTGCCAACCAAGGGAACTCCTAAAGATGGAACAATACGTTAATGATCTGAAAGTGACTTCTGCATCAGGCATGCCCTATGTGTCAGCTGCACACCATGAGTGCACACTTCTCCCAAGTGCAACCTGTGTGCCTCAGCTGAAGTTAGTTTTACTCACTCGCTACGTAACACCTGTTCCAACCTATCTTTAGAAACTGCCCAACAGAAATGCAAGTAACCATGGAGCACATTTTTAAAAGATCCTACCTGAACAACACTTCTGAGAAGCAATGTTAAGAAGGACTTCTGTCCACTTTGGAGAAGCCATTTTTGATTGAATTGCTTTTGAAGACACAACTCTACGTAAGAAAACGAGAAAGTCTCCCAAGTGCAATTCTGCTGCATGTTGCTTTCGGAGGGCAGCTAGAAGTTAAAATTAAAAGTGGTCATTTACAACCTTATTATTACAGCCTTATAAGTAGTCCTTGTTACTGGCAACAAACTGTTGTGTAAGTAAAACCAAAATAATTAGTCATTACATGATAGCTGGCTGCTAACCTTGGCTGGCTGACAGGTGATTACCAAGCTGCTCACTGGCTCCTCCTCCTCCTCAAAACAGAGGGAGAATGTAAGATGAAAAGCTCATAGATCAAGATAAGGGTAGTGAAATCACTTACCAATTACCACCACAGGCAAAACAGACACAATTTAGGGAAGATTAATTTAATTTATTGCCAATGAAAAGTACAGTAGGACAAAATTAAAAACCTCACCCCCAACCAACCCTTCTTTCCAGGCTCAGCTTCACTCCTAACTCTAACCTCCCCATTCCTGAGTGGAGCAGGGGGACAGGGGAAGTGAGGGGGTTGTGGTCACTTCCTAACACTTGGTCTCTACTACTCCTGGTCCATAACGGGTCCTTCCAGCATGGGCTCTCCATGGGCTGCAGTTTCCTTCAAGACATGTCTACCTGTTCCAGCAGGGGTCCTCCATGGGCTGCGGACGGACAATCTCCCTCACCATGGTCTTCTCCACTGGCTGCAGGGGAATCCCTGCTCCAGAGCCTGGAGCTCCTCTCCTCCTAGTCCCCCTTCACTGACCTTTGTGGCTGCAAAGTTGTTTCTCTACGTTTTGCTCACTCCTTTCTCACACATCTGCTTTGCAGCACTTTTTACGCTTTCTCCATTATCAAAGGGGCACCACCAGTATCACTGGCTGGCTCAGCTTTGGGCAGTGGTGGGTCTGGTTTGGAGCTGGCTAAAACTGGTTGTGTCTGACATGGGGGCAAGCTCATGATTTCTTCTCACAGCAGCCACTCTTGCAGACCTCTCCCACTAATAAAGCTGTGCCATGTAAATACAATACATGTGATTATTTATGAACGTCCCCGTAACGTAAAATGCAACCCCTGCTTTCTATGTTCTTCTCTTACGAGGATTTCTGATGCAAAACGCTGCACTTCCTCGCAGCTTTGATTTGTATTTCAAGACAGTTTCAACAAGAAAACGTTTGCAAAATGACCTTACATCCTAATTTCTAACTATCTATAAATTCCTCAGCCATTGCACCAGTTATAAGCGAAGGCAGCGCAACAAAACCCACGTAGCCTAAAACCAAGCTGTAACTGAACATTTCTGCAGGCACACAATTGCCCCAGAAATTCAAGATGCTCAGGAAGGGACTGCAAATTATACAACAATATTAATATTTCTGAAAATGTTTTGTGGCAGATTTTTTAAATGACAGGGTAGAATCAACCTCTTCCAATCCACTCAGACTGCTGAACTGCACAACACAAAGCAAATGCAACAATTTCCTGAATTAAATTCTATTTATTTGCAGTTTGAAATTTAGATAATTAAATTCCTGTAACTGACTTCTTTTATGAAGAACACTATTAGCAGAAAGTAATTTTTCAAGGAAAAGAGTATTCTCCTCCTAATTGCAAATCAGATAGAGTAATTCTTATTCTCAACCTGCCCCTACCTTTAAAGTGCTTTATGTATCAGATCTATATGAATTTGCACTAAGCACAAAATTATTTGATTATGTTATTTAATCTGATTTACAGAGTTAAGAACGTTACACCAATAATCAAAATACAGTAGTGTGATGGCCTCAGCATTCAGTGGTTTCCTTTTTATGTGCAGTGTTTCAAAATTTTAACAGAAATTATGCAAGATAATTACCTCTGAAGTCTCTCTTCTCATTATCCCCATTTGGATCCACCTTTTTTGATTCTACTTCATCTTCCTCACCTTCCCCTTCTCCAAAGGAAGCCATAAGCATCACCCCAGTTTGTGATAACAAGTTCTTCAGCTGACTGCATAATAAATCCAGCAGAGACTGGACCACCTTTGGGCTCAGTTTGTCAGCATAGGTTCTGTACACACACACACACAAATGTAAAATAAAGAGCACGTGAGAGCTGATCCAATGAACAATAACATACAGACACAACTGTAACTTCAGCTCAAGTGACAACCAGGCCTAACACAGTACTAATCCTAATTCACTCTATTCCAATAGGTTACTTTTCCTCATCCTTCACCGTCCGCTTGGCACATTATTTTTATGTGAACCTATTTTTAAGACACTTAGAAAAAGTCCAGTCTTTAGAATCAAAGGATACATTTCCAGTACTTTCTAGAGGAAAAAGAACCTAGTCAAACATAATTCCATGGGAACATCCAAAGATGAAGTGTTGGTTTTGGGGTTTTGGTTTTTTTACGTAACAGATCTGGCAAGTAAGTGCAATGCGCTGAGTATACACTGAAATGAAGATGAATGTACCAGTAAACACAGTAAATAATACACTTGCTCCAAAGATAAAATACAGAAGTACAGTGTGCTGCTCTGAAGAACTTCCACCACATTATTGGTATAGCTTTTACACAAGTGACTTTTACACAGCAACAGAAAACTTAACCATATCAACTGAACTGTAGATATAAAGCCAAAATAGAAAAATAGCAAATACTAGAATACAGTGTTTACAGACCATAAAGTTCTAACTACTCTGGTCCAAACTCCTCACTTAAAATTGAAAAATATTTATGAGTCTAATGTACATCTTTCTTATGAAAAACATGACTACTCTTTCTTCCCACCCCGTTCACTTACATGCTTCTGAACATTTATTGTCCTAAAGAAAGCTCACACAACAGAGTTCTTTTTAAAGGGTGATTAAGTTTTCTGAAAGCCAGGGAGCGTTCAGTACTCACCCTGTGGTGATAGCAAGGATCTGAAGTAGTCTTGTACTGGCTACTTTCAAAGCTGTGCTGAGTTGAGAAATACCAGTTTTGGGCAGCAACTGCAGTGGTTGTCCTAACATGGTGTCTGTACCACACAGCTGTGACAGCACATTTAGCAGACCAGTAGAAATGGCCAAGGAGACATCAACAGGCTGGTAGTGCACGCTCAGAGCAAAGACTGTTACCAACAGGAGACGCTGCTGTGCTTCTAAGAGTAAAATAAAGTTGGTTTTAATCAATAAGTTGCTTAGAGTAAGAATACTAAGAAGAGCAGCAGATTACTTTTTAAATAGAAACTAATGCATTATCAAGTAAAGAGTTAGCATTCCTTATCAGATACTTCAGCTCAGTCTTTCTGAGGTACCATTGTAGCCCCCTTTAACTCCATGCAAACTCTAAATCAAGGTTGTCCAAGAAAGAATATCATACAGATCTAGTTTGTGATGTAGATGTTCTGAGGCTGATTTTCAAACCAAAATATCCTCTGTAGTGTAAGGATAACTCAATGAAATACTTAATTTTCTACTTGTAATTCAAATTGATTCTCAAGAAATTTCTTTCAGTTCCATTATAATTTTAAGTGAAACAATCAAACAATTCAGATAAGAATGCCCATTAAGCTCTATCAACAAATAAATTATAGAACTCTCTTCTGCAGTGAAGTTCTCAGTCAGTGCACATAAAAAGGCAGAAAGAGGCGTAAAGTTGAAGCTGTTCCTTAAGGACAGAAGCACATAGCAGTATCTGGGTCTAGGAGGATGGGAGAGAGTGCTTTCAAAACAGGTAAGATGCTCTGTTCTTTGGTTTTGGGTTCAGAGAAAGCTCACTTGAACAAAGGAGAAAAGATTGGAGAGTTCATCTCCTTAGAAAAACGTAGACTTCAGTGAATTCTGGTCACCAATATTAAAATCTTCTTTGTTAATATCTAAGTCATTATATTATACATTAGACAAAGCATTTTGCAAATCTGGTTTTCACTTACCTATGTGATGCTTATTAGCTTGCAGAGCTCTTTCTAATGTAGCAGATAATTGCTGGTAAATTTTGTGCACAGCCACCTGGATTTCAATTTGAATACTTCTCTTAGCTGCCCTAATACCATCCTGGGTCAAACAAATAAATATTGTAAGCACTGATACATATTTATCACCCAGTTATTGAAACAGCAGAAACTATTGAAGTACATGCCTGGTAGTGATGCAATCTTACACTCTCTCCTTTGGAACCTGCATGTCCTACAGTGCCCAAACCAAAGCAGCCAGCAAGAAACTGTAGTCTAACAGAAGTAAGCAATGAAGAAGACTGAAATCCTGGTACTTGACGACTTCCTATTAATGGCACGCTGCCTTTTTCCTCCATTCCTGATAGAAGCACTAAAATCTGATGAAGTGCTTCCAGACGAAGCTAAAAATAAAGGCATGCAAAAGATAGTATTAAGTAGCAAGTATCTGTAGAAATTAGAATTACTGCATCTTCAACTGTAAGCAAGAACAAATGAGGTAGCTGTTCTCTCACTGACTTTTTTTTTTTTTATAAAAAGGGGAGTTCTTTTTTGTTTTAGTTTATTTAGTTTTGTTTTAGTTTATTTACATAAAGATCCCAGTTCCAGCTAGGATATTTTAACAGAAAAGAGGAAAACTATCCTTAACAGACAGAATTTGGAAAATGTTTTAAAAGAAAAATCCACTAAATGAGCATGATGCATAAAGAGTAAGAAAAGGTATCAATCTGAAACTTACCTCAGCCCTCAACTGCTGCTGCTCCATTGCAATTATTGATGCTTGTGGACTAGTAGACATACTTTCCTCTGGTTCCTTAAATCCTGGTGGGTTTCCCACATCTCCACTTACAAAGCTGACAACATTTTCAATCAAAGTATGAACTCCAAGGGATCTTGAGAGATCAAAATCAGACTCGACAAATGAGTAGGGGGAAGTGTATAACCAATCTCTGCTATGTTTTAGTCGAGCCCATGAGTCACTTAAAGGTTCCACTTGACTGTGTATTGTTCCTGAAGATATACAAAATGAAGTCTCATAAATTCTAATTCACCAGGTAACACATTTTAACAGTAGGTAAAGACTGAACTGCTGCTATTCATACAGGTGGAAAATGGATATTCATGTTAATTATACCATGCATTAAGCGACTTAGAGCAAACCACTTGATTTAAATTTACAGCAATTTCTCTCAAGGAAAGGCTGTAGTCCTTTTAATTATGTTAAGCAGCATTGCACCACGCTGCCACGTGAGAAAACAAAAAGATAGAAGCCACTCAAACTGCTCAGCTTAAAGCTAGAATACTGAATATAAATGCTTTTCAGGTAAATAATAAAAGAGAAAAGAAAACATCTTCTACAACAGAAATTGTGCACTTCGGATTTTTTTTTTTAAGGTCTAACCATAAAATAAGAGTGTTTTGGTTTTAATCAAGCCACTATATATTTCAGAGTTTTAAAAAAGCACAATGTTATTTTGGATGAAATATTTACAGAATTCATGCCTCCAGAATGGAGCAGAAAATTTTTACTTTAGACTAATAGAGAACATAGAGTACTTTGTTATGATTCAAGCTAAATAGATACATGTATATTAAACACTATCTGCAGCATGTATGAGATCTGTATCTTTACCACCTCACAATTTCACAAGTCTATTTTCAAGTATTTCCTATTATGTTGTCAGGTCATTACACTACCTGCAACTTTACCATCGTTAATAAACATGCTTCTTCAAATGAACATCAGTAATTGATCTGCAGCACTGGAACTTATTACCAGATATTTTATCTCATTTCCAAAAGAGTTTTGCTAGGACTCTATCCCTGGCACAAATGTGCCGTAACACTAAAGTCATACTGGCATCAGAAGTCAACTGGTATGCACCAGTTAAAAACACATATCAACACAGAAGTTGCTACTTCATTATTTTTGTAAATGCTGTTAAACTGACTTGGAGCTATGCAAGGCATCACAAGAGGGCAGATGCTGCTCAAAAGAACTTTCCATCTGTATATAGCTAGGTAATGTTTTGAGACCTACGTGGAAACCTAATCTCTGTTTAAATCCACTTGGAATTTTTAATCTGAATTATTTTAAATAATCTACATAGAATTTTGGAATATTAATCTTGCTTGTAGACAATGAGCTACAGATATCACTTAGAGAATCATAATCCATTTACAGTACTCATACAAACCTTAACACTTCAGGTTTTAAAATGTCTGCAGGGTATCAGCCTGAAACTTTATTAAACATAGCCATATGCAGGAATAAGTCATAGAGATTCAAAGAAATTCTTCTGTTGAAAGCTTTTTTTCCATCAGTGAAGCTGAGTACCAATGGTAACAGCAGGATTTTTAAACACTGCCTACCTGCAGCACCTCTGTAAGTAGCTGCTCATAGGAACAAGGAAAGGCAGACACATCAGTTTTTGACCTTAGGACAATTACCCACCACTCTAACCACTCGACACCAATCTTTCCCTGAGTTACAGACAAAATACTATTATTCTGTCAACCAATTTGCATCTGCAGGTTGCAAAAAGGTGTGCACCTTCACACAACTTTCAAATTCAAAATACAGTGACATTTTGCTTTTCCTTCGCGTATCAGGTAGTTAATTCCCACTTAGTTGTAAAAATAAATAAATAAGTAATTGTGAGGACTATGAATTCTGAAAACTTGTTTGCACCCCGTTTCCTTTGCTGTAAACAGTATTCATATGCATCTGCATGGTATCCCTTACACGTGCTACTAAAAAGACTGCAATGGATTCAGAAAGAAACATCACAGTACTTAGGTCACGTTAGGTATTTAACAAAAATCTATGCACACAAATTTATTTTGGATAATGAATAGATTAAGTTTAAACCCTGCTTTTTAACTTCTGGTGGTTTACATAACACAGCAATATTACCTGGCTTACAGAGAACAACCTACTTTGTCATCTTTGCTGTGAAAGAATTTAAAGAAATTCTGCTACTCAGTTTTACAATGTACACCTCGGATTACCTACAGAAAGCAGAACTAAATCCTGAGCAAGTCCACAAAATGTTGCCTACGTAGCAACAACTATTCCAAAAGCCTCCTTAAGCCCCACAGCCTTTCAACAGCAGGATAGCTTAAAGCATCCCAAGGTGATGTCAGCTTCCTACCCTCTACCCGTCCTACTCTAGGCCACTGTGAAGCACAGCATAGAATCTGATGGTTTATAAAGAAATAAAAAGGAATTCCAATGTCTTAAATCATAAGCTAGAGAACTTTCAAGGATTAACAGAACATCAGAAGAAAATTTACTTTTGATAGTCAACGAATCTTATAAGAAAAAACCCCAAACATCATATATTAATAAAAACCTAAACTATTTAATATTTGAAAAAAAAATTAGGTCTTTGCTAATCATTTTAGTATTAAATACTAGATGTTTAAATGTAAGAACAAATTAACTTACCTTCAAATTAAAAGTCCAACAATTATAAGATAAAGATTAAAACCAAGAAAAGCTGTAACTAAATGTATAGAATTTAAAAACTAATATGTCAGAAATCTAAGTAGCATACCTCAGAATTAAAAACAATTCATAATTAGAGAACAAAAACATAAAACAAAATAATTTTTTTCCTTGAAGACATCAAATATCAATAGAAGAATCAAAAGTATGAATGCATATTAGAGCCTCGCTTGATTCTGTGTAGTACCAACAACACAGAACTGCAGCTTAGCACTTCCCTAAGTCTCTACAATGACATGGAGCTGTACAGTTGTAAAATAAATTTTAAGCTTACAGTGTAAAAAAAAAATAAAAATAAAGGTTTACTTGTCCTTATAAGCCTTATAAGCCAGCCTGTAATAATGAGCTATATAGATGAATGTGGCACAGCTGCAATACACAATTCATAAAACATAAAATACATAGGGAAGGTATAGAGACAAAAAAAGAAACATGCCATCAGTTACTTGCTTGAAGCTCTTCTTTTTTCTGGGGCTCAACTGGCCAAAAAGGAGTAAATACACTACACCACACAAGAATCAGAAGACAAAAGCAGACATTTGAAATAGAAGGTAACATATTCATAAAATCTCTTCCTCATATTATTATAAGTGTTATAAGAGTTAGATTTAAATGATCAGTCTCATCTCAATCAATACAATACATCAAGCAGCAATGTCTGGGGAAAAAACCCCACATTTAGTCTTGTTTTGAATTAGTATAGCCTAGGTAACAGAATTTCTAAATCATCCACCTTCTTTTCAGGAAAAAAAAGATATATCCCCTTTACCACAGTTATATACACACAAGACATGTTTACATCCCTTACTCCAAGACAATTTTTCCATTTTAAAATGCAGAACTCATATTACTAGAGGTACACAAAATTATTTTGATTTAATATGTATTTTATTTCTGTTGCTGATTTTTTCAGAGTTGCCTGACTGTTAGTAAAGTAATAAAGCACACACAAGGCACACAGAGATTCTCTGAATTAAGATTTATGTGAGATAAGAAAATCCAAGACTGGAGGACTACCATTTATCTGTCTGTAACTATGTTTGTGATTGCACTGCTAAGCACACATTCTTTATTAAGTGTCTAATACTAAGTATTTAATGCAGCATACAGTATGTCACAGGTACAACACACTGTAGGTACAGTGTTTTGAGGCATACTCTCTGGATCTGCAAAATTGCAAACAGATTACACTAAGCAATAAAAATAACACCAGAGGGCTTAGACAGGAGGGAAAAATAATAATGTGCTTATCACCCCTTATGGCAAAAGTATCAAAGGACATTTTTTGCAGGCATGGAAGGTAATGTTTACTAATGCAGAAGTAACTAAATAACAGCAATGAAGAAGATATTTAAAGAATGCTCAGGATGGAGCAGGAGTACTGCAGTCATATTTCTGAATGGAGACAATAAATGAAAAAGGCAATTAAAAATTGGACTGAGTGGCTAAGGTGTTAATTGAGTAAAAAAAATGCTGTCCTTCCTTACTCATCTGCAAGACCAACCTAAAAGTATTCGTTTTTTCTACTACTAGTTTTCTATATTGTAATTTATGAATAGGAATAGCTTTCCTACCATTAAAATCAGACCATAACCAATAGTGAGATTTGCTCATTAAGGCAATGTGATCTGGATTTTTAATAGTGAATTGCTTCATTCAATAAAACATTCTAAAATACACCAATTCACTCCAGAGGGAATTACTCTTTTGCCTGTTACAAAGCAACCACTCACCAATACCCTATACACACTACATTATTTTGACAACTTTGCAAGGATCAAATACTCTACGTAGAGTGTAGCTGAAGATAGATTAACCTTAGAAAATCTCAGCTGGAAACATCATGTGTGGCCATGGTTCTGTAACAAGCAGTGTGGTTAAATTCTAGTAAAATTGTTAAGAAGAGATGGGAGGAACCTCATGCCCATACATTCAGAAAATTTAAATTTTCTTTTTAGTGAAAATTCCCTTTGAAGGCTTCAAAATAGCACAGTCTAGAGGAAAAACAAAGCAATCATGATAGAAGGAAAAAAACTTGCTTTCCAATTAGCTCTGCTTGCCAACTTCCTTCATAATTTATGGAGACACACATAATAAATATTTTCAAGTGACTGCTGCAAACTGCAGTAAGATATTCTAAAAACCACATGTAAAAGGAAACATTGTGTTTCCTGAACAATAAATTTCAACTGAAAGAAATGAGAGGTCGTTCCTGTGATTCCTATGGTTCTACTATAAGACTCCACTTGTTCTTTTCCACCTAACATTGCCAACTTTACATTCAATCCAACAAAAATTTGAAAAGTTCAACTCTAAGTCCCTTAAAGAAACAATGGTTACTGATGTTTTGTAGAAATGGAGACAAGAAAAGCCAGGAGATTTATTTTATGTTAACTGCAATTCAAGCAGCATTTCCCATGTATACTTCTGCTGCAATGCACTCAAATGAAGAGATTGTCTCTAGCATCTATATGGCATGCACATTTCCTTCCTCTCCTTCTCATTTAGAGAGACACAAAACCTTTTACATCTTCCACTCAAAAGCAGATCATTTGTGGAAGTCATAGGAGCACGAGGTACAAACAGGAATATGGAAAGAACATCTCAAAAACCTCCTAATAATAAAAATAAGCTATTTGTTTTCCTCTATCTCCATTTAGCCTGCATCTGTGGCTAAGACATAGCAGTTGTTCTATCACTCGATGATCCCTCCCCAGCTGAGAAGGGGGATTGGGAAAAGGAAAGGAGACACATGGGTTGAAAGGAAAAGGGATTTAATGAAACAGCAAAACTAATGCCAATGCCAATATAAAGTAGACAAAGTTACACTCAGACGAGTGAATGTACAGTGGTCACAATAAACAGGAAGGCAGTCCTTGGGAGCAGAATGATGAGCAAGCCTCTCCAGGTATGGGGAGAAGCAGGAGGAGAAGGAAAATAAAGAGCAGGAGGCCCCATTCCTCAGCAAACCTCCCTCTTTATAATGAGCATGACGTCTTTGGTGTGGGATGCACCTGCAATCAGCTCAGGACAGCTGCCTTGGCTTTCAACCCTCCCAGACTTCCTTGAAACTGCTGATGTCCTGCACACCACAGCTGGCCTAGGATTCTGTCCCAGTGAAACCAGGACACTAACAAAAATGTTTAATAGTTGCTTCAGAGGAATCTGCCTTCAGCGGCACTTAAAAGTCCAACTGGAGAACATCTTAAGGAACAATGCCATAATCTTCCGTAGGTCATCTCTTCTACAGCAGTTTACTTGCCATGAGCAGGAAAGCAGGCTTTTACTGGCTTTTTCTAAGCTTTCAATTCTTAACGAACGCAGCAAATTCAAATGCAGATAGCTCATTCTCCTTCATCTCTTTTGCTAGCAACTCCAGATAAAGAGCACCATAAAGTGAGTATGATGTAAGAATTGAGATTTCTCCTATTCTTCAAGCTGAGCTAACAGTGAACACAAATGTTCTCTTTATCAGTTACAGCATATCACAAGAATAAAGATGAAACCGAAGGGGTTTTACCAGCAAAACAGCCTTAACAGGCACTGCAGTATCTGTAGCACTTTGGTCTGCTGGCTGTATTAGAAGGGGAGGACAATCCAAAATGCCTGCAAGTTACATCTTCACCAAATACTAGGAGTCACGTTTCAGTTTGAAAAGATAACTAGGATCCACAAACCCAGACATTTCGTAAGAAATGGAAGACCTTAAATAGTTCTGAGTTCACTCAATTGCACAAATATTTGTAGATCTTTTTCTTGACCTTAATATATATATCCTTAATGTTTCCCTGTAAATGTACCCTGCATTCACTGGATGGGTCTGGTATTTGGTATCAACCAAAAGCAGAATTTTCTGCACACAGGTTTTCCCTGTTTTTATGGTTTAATGCTTTTACATTTTATGGTAAATTTCAGAGCGTTCCACTTAAATTTCTCTGAAATTTTTCCTTCCTGAAGTCACAACAATGAAAGTAACATGAAGTTCCTAACTCACTTGACCTCAAAGAAATCCTCACTTGCTACAAAACAGCACTGCAATTCTAGAAACTAGAATAGTTATTAACTAGGGAATTCTTTCACCAAGCCACAAAGCACCAGAACTTAGTGCGACTAACAGCAGGTAATAATTATTTTAAACATTATTTTTAAGTACTCAGTTTTAACATCCTGATTGCCACATGTGCTGTATGTAAATGCAAACACATTTTAAATTGAGAAATACTAACATGATTTATCAGGTCAATATTCAATAAACAATAAAACTCACCCCTCTTTCTGTGTGATGATGCCAAATCCAAATCAACATTTCGTCTTCCACTCTAGATTAAAAGATTAATAAAAGCCTCATTTCTTTAGGTGAACATATATGATGTATAATATTTGAGTCTTTAAAATGCATCCCTCACTCATAAAAGTTTATTTAACAGAGCTATAGTAACTTCAATTGCTTTTTTTATCACTATTATTTTCTCCTCACAATGGTGTTTATTAGAAAATAACCAAAGTGCTGAAGTGCAGTCAGAAACATGTTTAAGGTGTCAGCATAACATACAGGTGGAAAGTACAATCTCTACGTAATGCTGTTTTACTTACCAGTGAATAACCCTCCTCATCTGATTCTGGCTGAGATAAATCAGATTCACTTCTTGACTTAATCAGTCTGTAGTTCGAGTTTGCATGGATCGAGCGACTTTCTCCAGTAAGACTTTCACTCCTGCTTCACGTGCACACACACACACACACACACATATGGAGAGAGAAAGTATTGATATCAGGCAAAAGTAACAGTTTATAGTCAAATTTAGCAGGCCGTACAATTTTGTTTCAGAGCAGATTATCACAGAACATGATATCAGAGACCACACCAAAGAGGGGAAAAGTGGTCTGATGGCTTCAATTATTATGCTTCGAAAGGATATTAATAAAATTTGTTACTTCTTATTGGTCAACTGAACAAATGTCAACCTCAGGTGACTGATCATTCAAGTGCCTTGGTAAGCATTACATACAATATACAGAAACATGCCTGAGCTGGGAGGGTAAGAAAACAGAGACAAGAGTAAGCGGGTGAAAAAGCACTGAGCTTATTCAAAATCCACCCATAAAATGCATCCTAAGCTTCATAGGCTGGAGATGAAAACCACTCTGACAATGACAAAGGCAGACCCCCATGCTTTAGGGACTAGATTTCCACAACGAGGTAAAGCATATAAAAGGGTACTGATCTGAAGTCTCAACTGATGTCTTCATTTAAAGCATGAGAGCAGAGCTTCTGTACACCAGAAGCTTAAGCAGAATCAAGAGTTCACTTAGAAGCACCAGCTACACGATTCCTGTGTTCTATTCTAATAAACACAAAGATCTCAAGAATAAAGCCTAAATGGGTCAAGTTCAGAATAAACCTGGTTACCAAGAATATCTCAGGTTATGAAAATTAAAATACAGTATGTAATACTTATACTATACAGACCTCTCCAATGAGCTGTCTGGCTATACTGTTATTCTCCTGTACCTGTCTTATACATGCCAATATATTAGGCTTATTTATAAAAATCAACCATGAACAACACTTCTTTCATAACAGGTTTTGAAATGTTTGCTTTTAAACATATCTTACGAAAGTTTTTATTGACAATAGTAGGATATCGGTGAAGTTCAAGAAAATACAAATGCGGTCATAGAAAATCCAAACACAAAAAAAATTTTAGGAAAAATGAAGATTTTTTCCAATTATCTCAGACTATCTGTACACCTGATGATCTGGACTTCATTACTATTTATCACTAATCCCAACTTTGAAAAGTAAATATGTTCCACACAGAGTAAAACCCTTACTAAGGTTTAGTTAATGTGGACCAAGAAAACTGTGAACAATCAGTGTTCTCAATAAAAACAACGTTGCTCTAGGTAAAAACTTTGTTCAAAAAAAATTCTAAGAATCCTGTGAAGAAAACTGATGTTATTTATCAACTATAAAGGAAGCAGAGAAGAGTCAACTGTTCTAAGCAGCCAGTAAACATCACCTTGTCATAAGTCCAGTCCCCTCAGGAGCAGCAGAGGGAGGCTGCTGTAACTGTCCATCCTCCCTTCGTTTCTGGAGCTCCTCAATAACAGGGCTTACTCCTAAGATTAACAAGGCACATCTGTGGATCACAGAGTTGCATGCAGCAGTATACACATCTTGACCTTCTGTCAGATCAGTGCTGATTCTTCGTTCCTGCTGAGACTGAGGAGGTGGATCATCAAGTCTAGTCCCTGTCCCAGTGCTCATCCTATCTCGATCCCGACTGCGAGCTACTTCACGGGCTGATAGGAAACATTGAAATATTTCTGTAACATGCAACACAAAAAGAAAGTCTTAACTTCTAGACAAAGCTACATACAATTAAATATTCACCTACAGCTTAGGCCAAAAACTGTCCTACTACAAAGAACAATGAATATTTCTCTAATGGTAAAAAAAATACATCAATAATACAAAGTTATGAAAGAAGTCATGCAAATGGGATAAACAAAGTATTTACACAATGTTAAGTTTAAAATGAAGAGGTTAATGCAATTTGACAGAACACTGAACACTCTTTCAGTGTCTCCCTGCAACACAACTCCTCACTGAATAGCATCAAAGAGATTAGTTAGTGTTTGCCTTTTTGCAGATGTATATAAAGTAGTACTTCTATACATCCATATTCCATATCCCAGCGTATCTGTAACTCAATACTCAACAGTTTCAGGCTTTTATTAGCTTTGGTCAATATTATGAGGATCCTACCAAAATTCTTAGCCTTCTATTTCAGCTCCCCTTTGGAAAGGGAAAGGTAAATGCAAACACTTCCCTCATTGATGTTAACAGTTAGAAGCAGCAAGGCATCAGACAGAAACTGAACTCTGCACGTCAGGATCAGCTTTACTCAGGATCTCCAGTAAGAGTCATCAGCTTCCTACTTAAGTGTGCTTGTAACTCTACTGTCTGTCTGGGTATTTCTGGGCACGTTTCCTTTCTTGTATGCAGAAACCATGCCCAGGTAGAATGTGAGAACACTAAGCATTTGCCCAGAATCACTGTATATGAAGCAACAAAAGCATACTGCATCTACTGAAGAAGCAACGTGTACACCTTCTAGAACCATAAGCCATCTCAAGAATGCTCACTTCAACTCCACAGTATGCTTTCAGGAAAGCCTACTGTACTGTGGACATAACGACACCTCCTATGGAAACTAAAGGCATAAGCTACACCTTGGTCTGTAAGATCCCAACGGGAACATGGGAGTCCCAGTGCAAAATATAAACACTGCCAGCAAAATACGTGATGACAGCAGAGGGTAGAGAAAGATAACCCTTCTAATGGTATCTGCAGGAACAATATTTGGAAAAGAAAAAAAAAAACAAACTATGAAAAATATTTCAAGTCAGTTAATTTTGGTTTTTAAGCTACAAACATTCTACAGTCACTTTCAAAGTCTACCATGGTTTCTGTCTTTGAGAACGCTAGAGAGCACAATAGGAAAAAAAAAGGAGTGTGACTGTATGTTGCTTCACTAAAACTGGAAAAAATAGCTATTAACTATCTCACTACGCCTGATTACAAGTCCAAGTCAGTAGAACACCAGTTTGTGAAGCTCACCTTTTTCAAACTATCTTCTAAACAAATCTTTTCAATAACTCCTGGGAAAGTATTGTAAATAGTGTTTCAAATACCAAACTTGGACTAAAACCTCAACGTTTTTAATAGATTCAAAGAGAGATATTCAAAGACACAAGTGAATTCCAACTTGTTCAGCCCACTGTTATCAACAGCAGTTTTGTTTCCAAACTTCAGAACAACATTACCCTTCAAGGCTTATTACATACACAATCGACACATACAAAAGACAGCAGAAATTTTATATATAATTATTGAAGAAAACTCAAAGATCAATTGAAGAGAAGTTTAGAGAAAACAATATGAAACCTAATAGTCTTGTAGACAGTGACTATAAGAAGAGTTGGTATTTGCCCAGATGCCCTGAGAACTGCCCAGGAAGGCAGTCTACTTGCCTAGTATTCACACTCCCTTGTATCAAAAGGCTTTTCTGACCCAATAAAAGCTCTACACCATTTTACAAAAATAAGCTTCTCACAATTTTTATGCAGACAGTTCTTTCATACTCTCCTACCTTGGAGAGAAAACTAGACTGTCCTTTCAAAGCACATTACATTATCGTCACATATAACTATTACTTACTACCAGCTGTCATAACTTCATGTTCTCTTTCCTCCTCTTCATCTTCTTGTTCTGGGTGTCCCTCTTCTCTGTCGCGTTCTGCCTGCTCCTCCATTTCTGCTTCTTCATCAATTGTCCGAGTAAAAGAATGTTCTTGACTATCAATATCAGCAGATTCTTGGTTATCTAACATCTTGATTGAAAAAAAATAATATACATATACAGTGAAATAAACTGTCACCAAAATGAAAGATGAATATAAAAGGACACAAGCATTTAATAAGCTTTATCCTATCAAAAAGATGCTTTTGGTATTGTGTGAAATAAACAGGACCTGTTTACATGTAAGGCTTTAAACATAAGTTTGAATTTTTCATTTTCCTTTAGGAATTGTTAATCAGTTTATTTGCAGAAAAGTGCCTCCATGTAATGCTTACTTAGACTCTATTTTCAAACTCTGACACTTCAGCATCAAAGCCCTTAGCAACCACATGCTGTTGTCTCCTAAAATATAAGGGACCAGCAAAATATTTACTACCTAATAGACAATTTTCCAATCCAGGAAACAGCTTTAGGCAATCTGAAGGCAAAGCTTTAAATATAAAACTTAGTTACATTAGAGGTTTTAGAACACTTGAGAAGGTAAATAATCCCACAAATCAATCCTGGGACATACGCATCCCGCCAGCATAATTCACCTGCCCTCTCTTGGCAGTTTTCCTTTCCAAAAAACCAGAAGGTCTTGGTAGCAGCAGATCATGATCACTATTTTTCTGGTGCACATTATCCTATCATTATGTATACTATGCAAACACAAGCCAGCAATTTTTTCCCAATAGTATTAGATCTGAGATCTCCCTGAAGCAACAAATCTACTGCATATATTTAGATTTGCTCTACTGCATCTGCACAATCAGCTTGAGGATTTCCACGCATAATGGAACTCACTGCACGTACACAGTACATAGTACATGACTGCAAGCATACACAACAGCTACAACATGAAGCAACATATTTATTATGTGTGTACAAAGTGACCATCCTATGTATGTTTGGTAAGCCGGAGAACCACCCAGCTTAACGTACGCATATGGTCCTGTGTACACACAGCACACCCAGTATTTTCAGCAGTACTGAGTATCTTGCAGACATGTTAGACCCCTGTCATGAGAAACAAAGGGGTAAAGACACATATCAGCTTAATATGAATTAAAGGAGAATACAGACTTACAGAATTTTAAAAAGCATCACCAGTGCTTTACAACATCACTAAAAAGCCTCATATTCCTGATGTCACATGAGAATTTCCTTGATTAAAAATATCCCACTTGTAGATTGTAATTGTAAACAGCAATTAAAAATACTATCAAAGAAATCCTAATCCTACTTTCAGGACAACCCTTTGTTGTGGTTTAATCTCTGTTGGCAGCTAAGCACCATGCAGATGCTAACCCACCACTTCCCCCCACAGCAGTCTGAAGAACTGAAAAGAGTTTTCCAGTCTTACCCATCTGTCTCTTGAGGATGATCTGGTCTGAATAAGTTCCATGTTCTTGCAGGCAAGCAAGCGACTCCTAACCTTATATACACAACGATACACTTCTGCCAAGGCTTTGCCAGGCTGGTACCTACAGAAAAAAGAGACCAAATCAAAAAACAAAACAAAACAAAACCAAGAAAAAACAACCACAAACAAAACAAAACAAACCCCATACACAAAAAACCAAAGAACAAAACAAAAATCATGAAAACTTTCTTTTACAAATTGACCTTCTGAAAGCAGCTTGAAGTTACTTGCCTGCTCTCACCACAAGCTTGACCAAGTAAACTTGTATGTTTCAGAAGAGCTGCAAGAACAAATCTGGACACAGTATCTAGGAGTGACTCATTACTTAAAGTTGCAGTATCCCAATCTGAAAACAGAAAGGATTCATCAAAACTGGTTACTGCTTCCAACAAACAAATATATTTTCTATTATGTCATTAAAAAGAAAAAAAATTTAAAGATTCTTCACTCATTTAAATCTTTCAATTTCGAAGTAGTTTTAAAGCTTAAGAAGTAAGTTTAGCATCAATAATTCATAAATACACTGCTTCAGACAAATTGTTTTGGGTCTTCTCAAAGCACTTTAAGTCTAACAGTCAGACAAGGGTGGGCCAATGGCTGCTCAAATGTTTCAGCTCAATGGTTTTTTTGCTCAATGTTTCAGCTCCAAGAGCTGAATTTAGGGTGCAACCTGCCTTTCAGGCATAATACTGCACTGCCACTTTTTTCTTTTACCAAGACACTGATTTACACGTAACTTGTTTAGGAACACACCATATTTAAGACTTTCTGCTCCCTACTTCTGTCAAACTCTGCAATAGAATTCTTTGTATTGCTCTCAACAGGGACACAATACCATTTGCTGTCTTCTTGATCCAGCCTAGCTTGGCCAGAGCTATAGAGAATTACGTCTGAACACAGCAGTTACAGTACAACTGCAGTGCTTTATGGATCTCATTAGAAGGTGACGGGAAGCTTGAACAGGAACCCAGATTTTAGGTAGTAAGCATGAAAAAACATTAATACTGTAAGGCCAAACTCCCAGAGACTCAACAAAGGATTTGTCCCATTCCTAACATATTTTGCAAGTCACTTTGCCTTATCCCATCTCCTCGCCACTCATTTTTTCTTTTTAACCCCCAAGTTTCACCCTGGTCTACTAGGAAAACAGAAACACCAACAACTGAGCAAGCAAACAAGTCCCTTTTTTCTAGTTTGGAGGGAAAAAGAACATTGAACTACATGGTTTGCCAACCACTGAAATCAATGTCAAAGGTAAGTAACAGAAAAAGCAAACCATGGTGGAACACGACAATAAATGAAGTTTAACATGTCACAGAATTAAGAGACAGTGCCAAAGAGAATACAGGATTCTGCTAGGCATGTAGTTGAAGCATGCAATATGCTTTTAGCACAAACACACACACATGTATTTTCAACATCTTACCTTTACTAAGGGCATAGTCTTGCATACTGATCCAGAGACTCCTTGCTGGCTCTTTTGTACAACCCAAGGCCAAATCAACATAGACTGTAATCTCAGGTCTCAGCTTATAATCAAATGGCTTCTGTTCCTCATTTCCAGATAGGGTCACTTCTAATAAGGAGCTCATGCATTTGTCTAACAGAAGGGAAATACCTAAGAAATTAAACTCTGCAAATGTTGAGGTTTACATGCATTTCCAAGACCCTCTGTAACTACAGGATATACTTAAGTATGTTTTCCATTTCTGTATATTACTAAGTAAATAGGCAAGAATGCTGAAAGACAAACCCTAAGTACAGAGACTTATTCAAACATCACCAGAAATTTCAAAATTGAACATAAGTACTTGCAATGACAATTAGACACTTGCATTTACCAGCTTACCTAAATGAGGAATATCCATTTCCACGCCGTCACTGAAAAGGGGAGTTTTGAGCCAATAGGCTGTATCTTGTTCCTCGGGGGACACTGGAGGTCCTTGAAGCATGCCACCAAGACACTGCCCAATAAGCAAAGCTACAGTTCTCTCTAGATCAACAAGCCATACCCATGACTGGGCAGGCTGTGGTAAGGGCATTCCAGCTGGATCAATTAATTCAGGTCCACCTACAAGTATGAGCAATTAAGTGTAAAATTAGTCACCTTTGCCCAGATGTTAAAAACAATTCCAAAATTAGTTAAATTAAATAGCATTTCCCAATTAGTAGCAGATTTGTCCCTCATTCAACAAGCCATAAAATGCAGAAAGAGCAGCTTGGACAAAGAGATCACTTAACATTGTATATATACTTCAGCAGCAGCAGAGGCCATCACCATCCATGGTACAACTGTCCACACCCAGTGAAATAAAGGCTCTTTTAAACCCTGCTCAAATACCTATTTTGTTCAAGACATATTTCTTTGCATTTTGAAAAACATGCATAGTAAATGATAAAACTGGAAACAACACTCAATTAATGCATAAAAATTTGCCAAAAATACCAAGGAAAAATTCAATAGATGGCAAATAAGCAGAGCACTTCCTATCACAAATTTCAGTCATTTTACCTTTTTTTTTATATTTGTTTCATTGGCACCAGAAATATCTGGTGGCACATGTTCAGAAAGTTAGCAGGTAATTCAGGATTTTATGCTAAAATTCCATTTACACCATGAAATTGAAAGCAAAAGTAAAATGTGGACATAGTAAGGACAAAGTAAATAGATCGTGACAAAATTATCTATTAGATGCGTCAGGGGAAGTTGAGATTGGGCATGAGGAGAAGGTTCTTCACTGAGAGGGCAGGTAAGGACTGGAACAGTTTCCTCCAGGAAATGATTACGGCACCAAGTCTGTCAGAGTTCCAGGAGCATATGGACAATGCCCTTAGTCATGTGGTTTAGTTGTAGGTAGTTCTGTGAGTAGCAGGGAGCTAGACTCAATGATCCTTAAGGGTCCCTTCCAACTTGATATATTCTATGATTCTAAAATCAGTGTTTCTTTTACAAGGAAAGACTGGTATTTTCACGTATTACCAACTTAGCATTTTCGGTGCAATATACATTTCCCATATTGCTCCTGGATTCCCATTCAAGTCAATATAGGTTGTAGGTTGACAGATTAATGACTCCTGCCCGCAGTTCAAAATGTTCCATAGCAAGGGACGTTAAAACATTTGAGAATTTGAAAAGGAGATGCAGCAAGACACTTAGTTTAAAAAAAAAAAAAAAAAAGCCTTCTTAAAAGGGAAAGTTAAACATCCACTACAAAAAGGTGACATGCCATTCCTTATCGTTCACATTGAAAGTGTGTGTACTTACCATGCAGTGGCCACTGCAATTCTTGATCTTCTAGAAGGGCTGCAGCAGGTAATAGTCTATTAAGCCGATCCAAAGGTGGTAATAGATCCAGCAGGTAACTCAGCAAAGGCCTAGCTACTGATACTGGCAGTAACAACAAGGAGTTGACAATCTGAGAGAGCATACTACCGGCAGCCGACACGTAAATTACACCTGCAGAGAAAAAGAATTATTCTGAATTATAGCTATATAATTATATTCCAAGAAGAATTTAACAAGTCAGAAAAAACTGCATAAAAATACCTCAGCCATCTCAAAATGTCTCAACTGTATGGGCTGAATTTGAGAGTTTAATAATTATTAATCCATTCCATATTTTAATTTTGAGCTTTTTAATAATCTCAAACAAAAACTAATTTTTAGAAAAGAGATCTAATGAAGCAGAAACAATAATGGACAAAGACAATACCTTCTCTATCTGTATTTTTGCTGTATGTAAAATATTCTACCGTAAACATAAACCAGATTCTATCCTTCAGTAGACATTTAATCTACTCCTTTGGGCGAGGCTTGGGATGACTATTTTATGCAAATACAGAGAAAATGGTGTATTTTATTATTCACATTTAAACAAACAAGAACTGCCCTAAACTTACAGAGCCACCTTTACTGATTTTTCCATGAATATTTACCTCTCAGTTTTTCCCCAACACTACCATTCCACGAGCTTTCCTTAAGAAGTGTTGCAGAACGGGAGTAGATATCTGTAGCATGAGGCAGTAAGAGCTGAAGGTGTTTGTGAAGCAGTGCCACACTGCTGGAATTCTAGAAGGAAACATTTTGGTTTAATAATATTTAAGGATAATTTTGCAAGTGTATTTAAAGGCTTAATTAATTAAATCAGTTCAGCTTTCAAATACTTAGAAGATTCTCAAAAGGAACCTTACAACCTTTTTATGATCATAGGTAGTTAATTATTTCCCCCCCAGTGATAACAATGATGACACACACCTCACTAACACTGTTGATGTGGCAATAAGCCAGCAATTGTTTTTGCAGTGAACACAAAAGCTCATGGAGATGAGCAGGTTGGCTGTTTTCTGATGATGATGTACCCAGCAAAAATTTATCACTGTTTTTTTCCAGTTCTCCAAAGGCTTGGTCCTGTTGAGATAAAAAGGGGCCAGGAGGGGGAAGAACAATTAACTCTATCTTCAAAAGCTGTAATACTTTACTATCATCTTAAAAGGAAGCTTCTTTACCATGTGCACTTGGAATTATCAAAGAAATCAGATAATGTCAAGTGGATCATGGAGTAACTGAACTTGAAATTACAGTTGGTTAGAATGTCACAATACTGATTGTGATAGCTGTCAAGAGAACATTTCTATCCTAGAAAGGGTATTTTCAGATGCAGAAATACGTTACATTCAATTACCAAGGATAACTGCGTAAAAAAACACACTAACCACACTGGCCACCAAATCGCAGTATGATAAAATAAGTAACGACCCTTCAGAATTTATTCTGGGCTGATACATAAACTGTTTCAGATTAGAATTCTTCCTTGCATTATCTAGGATGGCAATAAAAGGAACAGATGGTAGATGGCTGCTTGAATTTATTATGAAAACCACTGGAAAAAATGAATTCGTTTCAAGTAGAAAATCGAACACCGGTAACCCAATCTAGATGACTGGTGGGGGTCTAGAGAAAAGAATAAGAAATTACCACCACTCACCCTCAGGAGCTAGACATACTATGCTAGAGAAGTAAATATCTGTGATTTATTTCTGCTGCTTTATTTAACTGCCTCAGTTGAATAAAAAGGTGAGTCAGTTACTTGCTCTTACACTTCCCTAAGCTTTCAAAGGACAACAAGCTGTTTGACATAGCATGTAATAAGATGGCTGACCTATTAGGAGCTTAGTTACCCTAGTGAAGTTAGTTCAGCAGACTCTGGTTTCTGGTGTTTGCCTATCTTTCACCAACAAAAACGGTTCCACACAATTTACCTTCTTGGTCTGTTAGATTCTATCTTCAAAAATTTTTGAAGCAGAAGTAAGAGCAATAAAATACTTTAGTCTGGTATGAAACCAGTAACATTTATATAGCCAAGCTAAACAGTAAGCATCACTATAACATATATTACCATAATGTTAGAGAATCATAATGTTAGGGATGATTTAACTTCTTTTAGTCCATTTCAGGACAAATACATTTAGCACTGCTACCTTAGATAAACAAAAAAAGTATGATTTTCTGAAAGTGTGAAAAACTTTTAACCCTTGTAAGTATTCAAAATTCATTACCATTTCAATAAATAGATAAATAAGTACAAGGCCCATACATACGGTATAAAATCCCAGATTTCTTAGGAGAGTCTTCATTAAGATTTCAGCTAGATGAGTATCTGGATGGCTGCTCTGGACAGCATACGTTTGATCAGCAAGATTGCCATAGCTAATGCATAATGAGGAAGTTTCTGTGGCATCAGATGGTGAGCTGTAGCCAAGCAGGGAAGCTACATGGGTGTGATCCTGCAAGCTTGTCAGAATAATATCCAATTGCATTCTCTAAAGAAAAATGTTTAGACATAAGGACCACTCTTCGTTAACAGAGATAAAATAAGAAGAAAAAAGCATCAGTCACAAAATATTCTAATTAGACATGAAAATAAGCTGGAGGACTTTACCAAAAAACATGCAAACAATTTTTCCTGTAGATTTGTAGAAAACAGATAAATATATCTAATTAAATTACCACATCTAGTAAAAATCCAAGATTTTTAGAGAGATGAAGCATTGGACTAAATGCTTTCTCCAGTTTTTGGTTATTGATTTATTGGTTATTTGATTATTTGGGGAAGCAGGGAGAGCAATTATTCTAATCTATACACAGGGAAAAGGAAAAGGGTAAAAAAGCAGGACAGGCACACATTAGACCAAGGGAGGTGGCAGATGCAGCGTAATGACCTCCAATTTCTCTATTGTTCCCTGCTGCGGCTGGTGATGAATTCTGAAAAACATCAACTTGTTCTGCCCTAGTAATTGTTGGGGGGTTTATTTGCACTGGTATGAGCCTTGAGAAATCTTAAAAAATCCAAAACCAGAAGATTCTTCTTCATAGTTTCACAATCAGTGTAAACCAGACTACTCCATAGTGTATAAAACAAAGGATTTGACCACGATCCTGTAAGTACAGGCTGAATAATAGCTTTTTCCTTGAGAAAAAAAGCAGTAGTCTGAGACTGCTTCCATTTGTAGGATACTGGGCAAATCTCCTAACCTGCATTAATTCCTGGCTTCTACTTCCAGAAAGAAAAGAACAAAAGGAACATCCCAGTCATCTTTGCAAAGTAGGGTGAAATCCATGTTGGAAAAGCATCACTCAAGTATTATTCCCAGAAAATAGTTACTTTTCTGTTACTGAAACTTCTTAAATCAGGCTAGTAGTTACAAATACCTAACCTCTAAACTTGTCTACTCTAACGCAGCAAGTCCTAACCTGCCTGTAGTCAAGCTTCACCTGAGAAAAGATGTAGTGCTCCCTGCCTCACTAGATCTGGATTTAGACAGGCTAGTTACGGATTCTGTTCAATCGGCCTTTGCACTGCATCTCACCAGTAATGTGCTTGCACTCTGCAAATGAGACTCACCTCACTGCTCAAAATGTTCTAGAAAAAATAAAAATACACAGCTGCTTTCAACGCATGGCACATTTTTACTTGATGTTACCTGTCCCTTCGATAAGCTTTCCCATCTATCAGGACCTTGGGGTAGAAGAGCATGTAGTAATTCCATTCTCTCTCGCAATGGAGGAAGCAGCATAGTTGCTCCTACTGAAAGGGTCTCAATGACAACCTAAAATCAAGAGTAGCAGAAAATACTTTTTCAGTGGGGAAAAAAAACCAAACCAAACCAAAAAGAAGAAAAGCATCAACTCAACTGTATCTTAAAAAAAAAATAAATACAGTACCTCACACACAATATATCCAAAACATCCACTTAATTTCATTTAGCATCAGAATTCTCTAACACAATAAAATGTTAATTCTGTGATGCAGAGGTATGTGCTAAATTGAAGGAGTGAAATGAGATCAACATATTGTCATAAAAATAAAAAAATTCTTTTAAGTTATTTCCTGCAAGAGTGCAATCTTAGAAGTTACTCAAGTAAGTTAGTTACTCAGCCCACAACATGAACATTTTATGCTGGTTATTACAAGCAACGATGGTTAAAATGTTACCAAAAAAGCAGCTTTTTGACATTCCTATGCAAACATTCTCCTCTGCTTTTGGATCACAAAACTGTCATGGTAATCAATTTTTTTTAACTTTAATGAGTAAAACTGCTAAGTTAGGACTGTTCATCAGAGGGCCAAGTTCAAAAATCACAGAAATCTCTAATTACAGAGTCAAAGAAAGAAAGAAAAGAATTTTCACATGTAAACAAAAAAGCATTACTTACTTCCTGAATTTCATCAGGGACGGAAGAGTCCATCAGTCTAAACAACAGGTTCCGAAGAGGACCAGCTTGCCGGCCAAGAATGCTAGTAGCCACACCTCCAGCCAGTGCCAGTGCAAGGTGATTAGATAGCAACTTCAAACATAACTTTAGAAAATTGTGATGTTCCCTGCAGAAAGAAATACATCCCTGTTAGTCTCTCCTATTAGTAGCCTTATACCCTTTCACTTATTTGTACTCTAAGCTTTTAACTCTCATTTGATTTTGCATACCAGAAAGATAAATAAATTACAACCAGGACTTAAACTCCTCTGAAAACCTACTGGAAAACTGTTTATAAGAACATATATCAAAACCAGAATAAAGCATCTTTGTGGACAATGGTTCCAAAAGGCATTTAGTTTAGAAAAATAGTCCCATGAACTAGGACACAAAACCATCCCACAATATATGTATATATGACAGACATACAAATATATTCCTCACAAAGGAAAAAAAAAAAACAAAACAGCCTTTTAAGATGTTATAAATGTAGTCTTCTCTCAGAAGATTTAGGACTACAACAACTAAAAATGAAAAGTCAGGATATTCATTTCTAGTACTCTTAGGAAAACTTTTGAAAAACTTTATAGCAAGGAAAAAAGATTCATAAGGACCTTTGATATTTTTTGTGGTTTTTTGCAGTGAGGAAGTATTTGTGCTTTTTTATTTTCTACCAATACATTTTAAAATGTCACCTTTGGTGAAAAGACTCAAATCTGGAAGCTGTAATGATTACTGATGCTTTGCCAAGAGGCTGTTTTAGTTGATATGGCACTATGAAGACAGGCTTAGTTTTGTTCCATTTCATTTTCTGGAATACCTTCCAGAAAAGACAAATTTGTGGAAATGCATAAAGGCTCCCAAAATCCAAAGCAAAGAAAATGCTTCTTGCACATATATTTCAAACCTAAGTGACATTTCATGTCTAAGAATCTCATGTTTGTGAGAATCTGCCTCCATTGTCAAAACTAATGGAATATTTTATCTTAAAAAAAATGCCAAAACAACAAACAAAATCATCAGCCCACACAGAACTGATCATGAAACATCCCAAATGATTTGCTACTAAACTATGCCTGTATAGGAAGCAAACTGGTGTAACTGGTGTAATACTACACCTCATTATGAAGTTTCATAGCCAATAACTTTCCCCATTTTATTCATTCAGATGGAAACCAGTTATGGTACTTGACATAACCCGAACAAGAGTCACAGAGTATCTTTAAAAAAGTCTTTCATGCATTCTGAGTGATTTCAACTTATTCAGACGGGATCAGAGACCTTGAGCTGCAAAAAGGAAACAGCTCATTCTCACATGCTAAAAACACTTGTAGAAAAATAATTCCTTATACAGAAACAGTTTTATCAGAGCACTGACCCTAACTCAAAACATGATGGCAATTATACATGGCCTGCTCTGAGCATCATACATGTGTTAGTCAATAAGTGAATGTATGGAACGGTGGATTATCACTGGAACAGTCTGGGGTTTTTGGCCTAAGATTATCAGAAAATTACAGTCAGTAAAGCATCAATTTAAACTGTTTACAGGAAGAAGAACTGGCAAAGCAGAAATTATGTACAGAAATAGTAAATGCATTTCAACTATATAGAAAAATGTGGTTTAAAGGATAACTCTGAAAGAAATATTTAATTCAGTGCATAATTAAAATAAATTCCAGAGAAAAGATCCTGCTACATTTGAGGCCCTGAAAAGCTCCTGTGCTATATAAATGGCACCTGAACAAGCAAATAAACCAGACTTATGCTTGTTAAAGACAAGACTGATCAGGATTAAGTCACGCGTCACTGCTGTAAAAAAAAAAAAGAAGTAAAAAAAAAATCTGTAACATGCATATGCTTTAAATACCTTGATGAAGGAAAAGGAAGAGGGGGAATTTCA
This sequence comes from Actenoides hombroni, assembly GCA_024336885.1. NCBI lineage: Eukaryota > Metazoa > Chordata > Aves > Coraciiformes > Alcedinidae > Actenoides > Actenoides hombroni. The sequence goes on from WUAM01000311.1 coordinate 2,467,632, forward strand.
CTGTTGATTTTGTCACAGTAGTGCTCAAGAAAAGATCGCAGGTGTGAGAAAGTACTTTCCTCAAGGTCTACGCAGTAAGGTCTGTGCCATGCCACAACTTGCCTGGAATCAAACATGAAGTGAATTAACTCCTGAAAACATTCCAACTGCTTTAATAAATTACCAGTTTCAGCAGGTTGAGTACATGCTTGACCAAGACAATTTTTTTCTTAGAACAAACTAACATGACTGAGGCAGATGAACTTCCTGATCTTTGGAGGTATTTTCTGCTTTCCTTTCTGTGAAGTTATTTACAAACAGAACACCCTTCGTTTATGAACAAAGACACCTCCAATGCTACAAAGTCCTATGTAGTTAATACGATTCCTGCAAAAGCTGACCAGTACTCACAAAGCTGGTTTCAGTAAAAATGACAGATTATAAAGAGACTTTGATACAATGCAGGGAGAATTCAAAAGGGGTAGTACCACTTAGCAGTATTTATGTATCACTGTTTTTTCAACTGATTTTTCTAAGATAGGTCCCTTTAAAACAGGGCATTTGAAATTCTTGGGGAATTATCCTCCAAATATTACATTTTTCTGTTCCTTTGTGTTAGTCAATCTGTACATCTGAAGTTTACTGGATTACTTCAATCACTGGCTTATGTCTTTGGCATAACAAACTATTATTTCAGTTACTGTATATTAATAACCAAATTATTTATTTAGGTACTACCTAGTTTTAGTTTAGGTTCACATGTAACCATCCAGAGATTTGTTAAGATGCTTAAATCATAGTCAGTAACTTGTCTAAACTTCCCCATTTCCCAAAGTCTTCTGCTTAGTCTACTCCCTGTTACACTAAGGGAAACTGCCTAAACCATAAACAAAAATCCTGTCAGAAGCACAAAATAAAAAACACTATGTTCTTTCTCCTGCCACTGCCCAACTTTTCAGTTTTTAGTAAGCAGAGGTAATTTTTGTCCAACAGTACCTAAGAAATCTTTGCATAAAAAGAACTAATATCCAAATCCTTGGTGCTGCTATATTTTCACCTGCAATCCATAAGTTAAAAAGAAGACAAGAGGAGAAAAGAGAGGAAGAGAAAGGTAAGGAGAGAGAGGAAGAGAAGAAAAGACTCTACACTACAAAACTCTACAAGCAGAACACTTGAAATTCATGATGTAGTTAACACCTTTAGGAAAAAGCTAAATGTATTCTAAAGCAGACTTGTATAAAAAAAAATTATACCTGTCCCTTGGAAGAGCTGTCCAAGCAAGGCTATGGGATGTTCCTGCTGAAATTTGTTGAATTGCAACTCCATCTAGACCACTTACTTTCTTTGGTTTAGTAATGGGACCAGTAGAGTTTCCCTGACCACACTGTCCCATTGAATTGTTACCCCAAGCATAAACTTCATTATCTACAAAGATAAATAAAGTTGAAAACAAAATCTGAGATATAAGTGCTTTTGATCAAGAGAAGGATTAAATATTTTTACACCTTATTCTTTTTACCATGAGAAAGTGCCAAACAGTGACTGTCACCAATTGAAATATCAACTATTCTTGTAGCAGCCAGCTCTTCAATAAGCTTTGGTCTGAGAGCAGTTGCCTCTGAAGAGCCACAGCCAAGGCACGCACCACAGCCCCACGCATAAACCTAGAGAAAACCAACCACAAAATAGCAGCATGTCAAATCTGTGTTACTGGTGACCCTGAACAAACAAAATACCAGATAACTACTTGCATAATAATTGCAATTACACTTTCAACAGAACATGAACAGTACTTTCATGGCTCTAACATACATGTCACATAATTTACATTTCTTCTCCCTAACCATTCAGACCACTGGCCACAGATCATGTCAATGTGGAGGCTGTTGCAAGAAATTGCTACAGAAGAAACTGCTACAGTAAACCTCAACATTTCTCATCCATACTTAAAAAACCCATTGCCTCTGAATCACAGTGGAGTGAGGGTGAGGGTCAGTTAGGTGACACGTGTAGAAATTCTCACTGTATTATTTGTATATACATCATGCCAGTAAGGGTTTTCAGTTACCACCTAGACATTTCTCTCCAAGCTCTCCTGAGATTTTTCAAATTAGAAATAAAATTTTCAGCTAAATAACCTATATTCTAAAATACACATACATTAAAAAAAAAGCCAAATTATTAAATCACTTCATCACCACAGCTGGTTAATGCATTAAAAATTACAAGCATTTCACTGCTTATAGAACCCATTTTGCTTCCTGAACTCAATTTGATTTTGTTTATTAACTTAAAAATAATCCATTTTCTGTGGCTATGCAAGACTCTTGAAAAGTGTACTTTTACATGATTCTTCAGCACATTTTTTATTCCTCTAGTGCATGAGAATCTCATTACTTTAGTCAGTCTCTAATCAAGAACTTTACTGATATTTAAGCACTAGTCAAATATTTTCTCAACAGTGAAAATAATAAATGCCGAAATAATGAATCTTCAACTCTCAGCATTTGAATGAAAACTTATTTTTGCCTACCTGCCCTGTTGATGTCAAGGCAAGTGAAGACTGGCTCCCAGCACAAACTTTTCGAATAAACATTCCTTGCAAGGCTTCTATAACTTTAGGTTTATAAACTCTATTTGTATCACCATGACCAAGTTTTCCTGTAAAAGGAGGAAACACAAGTATAAGGTATTTTCAGTACATAAACTACAACAACTAGAGAATTCTTCTTGAATTTCCATCAGAGTGTATCTTAAAAATTAAAATGTAGTACCATTTTTATAAAAGTTATTATCTTTCAGTTGCAGTAATTACAGATTTAGGAAATACATATTTGTTATAGTATGTTTAAAAATGCAGGTATTAATTGCACGCTGTTTAATTACTACAGCCTTCCAAAGCACTAAACCTTTTCATACTTGGCAAAAAAAGATTACTTTATAAAGTGACTTAAAAAATCCCCAACAACTTCTCTGCATTTTTTTCCTAGTGCTTTTGTGTAATTGTTAGGATTTTTATTCCCTTATTGCTTCTTTAAGTTTCTCCTGAAAAGAACTTTTCATCCCCACAACTTCACCATTGTCAATAACCTCAAAAACAAGGACTGTCACTAGATCATATCAGTGTGTTGACACTCCTCCAAAGGAAGGGGAAAAAACAAAAATAAATGTGAAATATATCACAAAGACTGATAATTTGTACCAAGATTATGCTTTGATTCACGCTGGTTTAGCTTCCCCACAGCAATACTTTAGTATCACATTATTAATACCCCAAAGCTAAATTGTTCATAATTTACTAAAACAGAAGTGCAAATTCCAATACTTTGTGAAGATTAAGACCCCTGTCCTGTTAAAAACTCACTTTTGAACTGAAATTACAGAGAGAGAAAGATGGAGGAATGGGAATAATTCTGTGTGTACACATCAGAGCTAGCTTTCAAATGAAATTCAAATTCCTGACCAGTTCTACTAAGCACCAATTGGACTGAGAATTCTACACTATCCTCTCTTCTAACAGTAAGCTAGGAAGCAATAATACAGCAATTTTAATCTGAGCTTTAATTTGTATCTAGCAGCATAATAGAATTTAGCTAAATATAACAATAGAAAAATAAACAATTCTGTGTTTGACAAAGCATTTACAGGCAGTGAAGGTTGGAAGCCCTTCATTTTTGAGACTGGAGATGTTTCTTCACCAGGAAGTTTAACTGCAGTGGTGGCTAGAACATGAACACAGCCACTGTCATATCAAATGAGTGAGTTCATTTGAAAGTTATCAACAAAGCATTTGTTCCAGAATGGTCATGCATTCATTGAGCTTTCTGCTCTGTGAAACCCCTCTTCCAATAATCCCTTTTTAAAGCCTATGATCTTGCAGTTGAAATTTCAAATATTGTATTTAGATTTTCCTAAAATCATTTTCTTGAAAAGATACCAAATGACAGGGATAAAACAAAAACCAACCAACCAACCAACTCCAAAACCTGCAAGGAGTACTGAGGCTATGAGGCAGGTGGAATAAGACAAAAACTACTATCAAAATGTTTGTTTTACCTACCATTGTCTCCTCCTCCAAACGACCATACTGTTCTCCCATCTTTGGACAGAGCTATTGTGTGTGAACTGCCACAGGAAACCTCTCCCACATTGCTAATGTCTTTGACTAAAGTTGGAATGTTGCGGCTGTTGCTGTCACCATGACCTAATGAAAACAGAAAAATATTTTTTCTTTTTGTGAAGAGGTTCTATTTATTATTGTAAATTCAGTAAGATTGTGCAAAACCCATATACAGTATATTCATCAGAATTTTTTTTTTTTAAGATTTGTAGTAAGGTTTGGAAGAGTACTGTAGTATGGTTAACAAACATTTCATTTTTGTAAGACATAATCCAGAACACTTGTTCATACCTTAGTACCATGAAATCACAGGACTATTTTTTACCTACTTTAAAAGGAACAAAAAGATTACAACTGCCTTTAATACTAGTTCATTAGGTAGCTGTACTTCCTCATACTGGACAGCAGGCAGCCTGAACAGTGTGACAAAACTAAAAGAAGTGCACACTCTTATGACTGTCAACAGATACATACCTACCACACAGACAAAGAAAACCATCAAACTAGTTTTAGGCAGTCACAATTTTAACTCGTCAGAAGCCAAATGTGTTACAGTATCACCTACTTCTTAATAAGCATGAGTTATATGTCTAATAAACTATAGAAATTCTGCAGACACCAAAGAAAAATTTGGAACAGAGGGAAAAGACTACTACATGGTATCCATAACTTATTAAATATGAACAAGTTACCATGACCTAATGAAATACTACTTTTCAGCTGCACACTGGAACTCACTCCAAGCTCCCCCAAGCATATAAAACCATCACCTAAAACTCAATGGGAACGTTTCCATGATTTCTCCCCAGAATGTAGGTCAAAACTCTAACCCAGTTTTCTTAACAGCAAGGGTAAGTTCAGCACTTTTACTGATTACCCTGAAAAACTGTGACAGCTGAAGCTGTAAAATACTGTCACAATCTTTCGCCCGTGTCATTTCCTTGCTTTCAACCCACTACTTGCAATCCTGACATTCAAATCAAACACAGCAGAAATGAATTAAAGCCCAACTTTAAGCAATTTTCTACATAAAATCTGTTAGTACCACTGAATCTTCTTGAGAAGAGTGGTTTTGCAGTAGACATACCAGCTGTACGGGAAATAAGATGAAACAGACAAATGAACTTTAAACAAATAGAAATCATGTGGTTTTCATTTCAGTTTAATTTTCAGATTCAGGTAAAAGGACATTAAGCCATTTGGGCAAACTTAATGTCAAGTATCCTGACTGGCATCACATTAGGATCAGACTCTTGATATTATTAGCCAGTTATTCGTAGTACCATCACTAAATCATATTTATCTAGAATTCCAGTTTATTTAAAATGTCTACTGTTTATATTTAAGTGGCAGTAGAAATCACATACAGTCTTATAAATGAATAAAGGCAACTTTTCCTGAAATTTAAAAAAAAATAGAATTTTTGTAAAATTAACTGCATTAAAATCTTTTAAGAGTCTCTGCACTAGTTTTAACACAGTCACCTATATACACACCCATGTGCACGTGTGTGTGTATTTAGAAGGGACAATAAGAGAACAAGGCAAACACATGTATTACCATTTTGTGGTAATATTCATATTACATTATTAATATTATAATATTAAAAAATATTACCATATTACCATAGTCACGAGACACAGGAATGCTTCCAAAAGCAGTTCATGAAATCTTAAAATTACCTAATCTTCCGAAGTCACCTTCTCCCCATGTATACAGCTCTCCATCTTCTGTCACCGCAGCGCTGTGTCTGTAGCCAGCTGATACACATACAACAACCTGTATTACATGCAAACATAAAAATCAATTGTTTTATAAAAATTGAATAGGGAGTCTGAAAGCTTATGAAAGTTTCAGAAGCAATCTTTGTAAATCAGCTTCTTCACTGACGTGGAGCAAGTACACACATAAATTAATCTTTGCAATCGTTTCTAGTTAGCATTTGGTAAGTGGAAATCAGTACAGAAAGAGGCACATTTATACACACAACTGGTCATGATTTATTTATCAAGCAAATTTAACATAATGATACTCTAACCTAGTAGCATTGAAAAGAAGCATCAGTAGATGTTTAAAACACTGGCCAAAACATAAGACAGAGAGGGAAGAGAAGGCCTCACAGGACAATACAAAGCCACTTTTCACATGAAGCCACTGAAAAGTTCTATACAAAACCTCGTAATGTTGCAACTAACAGAAGCAACCACTTCCTGGAATGTCACTGCAGTTCAGCAAAAGCACATGAGCAAGTTTTACTCTTACGACTATGAGAAGGTTTACTGACAATGTCATTGTCCACATCACATGTCTAAAGCCAATCATAGGTTTTAGTGCTTTGCTGAAAGCAGACCCAGCTTCAAAAAGTTCTGAAAAACCACAGAATTTTCTCTTAAGATTTTAGATATTTCAAATTTTACACATCACCACAACTGAACAGAACAAAACCAGGTGTTCTACTATACAAAACATACCTTTCCTTGCAGAGGACCCTGAATAAGTTTGGGATATTTCTGAGTTGAACTATTTCCATGTCCCAGTTTTCCATAGTCACCATCACCCCAGCTGAAGACTTCCCCTTCTGTTGTAAATGCTAAAGTGTGACCATCAGATCCTTTTGAAGATGACACTTTTTTAATAGACCTATGAGGCTCAAAAGTCAATTTTTTCAATGTGGACTGATTATTGGAGTCACCCAGTCCTAGTCTCCCATAGCTGCCTTTACCACAGGCTCTAACAGAACCATCCGTAGAAATAACAAATGTACAATATTGTCCAGCCTCAATCTATAAAGGAAAACATTAAAACAGTGAAAAAGAAAGATTAGATAAATATAAAATTCACATATAGCTCTAGAAGCCTGCATTTCTAAACAGAGTATCAGGTTTATTTACATGACCCTTGCATATAATGCAATGTAAAAATTAAGGACTATTTGGACTTAGAAAGCAGTAAAATTCAAAGTCCTGAAAAGTATTTTATGAGTAAATCTATTTTCTTGAGGTAAACAATGTAAATACTACTTAATCTATTTTATCTCTTTGCATCTCTTCCACAGACTACAGAATTCAGGCTGCCTTCAGGTCTCCAAGACTCATGGAAATGGACAGTCTTTGAAGATGAAGAAATGAAGATAAAGAAGACAAAGTAACGGTTTGATAAAGCACTGTACATTTTTCTTCATTTTAACCAGTACCAAGTGGTAACATTACAGAAATATGTCAAAGTCACGGGAGACTATGCATTTTAATTACATGAACACCAAAGAACTAAAACCAGAGAAAGAACTTGCTTCTAGTGGAAAGTCAGCTCATAGCTGAAGAATGACCTAACAGGAAACGAGGTAGCCCTGAAATAATTTCCTGTAGGAATCTTAAGACAGCCAAACAGGTGCAAATCTGAAGCATAAAGGCATTGTGCATCCACATCATAAAATGGCACAAAGCACTGTAAGGTGACAGCTTTATTTACTCTGAATTAACATCTTCACATAGAAATACCCTATAGAGATCACCAATAAAGGTTAAAGGAAAAAATATTTATCCCAGTGGGAAATCACATAAATAAGTCGTATGGGTGTGTACACTACTATTTAAAGAGCAATCCATCCATTCAGATCACTCGTTCTACTCTTGTGCATTAGTGTTTTGTTTAAACAAAGTTTTTTGAAAGCATAAACTTACTTTATGATGCCTGGTCCTGCAGTCCATTAGCATGTCAAATATATCAGTGACGTCAATAGAAACAATTTAAGAAAATGTACCTAAATTGTCTAGTGACCAAAAAAATGCTTTTACTTAAGTCAATACTGCAATGCCAATATAGTCACATAAAAGCAAACTATTATATTCTGTGTCATGCATCAATAGAAGTGCTCAGTTGTAAGTGCATAATCTGTGACTGAGAGCAGAAAGAGCATACTGTATATTGATCATCAGAAAGCTAATTAAGGTTGCTGTGCCAGCAGTTAGCCTGGTTTGGACATTTAAACTAGGCAACCTTGGTGTGAAAACCACCAATGGAAAAGAAGCTTCAGTAGCTAAGAAACAGTTGAAAAAAAACAAACCCCCAAACTACATTCAAGCAAACCTGTCTCTACAAATGCATTTCAGAGCAAGTTAGATAATTCTGTTATACTTGTTAACTGAATATGGATCTGTGTGTCATTAAAAATGAAACACAATGTTTTTTCCAGGCATCAATAAAAGTAGGGAGTAAAATAATTGGTGTGATTAGTTCCGAGCATCACATCTTCATTACACCTTGGCACTCAGAAATAAAGTACTATTTTCCAATCTCATACTGCAGCTATTGAACATTACATAAGGTACCACTGTGTCACCCACCGTCTGTGCGTCAGAAAAACTTGGAGCAAGCTTGGGTTGAAGTATTTTCTCTTGAGTTCCTTCTACGAGTTGATGACTGCTGTTGCTACCCCAAACATACACTTCACAGGTCTCAGAAACAATGGGAGCGTCACCTGTTTGAATGCTGTCAGGGCTAGCACATGTTCTTGAATAGTCAGATGCCATTCGACAAACCTATTAAAGTGTGAGATTTGTTACACAGTAGCATTTTCATTTCTTTCCATAAAGTCACAGTGTTCAATGCAACTTTAATTTCCCATCAGTATGATTCCCTGCCTGAAACACAAATCATCCATCACTGTATCGTTAGCTCACCCAAATTACTTTGCATCTCTACATCTTACTTTTTGACCTTTTTTTTCCTTCCTCTCCTACTCCAGACTAACTCAGCAGAGGTGGACCATACCCACATGCACACACCAGATATGTGAGGGGGAAGTAATTTAAAATTAGCTTAGAGTCCAGGTTCATTTCAAGACATACCTCTTCAAATAAACACAGAGCTGCCTCGTAAAGAGAACATAAGCCATCGGACGTTCTAGTTGGCTCTCTCCATTGACTTCGATCCGCAGATGATCCCTGCAATTTTTAAGTGTTGCAATTATAAGAAAAATACTTTGATACAGCAACAGTGCACCTGGACAAAATGCATAAGGGATTTCTTCTTATAGCTAAACAAAACTAAAAGCTCTTTCTATAAGCATAAGTAAACTATCTTTCTCCCCTGAGCTGGTACCTGCACCCACTTCAGGGTAACAAAAATGTGTCAAGTTCTAGTTAAACATTCTTTATTCATTTTTGTGAAAATACCTGGATTTAATTTCTAAACTTGGTTTTGTTCTGAAACGCGTGCCATTTGTGTTTAGTTTAAAACAATTACAATTTTAAAATAACTAATCATCATTATATTTCTGTTTACATAACTTCCATATTTTGGTCTCTAATTTTATATCTAGTCCAGAAACAAGAAATAAAGTTGCCCACCAGGACATTCAATTCAATTCAGATCCTGCTACTGTCATGCTCTTCTCATGCTCCCTATTCTTCACATTTTTAGTTTTTAGAATTTATTTTTATTAGAAGGCATTCCAAGCCTGAGAGCAGAGAAAAGAATGACCACTTCAGGGAAAACGTCATTCCCTCTTTCAGTCTGAGTACATGAGGCAGAATCTTGCCATACCTTCTGACTGCATATTGTACAGTAATTTCATAGCTTGAAAAAGAATATTTATCTAGGACCAGGCGTAAGCACTCAGCACACAAAGCAGTGTGTCATACTTCCAAACAATTCAGATTATTTTCTTTATGGTATTGATTTCTGAGCAATAGTAAAACCGCTGAACTTCTTAAATCTTACTGATTCTCCAAAGATGTGTAAGTGGAGGTCCAGGTTAACTGGAGAGCAGGAACATCCAGTATAAATAACTTTGAACAGGAAACAAGCCATATTGCAACACTTTGAATTCTAAGCAAATCCAGCAAAGCAAGCCTTAAAAATAGCTCCCTATTTTCTAACTTCTTTTGCTATGACCTTAAATGGATCGAGCACGGCCTTAATTCTTTCCCTGAACCTAGAGCACAACACCAAAAGTGGTGACCCAGGGATTGGTTTGTTGTTTCATTTTTACCTACGATGAAATGAGTGGGCAGGGAGGGAGAGAAAGAGATAGTAGATAAGAAAGGAAATACTGAAAAAAAAAATATTTTAACAAAACCCCCCACCTTTTTTAACATATTAAACAAACTATTCAGAAAACTGCTATTCAGTGTTGAAAAACTATTTCAAGTTAAACATGGAACTACATTTGCAATGTACAAAACCCAAAGCTCGCATCCTTACCAGAGATCGTCGCATCTGCGTTAATATGCTCATAAAGCAATCAAAGCTGATCATCCCTTCTGGACTTGGCAGCAATTTGGTTTTCTCCATGGTGTTCACTACGGCTGAAGCACCTAAAGCCATTTCTATCCACTCAAGAAGATAGCGCAAGGAACCTCGTTGGGCAGCCAAACCAAGAAGCAATTCAGAAGCTAATCTACGACCTAAAATGTCTGCCCCAGAGTTGGGAATTGTCACTCCTTTAAGAAACGTTGTTACTTGCGATAAACAGTCCAACCCCATCGGTGGAATCTTGCTTTCATTTGCTAAAGATAAAGGTGGTAAAGAGCTCACAACTTCTATTGCAGTGTAGATAACATCATTGCAAAGGCTCAGGCCGGGTCCTGACGTGGGCATCATCCAACTTTGTCTTAGTAGTGCAAATAACAAGCTTAACCCGGTCCGAACCCCCATTTCTATGAGCGCATCTGTACTTGATCTAGGACGTTCGCTGACAGAGTGCACATCTGTAGATCCAGAACTGCTTTCCGGGGAATGCTGCTGTTGTTTCACCTTACCCTTGTCGTGGTATTTATTGGAAAGTGCATAGAAGACACGCTGCAACACAAGGAGACGCTTTCGAAGCGCTCCAGCGAATGGAGAGTCTGAGCATACCATCTTTGCCAGTGCCAGCTGGCTGCTAAGGAGGGCATCCAAGTAGTGGTCCTGCTCATCGCTAGAGAGAGACTCCCGCTCAAAATCTGGTAACTGAGGTCCTTTGAGGCACAGAACCTGCTGGGGCAATGGCACTACTTCTTTATTGCTGACTAACTTAGCGTACAAGATAGAAACTCCCTCCCTGGTCGCAATAGATTCACTGTCTTCTGTGATCCAGGAGCTGTTTAGATGTTCCAGCCATTTCAGCTTCACAGGTGGGACCATAGCTGCCATGTTGGCTTACTCTTTTGCCATTAGTCCTGAAGAAGAAAAAAAAATGTAAATAGATGTGTAGTATTATCTGCAGAATTTATTACACACAACAGAACAAAGCAAGGAGCAAAAGATAATCACCAAGAATTACCAAAGTTCCACCATTTTACCCATAGAAGTGTAGCAACCTGGAATTCAGATCAAAGACTAACAGAATCATTTAGGATCAGTATAAAAAAGACATTTTGCAGATTAATTTTTATCTTCATTTTAAACAAAAAAAGTAGAACTTTCTTAGCAAGGTGTAAGAGTTTTAGTATAAGTCTGTATTTTCTAAATCCCTATGCACAAAAATTCACACAAAGCATGATTTAATTCTGCTATGTTTCAAAGAAAATACACTTTTAATATTCTCTAGAAAAAATAATATTCTCTTTACAGACAGCAAAACTGAGGACAAAGACTTCACCAAATGCAGGAGATCATACACAGCTGTGTCCAAGCAAACAGAATACTAGGGTAAACTTCATTTCACAATACACAAGACTACTAATTCAAGCCATAACTAAAGGCTCAAACTGTCAAAAACCAAACCAAAACAGAAAGTCCTATTGTCACAAGCCACTCTTTCCCCTTTCCAAGATAATCTAGAGATGTCCTTAAAATTCATGTCAGAATGTTAAACAGGAACCAGGACAGCTGGTTTGACTGGTAGAGTGGCACCTGATGTAGGTCCTATTCATTCAGTGAACAGGCTCTTCAGATGATACACACATTGCAACTGTTCCAAGTAAATTCACAGTATTACAAAATGTATATTACATTACATTAATGTATGGCATAATCTAAGACTCTGAACATATTCAGAGCTTTTAGGACAGATTTTTAAGGAAGAGTTGACTAACAATAGGGAGGTTAAGAGAAAACTCTATAATGCAACAACACCGGTTTACTGAGAAAGTTCAAACTGGTTGCCAAACCCACTTGACAGCTTACAACTTTCTTTCAAATGAAAGACATCAATGAATTTGAGAGATCTTTTTTTCCAGGCAGTTTTAGGAAAAGCACACAGCACATTACGAGCCACAGCACTTTTAGGTGAATTCAGAGTCAACGAAACATTACAAAGAAATGACTACAAAATGTCTGTGAATCCTACGGTTAGGATGGCATTCCTCACCACATACCACAAAGCACCAACCCAAACTGTAGAGGCACTTCTATCACTATAGATGACTATGTCACACAGCAAAAAATAATAAATATATATGTAGGCAAGAAGTAGTAAGATTAATAGCTTAAAATTGAATAGTAAACCATGCAAGCTTATACAATTATGTAAGAAAAAGTTCTCCTGTATGTAGCGAACCTACTATTTGGAGATTCAAAAGTAGAAGAATAAATCACAGAAGGATCACAAAAGAAAATACAATCCTGAGTAGGATTAACAAGCATTTCCAGAATGGTTAGGGAAGGTTGAGTAGCATTTTTACACTGTTTTATAAAATGCTGATCAATTGGATTAACCAGATGAATTCTGTCACCTATGTCCTGAACTCAGAAATGGAAAATGTTAGTATTCTTCCAAGAAATGATTCTAATAAAAACCATGAATGTATGTCACTGGTACCCAAAGGCAAGCTGCTGCAGAGACCATTTCTGGAATGCTCTAGAAGTGTTGGCTGATGTGAGACTAAGTTAAGATAAAAGCGAATACCCTCTTCGGAGGGCTCATTAGCTCAAGCACAGCACAATGTTGATGCAGTCATACTGTTCTTACAGGATTCAAAATAGTTCACGTATCTTGCTGTAGCATGTGTCATAGAACTTTTCAGTCCATTTTTTCTCATTTTTTTTCCTTGCATTTTACAATTTCAGGCTGTTCTGTCTACACTTAGGACTGGGGAAAAAAAAAAAAAAGGAATGCATTATGGTTTTGGAAAAACTATCTCTTGGGATATCCAGCTACTGAAAAATGAAGTGAGGGCTTTAGTGCCAGATCCTATCGATAGTTCTGGAACAGAACCCTGCCATGAAATCTCCAGAAGAGTGTAAATGCAACGTGCATTGAGCACTTCTTATTTATATGTGTCCCACAGATTTAAAAGACTGTCTACTTTAATGTCTTACTGATGTTATTGTTCATTTCCAACACAGCAACACTTTAGCATTTCAGTGCTTTGCAGATGGATTTAGGATACTTTTTGACTGACTTCAATTTCTGGATTCCAGTAAAATAATTTTTTTATTCTTGTTTTGCTCGCTTAATATTTTTAACCTCATAAACTTTCAATAGACAGCTGCTGAACTCCATAGCAAATCCATAAACCACAAGAACTACATGTGTGCTAAATAACAACTAAGCCATTAAAATAATTTCCTAGATATGATTTATACAACACTCAAGTACTGCAAAAGTAAAAGCACTGATAACGTGACAAAAAAGCCTAATTCCAAAACCAAACATCAAGTTTGAAACAACTTCTCACATACAAGAATGAAGACTGATCAGAACTAGTTAAGTCTTCAGAGAAAGTTTTTAAATTAATAAATAGAAAGAACACTCTGCTTTCAAAGAGACAATTGAATTATTCATTTTAATGCTGGTGGTATTTAGAACTCCAGGTTCTTAAGAAGATTCTTGATGCCAACTGTAAATTTTGTCATGCTAGCTTATAGCTTAATATAAAAGGAGGCTTTTTCAAAGCAAAAGAGTGTTTGCAAACTACTCTTTTTAAAATAAGTGTTGTTTAACACAACCCAAAGATGCTTTAACTCCTCTTCTAGAAAACAGATTGAGTTTAATCCTGTTTTATAGTCATTAACCCCAGGTTACTTAGGTTCTGACTGAGCAGTCTGTGGGTTTTGACCCTTCAAGTCCTAATATATTTAAATTTCACCAAAGAGTAATAGAATATTCTGAAGGAAAAGTTTGTGTTCTTTGGTAGGCTGAGCCCTGTTTGATCCGATTTGAAACTAAATCTGTGGGAGGTGGAGGGAACCTGCCATCTAGTGAGAGGATCTGTTTACTACAGCTGTAATGCTTGTAGCACAAGCATTTTGCATATAGAATGCTTGTGCATTATAATTGTGCATATATAAAGCTTATGCATATATAATGCATAATGCAATTTTGTTCTCTGTCTTGACATTTCACACTTAAAAAAAAATAATTTACAAATCAGAACGATACGACAGCTCTCTGTCAATGTATCTGCCAAAAAAAGCACGCTCTGTGCTATTAAGCACCTGCTTTTACTCCAGGCACATTTTCTCTAAAATAGCTTAGCACCTTATCAAAAGCATTATTTGAGCCTCAGTGAGCCTTGCCTAAGTAACCTCAGTTGTACTACAGCAGACAAAATCCTTACACATCTATCACACAAGCACTGGATCCAGAGCTTTTAATTACTATTCAGAGTCAGTGAGCACTCTTTGCATTTCATGCTAGACACAGCTTCTGTTTACTCACACTACCAAACACACCAACAGCTCAGCATCCTTGCTTACAAACAAAAAGCAACATTTTCTCCTTTGTAGGAAGGATTTACTCACTGTCTGATCCCAATTGCAGCGGTAAGGCAAATTAAGGCAAACTGCAAAACTCTGATCATCAGTGACACAGTCAGTGCCTTCTCAAGAGGAAATACATGGGGATCAAGCAACATGAAGAAGCTCCCTGAATAGATCTTTTTGTTGTTTAATGTTATGCTTACGCTAGCTATGCTTCATTCAGAAATTTCAAAACTTGCTCACAAACCTCAGAGATACAAATACTACTCCTTTTCCTGAAAACTGTTAAGATTTTTTTCTCTTCTCCTTGTGTGCATCTCTAAAAATGAGACTCTCTAAAAACTCAGTGTGCAACTGAGTTCTTAGTAGTGACCTACTCTCCTACTTCCTACTTTCAAAACAAGTATGTTGGTCCATCTGGGAAATAACATCCAGTTCGATGTGACAGGGAGCAGGTTTCACCAGACACACTGGCAACAAGCTAATCTGGTACAACCCTGAAAATACTCTCTAAATATAAATGAAATTATCGCTGTCTCTGTGTGGAGTACAAGCATAGTGACCTCATACCACTGAAGTGAACCAGAAACTAGGTAATGATGTCTAGCAGTTTATGGGTAGAGTTTATTTCCTACAGCTCACTGCCTGAGGACCACCAATACAAGGCTTAGAACTGCCTCAGAGCATGGGAAAGGACAGCTCCTTTCTTTGTAAGTTCAGGACAAAAAAAAAATACATTTGTCTTCGAAAGACCATGTGAATATACTTACTGGTATTTTACTACATCTAACCACCAGCGGGTCAGCTGACCAGGTGGAAGGTACCAACCCTGCAGCATGGGCAAGCATGCAATTCCATCAGCTTCCTAAACAAGCTGATTATACGGCCAAGCACAAAGGGAAAAGCAGCAACACGTGGATGGAGAAAATGCTGAGAAATGGTGCTTTTGCAAGCTGTAGAGTAAGTATAATCATTTTTATAGTAACTTGAGGAATAAAAGACTTGAGCTGCCTCACCAAGAATCGTTTACCAAAGACTAGAAGCCTTAAGTGGTCTTACTGGAAACTGAGGCCTGAAGCTCAGCCTTGTAGGTAAAAGGAAGATCAAGGACAACAGTGCCCAACTGCCAATCAAGATGTGTTAGTAGAGAAAGGGGCAACAGTTCAGGGCTATTTCAGATGAACAGTAGTAACTTAGAAAGACTGACTTTGCTCAGTAAGCTCAGGAATGTTATTTTCTCCCAGGAACCTGTCAGACAGGCAATTCCAAACTACTATGGGCTGTTCTGAAGAAGGCGCCTCGGTTCAGCCTGTAAACCTTGCAAGTACCGAATTCATAGGGAACCAAGGGAGGCCCTTCTGCAGATGGGAATAGGGGATAAATGTTGCAAGCTCTGCCCAGAGGGTGCGTGCTTTGCTGGGACACCCGCTCTTGCAGGAGCACATAATAAATTGCTGCTTCACTGGTACGTCTGCTGAGAGTCCTTTCTTAGGACCTTTGCATCTCTAACATGGAGAAAGAGTGGAGAAAGGAGCACTCTTCTTTCATCATCAGCAGCACAAACCTGAAACAGTCTCAATGTATAGCAACAGCTTTATAAAAGTATTTTAACACTGGAGCACTTAAAAGACTGAATTCAAAGTTCCAAATTCAAAGTTCCCATAACATTCTGGAATTTCTATTTTAACAAAACAAAACACCAACAAAAAAGCCACCCAAAAGAAATGTTTTGAAATTGCAACAACTCTTCCTCCTTAAAAACAGCCCTATCACATTTTATTACATTTATTTTTCATATTTTGGGACTTCAAATAAAGAAAATATTCCTTGCATCAATCTGATGATGATTGTACTGACAAACCACTAGCCAACATTTTACATATAGTAAGCCTCCAAATCTTCCAAGCGAATAACTCAAGTTCGAAACAATCTAAGATTTAACCAAGATGAAGCCCTGAACATTACCTATTGCATCACTTACAGATACGTAACAAAGCTTTTAAATTGGAATAATTAGAGAAAGTTTTGATATTTTACTCTACACAAAAAAGTATCTATCCAGCAGCAGGTGAAGAAAAAATGTATTCACATTGACAAAACGTGAACCAGAAAAGCCCAGCTCTCCTTCCTTTATTCCTTGTTTCCTCCTCCTCAGACAAAACAAGTAAATAGTGAGAATTTGCAACAGAACTCACTTACTATATCTTTCAGAACGACAGTTCCAACTGGACAACTAGCCATCTGGGGAAAGTAAATGCCCATATATATATTACTGTTGCTGATTGGTAAGTCAACTAAAATGGACTTAAAACTCATAGCTGAACAACAATTACAAAACAGTGAAAGCAGGAGATGGGATGTCTGGTAGTGTCTTACTAATCTTTGAATAAGTAACAACAATAGATGGGTAGTTGTAGAGTTGGG
>WUAM01000311.1:2485350-2522831 GCA_024336885.1 Actenoides hombroni
CTTAGCTTGTCATTAGTGACTCCTAGTGTGGCTATTAGTGACTCTCCATGGAAGGAAGAAATAATCAATCAGACATATCCAGGTGTTTGGGCCACTGATACCGCAGGAAGGGCAAGGAATGCAGTTCCTATAAAAACAGAACTGAAGGAAGGTGTTCATAAAGTCCGTCTTTGGCAGTATCCTTTGAAATTAGAAGACAGAAAAGGAATGGAGGGAATCAGAGAGAAATTTTTAAAGTATGGATTACTTTATGGGGTGTCCTGAGCTAAGAGAAAGAACATTTAAATAGCAAAGGAAAATATGCTTAAGAGAGCTCTCTTTAAATGTTTCAGATTCTGTGTTTTCAAGAACAAAAGTACCAAACAGCTACCTCTTCTGGTTTATTCATTGCTTTCCTCAGGTAAATAAACAAACTAACACCAAATATACAAATTACCTCATGCTATTATTCCTCAAATTCCAAGCTCAGGATGAAGTCTCCACATCTTGCCATAATTAGTAAGTATAAAAAGAAGATAACAGGCTGCATTTCAAATTAAAATACATCAACTTACAAGGAATTCTAAGCATCTGGAAATTCTAATAATTAAATTGTTGGCACGCTTTTCCACACGGCCAAGAACTCAGAGAGAACGAAAGTTTACAACCAATTTAATTTCTCCTTTTTCCATATATTTCTGCTCATCTCTTTAGTTACATACTGCATCTAGGGAAAAAAAAATCCCACAAAACCAAAAGCCTGTGTTTGTCAACAAGACAGAGTAAATGCTAGCAATAATACATTTAAGATCTTTCATTCTGAGTTAAAACAGAGAAAAAGAGAAAAGTTGTCATATTTCGGGGACAAAATGCAGCCTTTAGCAGCCTAGCAAATACTTTTAAAGAATTCAACATAGTCCATGCTATTCAAGAGCTTAGTTTTCTTAAAGAGGAATTAATTCACTTGAAACCACCAGCAACTCTTAGAGGTCACTTAAAACATCCATTTTTGAGATGTAAGCTTGCCTAAAATAACTAATATGTCACATGTATTAAAATGTGAAAGGCCTGTTGCAAGTAATCATTATGTACAACATACTATTGATCAAGTGATCTTTCAATTAAGTTTATATCACTAATGAAACAGGCCACACACTAAATGTGCTAACTGAGGAAAAATGCATCTTTTCTAAGGATATGGGAACTATCACTGTATCTTAAATAAGAACAAAATAAGAGACTGGAAATGCAGCTAATTACATTTATAAGTTATTTCCCTGAAGCAGGAAGAAATTATGAAGAGATAAACTACAAGTACTGCTCCCTTCTTGTCTCTGTCACCATAGCACTTTCAAAACTCAGAAAGAGGAACTTGATGGTGCAATTAATCCCAGCTTGTTTATTTTATATGTACAGTATCAAGCCACTAAGTGCAGGGATGCACAAGCAATACCCTAGTGTAACACCGAATAGCAGATATAACAAAACAGGTATTCCACTAGAAATGTTATTTTTTATATATATACATAAATATGGATATTTCAGTGGCATATATTACAAATACCTCAGCATTTCACACAGATGTGTCTGAAACACTAGTAAATTCCCTGGAACATTTCTTTTCAAAAGTGGAGTACTTCTTTCAAACTGTTACAGTTAACACCAAACTGAAATCATAGGCGAAATTATGTAAAGCATTTTTGTGTTTATATAACATCCCATAAAAATAGGTGAAATGGGACTGGAAAGTAACAGAAAGTTTTCCAGCCACTCACCACCACTTCCTAAATTATCTGTGGAAAAATGTAGATTTTTCTAGAAAGGGAAAAATGAAAACACTAAAGAGTTCTCATAAATCCACCTGGTTGGCTCAGATGTGAAAACTGACAAACAGACTCCAGGAATTAATTTTTTTTCAGATTCTTGCTACAGCTTCTGAAAACCAAGAAATTTTTAGGTCTTCTCACTTTGAAGTAAGTGGGACAGCTTTGATCAACTTCAAATGCAAGTGTAACAACAACTCACAAGAGGTGAAAAAACTTCACAAAACAGGTGTATGAGAGAATTTTTCAACTTCAACACAAAGGACTTTGGAATCTGGAAAGTGCAGCAAATATTCCTATATTCCAAGGGAAAGGAATGACAATTTAAAAAGGACTTCAGAAGGAGGTTGAAGGTCAAAGCTGATAAGGTTATAAAGGTCCTTTTTCTGAGCTTATGTGCTGGTTTTGGCTGGAATAGAGTTAATTTTCTTCATCGTAACTAGTATGGGGCTTTGTTTTGGATTGGTGCTGAAAATGGTGTTGATAACAGAGAGGTGTTTTTGTTACTACTGAGCAGTGCTTAAAAAGAGCCAAGGCCTATCCTGGTCCTCACACCACCCCATCAGTCAGTAGGCTGGGGGTGCAGAAGCGGCTAGGAGGGGACATAGTCAGGAGAGCTGACGCTAACTGACCAAAGGGATATTCCAGGCCACAGGACATCATGCTCAGCACATAAAGGTGGGAGGAAAAGGAAGTGGTTGGAATGACAGTGTCTGTCTTCCCAAGTGATCACTATGCATGAGTGAGCCCTGCTTCCCTGGAGATGGCTGAACACCTGCCTGCTGATGGGGAGTGGTGAATCAATTCCTTGGTTTGCTTTGCTTGCTGCACAGCTTTTGCTTTATGTATAAAACTCTCTTTATATCTCTATCCACAAGTTTTCTCACTATTACACTTCTGATTCTCTTCCCCAT
Organism: Actenoides hombroni; assembly: GCA_024336885.1. Taxonomy (NCBI): domain Eukaryota; kingdom Metazoa; phylum Chordata; class Aves; order Coraciiformes; family Alcedinidae; genus Actenoides; species Actenoides hombroni. The sequence goes on from WUAM01000311.1 coordinate 2,488,067, forward strand.
CCCAGTGGTGGAGAGTGAGCAGGCAGCTGTAGGGTGCTCAGCTGCCAGCTGGGCTTAAAGCACAACAGCTTAGTAGGAAAGACTGTAGGAAATTAAATTCCTGAAAGAAGAGATTTGAGTGTCAAAGCAAGAAAAAGTAGAGGGGTTTTTGTTTTGTTTAAAAGAAAGTTGTACAAAGTATCATAAAACATGGAAGATAGGAATATTTCTTACTATTTTCAAAAGCAGAGAGTGTAACAGCACAGCTTCCTCACAAAATGTGTTTTATTTTTTCAGTCCTTAGCATGCACATTCAGTTCATTAACAGAGAGAAACCACCAAATATGTGGGAGGAGTTGATTTTAGGTGGGTTTTTTTAAATTATTATTATTTTTCTAGCATTTTGGTCTCCAACACAGTGGTCTTACCTCACTACCAAATACAGGTGATCATTGGCATTCCGTCAAGAACTGAAATAATAATAAGAGCCCACAGATAAGAAAGAAGAAAGTATAACTGCTGCCCAGACTCTTCAAAGGGAAAAAAAAATTAAAAATCAACTCAGAAGTGTAGCTAAATCTTCCAAGTACAGTGATTGCCCATTGCTTGTATACACCTGAATCTTCCTGTTTATTTGTTGTTTTACAACTTCGTGCTCTATTCCCTGTGTACAAGGTCCAAACAAGTAACCATTGTAATACAGGTATAAGAGCAAAACTGATCTTGTCATATTGACACAGTAAAGAAGGGAAATACATTTTTACCTAGTCTTTAGGCATCACTTGTCACAAGCCATAGAGATTTTCAAACTTAGGAAAATCAAAGTCTATTTCTCAGCTACTTTACTCTTAACCAGTAATGATACTTCCTGGTAAGCATAACATTACATTTTTGCAGTCAGCACTCAAACAGAAAGCAGACCACAAATCTGCCTCTTTTTTTCTTTTTGCTTTTGTTTGTTTTGTTTTGTTTGTTTTAATTCTTTCAAAATAAAATCCAGATTTTTAGGACATTTTATAAACATTTCTTTATGACAATCAAAAATTACTGGAAATACTCTGTCTTGTACAAAGTCCATCTCTTTCAGCACAAACACCTCAGCACAACACAGACAACTGAGGAAGGCTGAACTACCAGGTCCTCAAACTCTTACAATTAGAAATGCATACAAAACAGAAAAGCCTCTTGAAGATGTGGAAAATGCTGTCATGTTTTTCTGCTCAGAAAAAGCATGACATGGCAGACAGAGAAATAAGAGAAGAGACCTACTTGTTGTAGGAAACAATATTAAGACTCAACAGTAAGTTGGTACGATGTTTGTAGTGAGAGAAAAACCTAAATATTATAACTCGTAATTATCAAAATATTTGACTCAGGGCAGGGGGGTCTGTACCACCACAGTAACTCTGACAACACTAGAAGAATGAAATTTAACTTTCTATTGAACTTCTACTGTAGCTAATTTTATTTCTCCCTACAGTGTCAACTGAATAAAATGTAAGACTCCCTGTACAAATAATACATTGGGTATAAAGCAATTAAAAACAGGTACCCCAAAAGATGGAAGATATATGGGAAGGGCTAGAAAATTACTTTAGTACTTATAAAAGGTTAATTTATAATATCTTGTGGCAGAACTGGAATTAATTTATGGAAAAGTGAAAATATATATTAGAAAGGTAATGAAAAAAACCCGACATTTAAGTATGATCCAGAAGCTTCTGAAATCTGGAAATGTAAAGATATGATGAGCCACAATATGAGAATCTATATGCATATAATTACTGTCTTCAGACAGTATGAAGAAAATAGATTTTCTTAAATCAGTGACTCTAACACACTGGAGATGTTAAAGTCAGAATTCTAATATCACTACATTTGTCTTTAACTTAATCTGACTACAGCAGAAATCATGCACAGACAAAAGTAATTATTGTGACAGAAGCCAAGTACTCAGACTCTTAGAACAAAAGCAACTGAAAGCTTTATTTTCTGCAAAGCTCTTGTAAAACAGCACCTATAAAGCTGCACACGTTACACGTCCTAAAAGTCAGAACTTCTCTCAGAGGAAAAGTAAACCTCGCAAGCACTCAGCCACTCTCTCCTCTCTGCAGTCAGCAACCTCTGTAAGATGCTGCTACATTTCACCCTATTTTATGGGAAGCTAATTACACAAGAAGCTGGCAGTCTGTACAGTCAAATCAGCACAGACAACACCCAAACTGAAGAACACGCCAAGAACTTGTAGTGAAACTCGCAGACCTGAACTGTATTTACTGCCTCCCTGTAACATTACACTGCCTTGTCCCAAAGGACAGCTAAAGGTATTTTTAAACAAAGCGCAAGAAAAGCAAAAACTTTAGAAAATAAGCAAAACAAGTAAGTAGATTTGTGTATTTCTAAAGGACTGAGTTCTTCAGTGTGCATTGCCAATGATCCTTCTGAAATTCACAGCTTTCATTCACTGTTTTCTAGTGAGTGCTCCTCAAGTAGACTGTGTTAAGCATGATGTCACACGGGTGGTTTCTGAAAAGGTTTAAGAGATTTAATATTTAAATAGATGGAAGCCAGGGTGCAGGGCAACTCTTAATATTGCTAAGAGTAGCTAAGTTTTTCTTTGCAACAGTGAGAAATCCTTTCTGCAGATGGGTCAGAAAAATCAAGCTTTTTGTGGCTTACACAAAACTCCGGGACAATGTCACAATCAGAATAATGAGGTAGTTCTACTAGATCATTAAGAATATAATTTAATTAATCTACTGCAAGTGAGACTGACTATTCAAAAACCTTTTTCTAGTATGTTATTTTAGGTAAGTTCTTAAGAAAGCAGAAGTTCTGTATACATAGCTGATTATGGGTCTGGAACAGTTAATTTATTTGAAATATGTCTTTAAACCTGATGTAATATTGTTGTCATTTAACCAGAAGGCAGCTAAATGCCACCCAGCCATTTGCTCCCTCCCCCCAGTGTGGGAACTGGAAAAAAAGGTAAAACTCATGGGTTGAGATAAAGACAGTTTAATAGGACAGAAAAGGAAGTAATAATAATGATAAAAGAATATTCAAACTAAGTCACACACAAGGTAATTGCTCACCACTGCCCAGCCAGTCCCCAAGCAGCAGGCTGCCACTCCCAGCCCACTCCCCTCAGTGTTACTGTCCAGCATGGCATCCTATCGGCTGGAATACCCTTTGGTCGGTTTGGGTCAGCTCTCACCTCTACATCCCCTACCAACCCCTTCTGCCCCCCAGCCTCCTTACTGGCAGGGAAGTATGAGAAGCTGAAAAGTCCCTGACTTAACATTAGCACTGCTCGGCAACTAAAACCTAGTGTATTATCAAAATTATTCTCATCCTAAATCCAGAACACAGCTATCATGAAGAAAAGTAACTCTAGCTCAGCCAAAACCAGGACTGCCTCACTGTAATAATAATACCACTACAATTCCATTATACAAGTGGAATCTCTTTAAAATTGCAACATTTTCGTTTTGTAGCGTAAGTACTCAGAACCCTTATAAAATATTTTGTTAATTCCAATAAATGTAACATTCTTACCAGTAAACCATAGTCTTTATTCTGCATCTAAGTCCACTAAATTATCTCAATAGTCTTCAATCCCTCACACAACTAAAGAGACAAAAAGTGTGGTTATTTTCTTCCTCCGCTGCAGTATCAACTGAAATGAAAGACTCTCTCCCTAAAGTACTGCATACCTCTGATCATCCACACCATACTCCTTTGCCTTTTTTCCTAGTTCCTATACTGCCATATGATCATCTCTATTGCTACAATGACCTACCTGTAGCATCAGTATAGAATGTGGAATTCAAGCTAGTACTTGAATTTGTGCAACAGGACTGTTTTCTGGTTTTGCCGATTTCCAGTCCTAACAATTGCTAATATTCCATAAAACAACATATTACCTCAACTTTTTACCATTCAAGTCTTTCAGACTTCTTACGAAGGAGGCACGATTCCCAGTAAAAATTATGCTTCACATGCTACCAACTGTTAGAATGCAGCAACTTCTGAAATCCTTACTGAAATCTTGCAATCCGAAAATACAACTGGAAGAAAAGCAAACTGCTTTCAATTTTTTCATAAAGGGTTGTGTATTTATATGATCTAGCAGCAGATTTCAGTGCTCCAAACAACATTTACAGCCTTTTTCTTGAAAGCTTTATTTAGAAACCAGGAATATGTAAAGTTATTAAAACCCTGCCTTGTCATAGGCCAGCGATGTAAAACCCACAAGCAATGCAAAATCACAACATGTTCCATATTACTCATGGCCAGGGCAAACTATGCAGCTAAAACTGATGATGAGAGGAGAGAATGTTGCCTAAAAGTGTTATTTGTTCAATGTTTTACTCGTGCCAAAAAGCACTGTAGATTACCAGGCAAGGTAATGTTCCCTCAATGTTCTTTTGGTCCAATACATTTAGTCTATACACACTGCCATGACAGATGTGAGGTGAATGGGAATCTATACAAAACAGTCATGGGAAAGAAAAAGAGAAAACAATAAATCAGAAAATACTGGCACTGCAGAGAAATCACTACAAATTAACACAGAATTGAAATTCAAGAGACAAAAAGACACATTAGAAGCAGAAAAAAAGGAGAAAGGGAGAGGTACTAGATAATAGGAGATGGACAGTAAAACAATGCAGGAAACATAAGTCATGGTCTCTTACATATCTGGAACAGTAAGACACTGAGCGAAAGGAACTAAACCAGAAAGAGCAAGCAAGAACAGAAGCTAGAGCAGATCGTTCTTCACTCATAAGGAAAATGCTACAGTGAAATGCACACTAACATTACCTGATCTATGTGAACATCTGTCTCCACTGGTCACAACGCCCGCTACCTTTCCTCCCTGTATTACCCTTCTGCTCAGTATATGGAAACCAAACTACTGAGATCCAAATTCAGATTCATTCTGCAGCCAGCTGTCAATCATTCTTTCAAAATATTAAATTCCACCTGACTTTATTTGGCAGGTAAGCCATGCTGAGGTTCTATTGATATTATTTCAAATTTAGTTTTCCTACTGTGATTTATTCATTATAAGGTCCACTACTGAAACCAATATAAGCCTATGCTTTCAGCTAGTCATAACTGGTCACTCCAAAAATATTTTGGGAGACAGACAAAAGGAGGACAAAGTTATTTTTAAGTTGATAAGAAATGAAATCTATTTGCTCTTTTGCCTTTATGTTTATAAAGAAAATCATGCTTTCTGAATGCAAACCCTTATACACTTGGGTGCTGTACAAAACCTACCCAAGCAGAAGAGGAATAAAAGTTTCTTGTTGCTATTCAGCACAGAAACCTCTAAAAATCCATTTAATTCATTACTTCTTCAGATGCATACAAGTATACTGAAACAAAATCTGAGAATGTAGAAGGCAGTCCACATACATAACCATCAAAAGTAGTTAGTATGAGGAGCTGAGAAGGAGACGTCCCCATGCATCAAAAACATTCCAACAACCTGAGGAAAGAAAGGTGGCTGATCTTGCGTTGGGAAAGGACTGCACAACCACTCTCCCCAAAGATGCCATCGCCTGTACTTCTACTAACGTATACTACTATTAAACATGTAGTTGCAATATTTCCAACCACCATAAGACACAGGAACAGACATTTTCTTGTAAAAATTAGAAAAAAAAATATTAAGATGTATTTATTAGCAATCATGATTTTAGAATGAGAAAGCAATGGACAGGAGACTATAAAACCTGTGTATTTCTGGATATACAAAATTCAAACAGCCTGGAAAAGTTGTGGATGCTCCATCATTGAAGTAGTCAAGGTCAGACTGGAGGAGGCTTTGAGCAACCTGGTCTAGTGAGAGATGTCTATGCCCGTGGCAGGGGGGTTGGACTAGATGATCTTTAAAGGCTCCTTCCAAACCATTTTATGACTTCATGACCTCCAGGGGTGATTTACAACCTAATTGTATGATGTTCTTCCTAGGAAGTTTTTGAATTGCGTATCTCTCTGGAATACAGTGTAGGTGATTCTAGTTTAAAATACAATTGAGGCTATTTTTGAAATAAGAAGTTACATATTAAAGCAAAGAGTGAGTAAAAAAACCTAAAAATAATAATAAAAAAAACCACTCGAGCTAGACTGCAACTGAATGCAAAATAAGCAAAGTACACACTTTATGTTAATATTTCCACTTCTTGACTCAGAGTACTCCCGGTGTAACTACCTGAAAAAGAAACTTCTGTAGTATAAATTCATCATTTCTAAAGAAATGTTTGAGGATGAAATTTCTGTATTATACACTATTGACAGAAAGGGGGAGGGGGAATTATTCCTAGTAAGGATGACTCAAACTGTAGGCTCTTCTTTAAACAGTAAATTAATACCAGCTTCCAGCAGAGAACATGATTACTTGAGCCATCTGAGCATACTCCCAACTAGTTTGATGACATTGGGTCAATCACAACAGGCAGTCAAGGCCAGAGAATATACCTGGCCAGTTCCCAGGCCACAATGCCACGTGCTGTTGATGGGCAAATTCCATAGCCACTGGGTTCCAGCAGCCCTAGGAAAGAAGAGCTTTGTTTACCGAGGGCTACTTCAGATGTTTTTAAAGAGAACACACCTACTAGACTTGAATGTTCCATACAACTGTCAGCCACTCCAGGGAGACAGAAAAAAAAGAAACCTGCCAGCAATTTTGTTGTTTGAGTATTTAGAACCAACCATGAGACAGAAACATAACCACAGTACTCACCATTCACTGAAATGACTATGACACTACGAAGTCAAATAACCCCTAGACAAATGCATCCTCCATTCAATTAAAACATCCTAGTAGTGCAAGATGAAAATCTTTCAAGTTCTATAAACAGAGGAAGATTGAGTATCTGTTCAGTATCTAAATGAAGATTGTTGTATTGAAAGGAACATAACTTCGTAACAACCTATGACAAGAACTTAAGTGCCTGCTCCAAATCTCCCTGAAATACATATGACTTTTGTCTCCATTACTTATTTCTAAACTGGAGATAAGAGTGCTTCTCTGTCCCATGATAAGTATAAGAATAATTCCATTAAAAACAGAAAGATGGGAACACTGAAAGTGAGTATTAAACAAAAATATTTAAATATATGTACTTTTAAATTTACTACCAAAATACAAAGACTAATTTCACTTGTAGCTTTTCCCATCCATAAAGTGGTCCCACTCCTGTCACTGCCGATACTTTAAAACCTGCAGAGCACTGTTTTCTTTAAAAAACAAACAAAAAAACCCAACAAAAAAAAAAAAAGGAAAATTATAGCTGTCTAAAATTGGGAAATTAAAGACAAAAAACAATGTGAGATTTTTAGTCAGGCCATTTCCTAAACATCATATAGTCATCCTTTCCTAAACAACTAATATCCATTTAATTCAGTTCTGAAATAACAGAAGAAAAAGCTTTCTCTCATAAACTATTTTTCAATTCAAGGATTAAATGAATAAAGAAAACACCATGTTATATTCTTCCTCTGCCAAGCAGTCCTTCAGAAAAAATAAGTCAAAGGCTTTATATTCTATTATTCTTAATTAACAATTAGACATCAATACCACCTTTACATAGCTTGCAGAAAAAATTTCAACACTCCCCACTCAAGCTTCAACTCACATACTTCCAGCCACAACATCATGGTTATCCTTAATGTTAAGATAACAAACAAAACATACACACTGCATTTAAATAAGAACATAAGATCAGAGAGGAAACCTCAAACATATACAAGCTTGTTTATACTCAGAGATAAGAAGCCCTATGATGTTTCACTCTGAAAAATAGCCACCTAACAAATTCTTCTAAGTGCAAGGATACAGAAGACAGGCAATAAATACCCTTCTTCTGACCTGTAGCACTAATTCTGCTACGTTGTACAGCTTTTAATCTTCAATACAAAATTAATAGATTCCTCTTAGAATACGAGGAAGCAGCAGCAGGCTGACCAGGTAGAGAATCTACCTTTCCAGATTACACATCTATTATATATTTCCCCACAATTATATGAGACTCAATCCTGAGATCCAAGTCCTCCACAGTGCCACAACCCTATGCAATGGAGATGTGGTTTTATGGGGCCTCTAACAGGGCCAGTTACATTCAGGATGTGTAAATTTATAGCTTTGAGTTTCTATTACAAAGTAACAGCACAGAACACTTTGCAAACTACAAATCTGATCATGCTCATGCTGGGCTCAGTCAGCATGGGTTTACAAAAGGCAGGTCCTGCCTGACAAACCTGATCTCCTTCTACAACAAGGTGACCTGCCTAGTGGATGAGGGAAGAGCTGTGGACTTTAGTGAAGCCTTTGACACTGTCTCCACAGCATTCTCCCTCAGAAACTTCTGGCGCAAGGCTTGGATAAATACATCCTGCACTGGCTAAAACCCTGGCTGGGTGGCCAGGCTGCAAGAGTGGCAGTGAAGGGAGCTCAAGCTGGCTGGCGTCCCGGCACAAGTGGAGTTCCCCGGGGTTCAGTGCTGGGGCCTGTTCTCTTTAATAACTTCATTAATGATCTGGATGAGGGCATTGAGCGCACCCTCAGTAAATTTGCAGACACCAAGCTCGGTGGGTGCGTTCATCTGCTAGAGGGGAGGGAAGCTTTACAGTGGGACCTGGACAGGCTGGATCAGTGGGCCAAAGTTAACTGCATGGGGTTCAACAAGGCCACGTGCCAGGTCCTGCACCTGGGTCACAACAGCCCCATGGTAAGATAGAGTTGGGGATGTGTGGTTGGAAAGCTGCAAGTTGGAAAAAGACCTGGGGGTACTGATCAATAGTCGACTAAATGTGAGTCAGCAGTGTGTGCAGGTGGCCAAGAAGGCCAATGGCATCCTGGCTTGTATTAGAAACACTGTGGCCAGCAGGAATAGGGAGGTGATCAACCTCCTGTCCTTGGCACTGGTGAGGCCACACCTCGAATATTGCATTCAGTTCTGGGCCTCTCACTGTAAGAAGTGCTGAAGTGTGTCCAGAAAAGGGCAGTGAGGCTCCTGAAGGGCCCAGAGCATAAGTCCCATGAGGAATGGCTGAGGGAGCTGGGGTTGTTTAGTCTGGAGAAGAGGAGGCTGAGGGGAGACCCTGTCACTCTCTACAACTACCTGAAAGAAGGTTGGGGGGAGGAGGGGGACAGCCTCTTCTCCCTGGTGACGTGTGACAGGACCAGAGGCAATGGATGCAAGCTGTGCCAGGGGAGGGTTAGGCTGGATAGTAGGAAACAGGGTTATCAAACCTTGGGATGGTCTGCCCAGGGCAGTGGTGGGGTGGCCATCCCTGGAGGCATTTAAATGGCGTGTGGTCCTGGTGCCAGGGACATGGTTTAGTGGGGAGCTTGCACTGTTGGGTCAAAGGTTGGACTAGATGATCTTAAAGGTGTCTTCCAACAAAACACATTCTGAATTTTTTCAAATATGAACATGTGTATCTATACATGTATATATATAGTATATATATATGTAAGCAATACATATGCATGTATATACAGCGCATGGTCCCAGCTACAGCAAATTTAACAGTCCATGAAGCAACAATCAGTTTAAGTATGTGACATGCAGAACAGGTCTAAAACAACAGAAGATAAAGATGTTTACAAAATACATCATCTCTAAGTAAACATATAGATATTAATTTTTCAGTACTGCAAGTAAAAGCCAGCATATAAGCTGTGAAGAGACAATGCAATTAAGATGACAAGTCTGGAGGTACATGAACACCTACAGTCATACAGTCAAGCACAGCTGATAAAGGCCAACGTGACAAATTTCAGACAGAATTTTGTGACATGAAACCCAACTAGGATGCACACGGCCAGAGATACATTTAATACTACGGGGAAGAATGCACGGCCACGCTAAAACCACATTCATGAAGCTCAAGGCTCCAAGGATCTCAGCCAAAGCATAACGCAGATTTCGTACGGTTTCTGCTGCTTTGAAGAGGCACAAAAAGTCCCCTCCTCCCTTGCTTACAAAGGGAGAAAAGCTGCTAGACGCCCGTCGTTCTCTCACCCTCAGCAACAGGGCACTGACATTCGACCGGACCCACCTGCCCTCGGCCTTTCCTCAACCCTCGCCCGCACCTTCCTCCCCTCCCAGACGCCCCTGGCTCGAGCTGCGGCCTCGCCTACCCGCGCCCCGCACCCTCCCGTCGGCGGCACAGGGGGCGCAGCCGCTGCCGCACGACAAGGCGGTGGGGGAGGCCGTGCCGGGGCGCGGCGGGGCTGCGCTCCGTCAGGCGGCGGCTCGTTTAGGTGGGGAGCGCCGCCGAGGAGAACCTCCCTCCACCTCCCACACCGCCGCCGCCGAGGAGAACCTCCCTCCACCTCCCTCCACCTCCCACACCCCTCCCCTTCTCCGCTCGCGCCGGGCGCGCTCAGGCCTCCCCACCCCTGTCCCCACCGGCGGCCGGACCCATCGGCCCCCCCCGCAGCCGAGCGCTCACCAGGCAGCGGGGGGAGGCGGCGGACCTTAGCCCGGGTCTTCTACGAGGCAGGGTCGAGCGGCGAGTCCTCGCCGGGAGCCGCGTCCTCTCCTGCGGCACCGACGGCGACTTGTCAAAGAGAAAACATGACGCGGGCGGGGAGGGAGGCGGCGAGATCTCGCGGGGCTACCGCGCGGCTCTCGCGAGGCTCCCGCCGCTCCCGCCTCCGAGCGCACGGCCGCGAGGCGAGCAAACCGGGCGCGCGGGCGGCCGTCCCGCGGCAGCCTGCAGGTGGCTGTGGGCGGAGCGCGCGGGGCAGCCGCGGCCGGGAGAGGCGGCGGCCGCGTCCTGGGGGCTCGGCCTGCGGCAGCTCGCGGCGAGGTCCCCTCTCCCTCGCTAGGCCTGCTGCAAAGCAGCCTCTGAACGAAGAGGTGGTCGAACAAACCGCACCGCGACAGGCTGCAGCGCCCGGCCAGAGCGGCAGCAGCGCGGCTCCTCGGCACGTGCTCCTGAGCCCACAGGAGGCTCCTGACAGGGCCAAGAGGGACTCGAGAGCCGTGGAGAATGCAGGAAACAAACCAGCGATGTGTGGAAGAGGAGCCCAAACGCAGCTAAAAGATCAAACTTTACCAATTCAGGAGATGTATCAAAACGCATCCAGTTCAGAGAAGTCAGCAGCATTGCCCAGGACAGAAAGCACAATGAACACATGAAGCAGCGCTCGTCAGCATGACCCACACCTACATGCTTAGTTAACTGCAGCATGAAGACAAACCTTATCAGAGGCAGGGGTTTACGGCTTGCAGGCTCCTCCAGCAACCAAGTGGTGTACAATGCCTTTAAGTAATGTACACTTGGATATTAAGCTCCTAAAGCTGCAAGGTTTTCTTGTTTTGTTCGGTCTTGACACAGCCCATCAATCACCTTGCAGTACTGAGAGTCGAGAGGACTTGAATCTTGCCATTTGGCTCTATGTAGATGTATCAGGCTGTTCCCACAGAGGGTCACTGATCTCAGAATCTAAGTTACAGGGGAGATACTATGCAGCCACTCTCCAGACAGGGACCTGAGGTGCCAATAAAATGAGAAGAATCAAGGAAGCAAATGAATAGCAGTGTTCTAAATTAAAAATCTTCCTCTCAATATAGATATATATATTTAAACATACATGATTACTATAATGTAGACTGTTCTCATCAAGGTACCTAACTGAACTTATAAAACACCTTGAAAATCATCAATGCATAATTTCTGATCATTACTGTTATGAAACAGCATGCTGCCAACTAAAGGTGTGGGGGGGTAAGAGGGACAACAGAAAACAAACCCCAGGAAAATCCAGTTTGGCATACCCAACTTTGATAAGGTTTTCAGCCCATAGAATGCTTCCAAGGTCCCAAAGGACCATTGCAATCTATCTTTTTGAATTCTTACATTAAGCTTGCTTATTAGATAGCAATTGTGAATATTTGATATTAACCACAATGTCTGATAAGTCTCAAACATCATCTAAAAGTCAATTGATTTCCTCAGTTTCTCTGGGAGTTCTCCTTTAGAGCTGGAGCCCCACTCACCAGGGGCACTGCCTGAGCTACTGCCTGCACTTAGAGCCATCTGGCATTCAGGACACCCCTGACTCAAAAAAACCCCTCCGTGCCCTAGTTTGAGTAAGAACAGACCAATTCTGTTCAGTGATTTTACTTTATAGCGAAGTTTCTTCTAACTAACTGCACACCTTCTGAAGATGGCGAGTGATGCAGGATGAGGAGGCCGAGGCCGTTTCCCTGTACTAAGCAGGCAAGTACTGTAAAAATTCCTAAGAACTCCAATGAAGCCAACAGCATCCTTGCCTACAGCAGTACCAGCAGGTCTAAAAATAAGGCTGTAAATAAAAGCAACAAGATCTAACTTTGCTCTGACATTGTCTATGGCTATCACTAGAAACGAGCCACTTCATTTGAGAGTCAAACTATTATTAAATGCAAATGTAACATTTTCATCCTTTGGAAATTGGAGAGGCTCCTGAAATTCTTTTGCGCACTCTGAGGACACATGAGAAGAAAGATGAGCCATACAGTCATCTGCAGCTACGTAGTAACAGGGCAACAATCATAAAAGAAGTCAAGAAGAGTTTTATGGGAGAATCCCAGACACATGGGCCAGAAAAAACTCAATCACAGCTTCTCAGTGGGCAACATCATTCATCCTCTCCCCCTCCTTCACAGCAAGCATAAGCAAAAGTCTTCAAAACCTACACATTTCTTGAGCTCAGCAGATAACACCCTGACTGCAGGATATTCATGCTCAATTTCTATTGCCAAGACAGTCTCCATCTTAGCTTCAAAACATCGAGGGAGGCCAGGAGAAAGCCCACGCCATCATGCAGGTTTCAAGGGAAGGGTGGTTGCAGACACTACCTCCCCTAGCTCTGTGCTCCCACCTCTTTTTTAAAACAAAAATAATCCCTCCTGATGACTGCAGATCTCTCAAGTCACACCTCCCTGGCTTTCCTCCTTCCCAGCTTCACTTGGACTAAGGCAGATTTCTTCTAGCATTCAGCTCTACCAGACCTGTTGTACACCAATGATTTCCTAGCATTTTATATGAGTTGCTACATTATTTGTTTTAAATGTATTGTTATATAATCTCATCAAATGTACTCTTAATCTTAGGCAATGACGAGAAAGGTATTATAATAAAAGAAAAATGCACACTTGATGCTGAAGTCTTTTTTTTTTCCTAAAACTGTTAGTAATTATCTTTTATTTTTAGTAACCACATTTAACTCTTCATCATCTTCTGATCCAGACAGAAGGGCTATGATCAATTCCACTCTCATTATTCTGTACAATTTTTTGTAATGCACTACCTAGGACAGGACTGTTGGGCTAGATTTGGCATTAGACTATGCTATTTATCTAGTGCTTGTTCTTAACTACTTCTACACAATACAGGATAATTTTGGATCATTATAGAAAACCAGACTTAAATATGAAATATCTCAATTAACTGTGTTTTGCTTTTACTGACTTTTTTCCTAGCAGACATCACTAACATTGGAATGCCTTGCTGTTGTCATGGTAATGAAAGGGCATGAAATGTTTTGGGGATGTGACTCAGAAATAATTTTATACAGAAACATGACAATGGAGGTTTCTGTGCCACCAGTTAATAAATGGTGACAGGAAAAAAAATAAATAAAAAATAAAAGAAAGAGCCCAAGCCAGCAACAAAAGGCATTTAACATAAGCACCTCAATTGGATACAAGACACCAAATTGCTATCTGACCCCATATTGCAATCAGGGCTGTGTGGGTAAAGCTTTGTCACTCTTGAGCATTATTAAAATCACAGTGATCTGCCCATGCAGATCTTCTACTTAACTAGACCAGGATGCACATTTGCCCAAATAAATGCTGCTCTCAATGTTCAGAAATACATGAGAAGTCTTGTATTGTATACTAAAATAAAGAAAGGTCTTGAAGCAATCATTTCTCTGTGATGGCCCATTCAAAGGCAAGATACTTCTCTTGGCCAATGAGTTCAAAATTTACATGAGGCAAAAGAAAAATATTTTAGAGGCACATTTACCAATTAAAAGATCAGGAAAGGAGCTTGTGTCAGCCACTGATCAAGCGTGGAAGTTGCAAACACTAGGAAACATGACTAAAGCCAGCCTACACCAATCTATGAAGTGGCTGGGAAATTAGATTGCCAGGTTAAAAATACCATTTACCTATGTCTTCTACATGTTACTCATCACAACACACTTCTTTCCTCTGGATCGATCAATCGATCCAAGGTGTATGAGGGGGGCTGTTGTGAAACCATTTTGCCTGTGCAGGGATGCCAAATGTGGAGGCATTGAAATATATGCATCTGTGTCAGTCACTAATTTCATCTTCTGACTCATGTTCTGGTGTGACAGTTCTCCTGCATGGCACTTCCCGTTCCTAACCAGCTGAGCCATCCTAACTGTTATCTATTAGAAAGCAGCCTGAAGCCACACCCACAGGGCCAGCTGCCTCTTCCCCCAGCACAAAGCATCCCTGCCACATAATCAGCACCTCCAGAGCTCAGGGTTGCAGGTGGCTGTGTCACTTCCCTTCTTCTGCTGCTGGATCCCAACACATCGTGCAACGCAGAGCAAGAACCAAGCTGAAGTAACCTCAAATTGAAGATCTGATTCAATCTCTCCCTTTCTTTATCTAGCTCATGACTTTTTCAAGCTGTTACAAACTGTTACAAGGTGAAAGAGTGTTCTGCACCTCAGAAATGCCCCTGGCCAGGCCAGAACAGGAAACATGCCAGAGAACATATGGGAAAAACACATGGGAAACAGAAGGGGTTTGCACTGGAAGACAATGAGCTACAATATAAAGGGGAAAAATAAAAGCATTATACATGAATGACTAAGACAGACCTAAACTCATGCACGAGGCTCATTCCAAACTAATATATGCATGGGTACAAGAAATCCTGAGCATATGTAGCAAGAAGGTTATTAGTACCTAGCAATTCACATTAGCTCATTATGATAGCACCCAGTGCATAGCCAAAGTGCCCTGGAGTAACAGAAACAAACAGACTGGTTAGTTTTGGCAGGATGCAGGGGGATGTACTGGGGGGCTGCCAAATATAGCATGCAAGGGATGTGTGCCTGTACACATTAACTTAATGCACAGTAAACTCACTGCTGTCCCAAAAAGGAGTAGCCACAGTATTTCATGAGTTAATATTTATGAAAAGTTGCACCACGTGGACTCAGTAGCAAAGCAACACTTGAGCTGTTTCTAGCAAGCACTAGTACTCTGTTTTGCTTCAAGGAAATCCTAGAAAGGTGAAAAAAAAAAAAAGGAATAAATATTAAAATCGAAGTTTCTGCAGTCATAAGCACAGCACTGATCTAGTCTCCATTTTCATAAGGAGAAAGCAAAGTTAATAATTAGTTTCTCTAGAGGGCTTTAGTTAAGCAAAAAGCTTCCATTTTTTTCATTGAGGCCATCTGATATTGAGTAAGTTGCCTTCCTATTTATTTCTCTCTGAAATGGGCATAATGCCACTAGTTACCTGTGTAACTTCTTCTTGGATTACTTACTATTTTTGCACAAATGCAAAATATTACTTTACAGTAATTGTTCCATGCAAGATCCTATGTATGATTTCTTTCAGCAAGAGGCAATTAGTTTTGTAAGTCAGACTATAGCATTAATTTTATACAAGTCATTAATAAATATTAAACTGGTTGCTTTATTTTAATTTGCAGAATACAGATGCATAAAAATGGTAAAGCTGTGCTCAAAACTAACAACATTCAGAGACCACACACACAATACTTGGGAAACTGCACCACACGAAGCCTGCAGACCTGAAAGCTCCTATAAAGTGTCTGTACAGCATTTCCTAATGCACCCCTTTAGCATTCTTACAAATAGTAACTTCTTCCTTTTTTTTGTTTTTTGAGGAGGCCCTTCCCCAGACAAAACAAGATTTAAAAAGAAACTTCTTTTTTTGGGGGGGGGTGGGGGAAGAGTCTGTTTTCATCCCAGAACTCCTCTTTCTGAACTTGAACTACAAAAGCACTTTATTTTTGTCCTGAGTTTGTCATCTTTTCCAGCTCTGACAGCTATGTCACTTTCTTGCTCATGCTCCATTCCACCAATTCACTAAACTAATTTTTTTTTCCTCTTTTCCTGTGAGCTACCCCTCAGCTCCCTAACATTACTTTTTTTCAGTGACATTTCTTTGGCTTCTGCCAGTTCATTGATATTTTTCTAGTCTTTAACTGGAAGTGAATATTCTAGCTGTCTCAGAAAACTATACAATGAGGAATTCTCTTCTGCTGAATCAATGACTACTCTGTAAGGCTAAAAGCAGGTTTTCTCCCCATTGTTTTCACATTTCCTCTCATTCCCTTTGTTCTTGCATTCTTTCTTTTTTTTTTTTTTTCAGCAAGCACCACAACACAAATAATACCCTCCTGCACCTTTTACTTTGGAGATCTCAAAACATTTTTCAAAAAGAATCACCTTTCCCTTAGATAAGGGAAACACAAGGTAGAAATAGGGCAATTATCTCATTCCAGTATGACTAGCACAGTTACGTTCCAGATCATCATGCTACCTAATATTCTACTTTCACAAGAAAAACCCTGCTCATACTGGTCTTCTAAGAAAGAGACTTGTAAAGTTCAAGCATTGTTTTTTTCCTTTCCCACATAGCTTCTCAGGCTGATACCACTACAACATCTCACTGCTGCTGGGTAAAGAAAGAGCCCACTCAGAAAAAGAGACATGAAAATGTAAAGACCACTTTCAAAATGAATATTGGAAAAAAAAAAATCTTTCACGTGGAGCACTATCAAAATGTTTGTTTTAGAGAAGTAAAAAGTGAAGCCTAGACAGATGAAGCAACTTTTCCAAGGCCATTCTGGAGTTCCAGGGTGTAACTTGGAGCAGAGCCAGGAATACAGCTCCAGTTTCCCCAACCCAATACTAGTGTTTAACCCAAAGGCCCCAAGGTCCTGCCCACAATCACCTGGATTTGTATACGCCGTGAAGTCCTGGACTTGACAGACAGAATCACAGAGCAACCAACAGACATTTCCTCTTTGCTGGAACTAATTCAGCCCTAAATCATCCAGAAAAGAGACGAGTTAAAACACTTAGATTATGAAACACTAATAAACACTTCAGACAATTAACAAGTTAGTAAAAGATCAATACAGCTGTACTGATTAAGAGGTAATCTTGTCTGTCTGTCCCAAGCTACTTACACCCTAAAATGACTAGGACAGGACTGATGCCACTGGCATCAATACAGAGGCAGGTACTTCCATCTTTTGTTCTTGCACTACTGATCAAAAATGTGGCTCTTTTTATAACCACACTTACTAAATATAATCCCTTCAAAAAAAAGAAAAAAATCAAGACCCCACCCAGCCCTAGAATCAGACAGGCAACAATACGATGTCAAGATGAGCCTTGATGTATAACTTGAAGATATTAGCTCATTTTTTTAAATGTTAAAGGGAAAAAATGGGTTTTCTGGAACTGGTCACATAGCTACCTGCAGCTAGTTCTAATTTGTCCTGAATCACCTGAATTAAAGAATTAACTGAAGCTGGAATAATCATCTAGTAGAGAAAAATGTCACAAATTGGGCTGGGAGTCTTGTTTATTGCTTCTCAAAAATGTGTTGGGGTACGTTTTGGAGGTCGGGATTGATTCTTGTCTTCTGTGTGTTATGGAAGTACAGCAAATGCACATGTGGGTGGTTCATGATGACAGGTTTGGGGCAGGAAAAGCCAAAGGGACAACCTTCTGTGGATGTGCCTTGGAAAAGAAGAAAACATGCTCTGAAAGACATACTCTGCCCAGTAACCTGGGGATACTAAAGCACAATACCTCCTCATGATGGGCAGTACTTTTTTCAAGTGTATGGTCAGAGACCAGAAGTGTTCTGCCAGGCTGAGTGAGAACTAAGAGCATGGAGGAAGAGGTGAGAAGCCAGTCAATACACTGCAGCAAGCTCCTGCACACAGGATATTTCATGGCAGAGACTTTTTTCCCCAATTTTTCTAGAAGAAAAATCAAATAAAATTCTATCATGAACACTTTCAAGTAGGTACAGCAAATAAATGGTGAAAGTTTATTCTTTCTTTAATTGTATTTTATCTTGTAAGAAGTGTTTGCTTGGTCACACATTCAGGATTTGATATAATCAATCCCCATGTTGTGCTATGGGGCAAACACATATAGCTGGCTATGCTCCATCTGATCTTCCTCCTCATTCCTCCCTCAGCATTCAGCTGATTCCTGAACAGGTTTTTCTTGATGATATTTTTAATTTCCTGAAGCTGCCTGTTTTACCTCCTTACTAAACAGCAGCAGTACTCAGCTCCTGAAAGGCCACGAAGCCTGAAAGCAGCTGGATGCTGCTGGCTAGGATGCAGTCCTTGAAAGTGAGAGTGGGGGTACAGCAGAGTACCCAGCCACAGGCACCAGAGCAGGCTGGCCCAGCCATGCAGCAGGTAGGACACGGGCAGGCCAGAGGCCCAGCTGTCCCAAACAGCCCATGCAATGCCTGCTCAAACAGCTTTACATGCTATTTCATGGCCCATCAGTGTACTGGCCCACTTGCCCCATCCTTATCACCCCTCCATTTCAGAGACTTATTTCTAAAGAATATGTAGGGGCTAGTGGGAACTCTTTCTCATGAAAGTCTTCTCTTCATTTCATGGGAACAAGCTGCTTGTCTCAGCGAGCTTCAGCTACTCTCAGATTTCCAAGAGCGATCTCCGATGAAGTACTGGCTGGATTCAGTGTGCTAAAACCAGAGCCCCTGTCAGTCCTCAGAGACACTGCCCTCACCTCACACCTCTCCAGCAGCAGCAGCAACGAGCACTCCAGCAGCCAGGTCAGCAGCTCCCATCAGAAGAGTACAGCTATGGTGAAGGGTCTGATCTAATACCAGCTGAACACGACTAGAACATGTTCTTAATTTTGGGTGAAGTTTGGTTTTAAATGTTGCTATAAACACAGACCGATAATATTTTTTCTTTAAAAAAGATAAGGATTCCAGAAGGAAAATGAAGAGAATGGATAGCAGTCAGTAAAACTCTTTGGTAAAAAAAAGTAAAGAAAAAAGACAAATACACAACAATGAATTCAGTTAAAGCTCCATCCTGTATTTACTTTTGAATTTTCTCCAAATGTACTATCTTAAGCTCTAGGTAGATAGTGCTAACATGACCACACAGAAAATAGCATTCAAAGCTATTTCAGACCTTTAAAGGTCCTTCCCAACCAAAACCATTTTATGATTGTAAATTTGGAGGGTGCTGCATAATATAAAATGTATCCTGTGCTTATTTCGTAACACACTGAACTAAACTATTCATAGGAATTAGAGGCTGCTCTTTGCTTGGCAACTCAGCAGTCAAGAATTGATGAGGTTTCTGTAATATTCATGAAAGTGGAAGTATTTCAGAAATAGGAATATGAGAAAGAAATCCACAATCACTGCAGACCTGGTTGTACAGTAACAGATCATAAGTGTACAGCCACTGTCTCACCAAAATTCCTATCTATGACTTTAAAGCATGAATAAAAACAGGGAATGTGCTGTGAAAGAGACAGTAGCCTGAAGATACATTCCTGGATCTTGTCTCCAGTTTTTAATGGACAAGATATAAAGAAGAAACATGTAACACATGATACTGTAACACTGAGCAATTTTTATAAATACAATGACATGGACAGTGAAAGAAGTAGTGATCACCTATGCCATACCTGTCTAAAAGCAGAAATATAGTCACAGTGGCCTGGGTAAAGAGGAAGCTCCCTGCAATAATACATACTTCAACACAGACTATTCTCTGACTACTCTTTTTTCTTTATTGGTAAGTCTCAGGGCAGAAACTGTGAGACAGTGGGGACCAGCTAGTGATGCTCTCTAGCACCCATCTGCTAGGACATACCCTTTAGGTTTATTTTATGGTCCCATTCCCTTCTAGGGAATTCCTGGGATGAAGCTGTGCCAGAGTTGAACACTGGAGAACAAATTAGGCAATCATGCACATGAAACAGGGAGCCAATAGGCAAAACAATAGTGAAGTAATAGAGAGGGCAGGTACCTGCCTGTCCATCTGTCCAGGCACTGATGTGGGACATTTGAGGCTTCAAAACAGTGCTCATTCCATTCCTGGCAGCTCTAACACACTTAAACAGACATGCCTAAATTGAGATAAGACAGACAGGAAGTGGACAGCAATGGAAAGAGCACAGACAGAGGCTCTTCCTTTGAAGCAGGCCAGTGAGAAGGATTTTCAGGCTTTGCAAAGAAGGCCAGGGATGCTTAGATCTAAATGGAGAGACAGAGCAGCAAAGGTCAAAGATACTTCAGAAGAGCACCTGAAATAGATGTGAGATCATATCCTTCAAAGAGCTCAAGGTCAGGCTTTTAATTCAATTATAAACATTATTCTCTACCTGAAAATAATGGGGTTTACAGCATGAGGAATCAGGCTGTGCTGCGCAATAGTTTCACATGCAAGCATGACATGGGAGCATGACTACAGGACAATATTGGACAGGAAAAAAAAAGACAGACATTGCATCTCATTGAAGCAGCACAGCACATCTCAGGCATGACAAAAGCAATTAGTGAAATGGGAAACTGGCCAGTCTACAGCTAACCTTACAAAATAGCTGTAGGGCATCTGGACTGTAGCTTTCTGTTTTTTCAAAGATGAGGCACCTTCAAACACACAACGTCACAATATTTTAGGATACCAAATCAAAGAACAAAACCAACACATAGCAAATTACCAGCAGCTTTCCATAGCAGTGCATTCTGCTATAGAAAGAGAATACAAAGTGATCAGATGCTTAATTGCTCCTGAAGTCACAGTTCAGTAAGAAGTTAGGATCTGAAGTCTGTAATTAAAAATAAGCATGGACAAAAGTCTCACTGTGAACATCAGTGATTTTTCTGAGCAAGAAGCTAGATGACAAAAAAAGTCAAGTTGTCCAGTTTCATGCTAATCCTTAGAGGGTATTTCACACCATTATGAAAGCTGTCCATGACTAGAAAGCGCTCAGACGCCATGGTTCCATCAGGGTATGAGATTTTAAATAGACTCGTTTAACAAATTTGCTAGGTTCTTTTATGTTTTATTTACTTAAGACATTGGAAGAACAGAGAAATGTTTCAGTACGTTGTGCCTCTGTTCCACTGACCTTTAGCATTCAGGTTAAAAGAGCTCTTGGCTAAGACTTTGTAGCTGTACATATACTCCCTCTGAAGTAACTGCCCTTAAAAATCACAGTCCTATTTACATTTTTAATGAACTAAATCAGAAGTAAATGATGTGTCATTTCCAAGGTTCTTAAGAATTAACCAGGTGCAAACCACACATCTGGCATGATCTGTAGTGCCTAAGAAGAGTTTAAGTAACAGAGTACATGAAAGTTCCAGGAGTCATTAAAAAGAAAAATTACTAAGGAGAGAAAAATCTTTACTTCAGGCAGTTAGAACAATACTAAAACATCAGTGTGACCCCTCTTTCTGGCTGACAATAGTTGTACACAGCTATTAAGCACAGGGTAAGTCTCCTGTACATAAACATCCTGGAAGCTTGATTAAAAAGCAGCTGCATAACAAAAAATAATTTGAAAAGTATATAGTAATTTGTGACTTTTCATAATGTTCTACTTTTTCAAATTTGGGGTTTCATAAGCTTTTTTTAAAAAAAACTTCTATGTAATTTTTGTTCCTTGCTTTTCTAAGGAGTTGATAAAGCCACCACAAATGCATAAATGGTAAAAAAAAACCAACTACCCAAACTGTTGAAACAAGCATTTATACATTCTTAATTTTCTTTTGCTACCAAATAAAGCATCTTAAATTGATATTAAATGTTGCTTCTACATGGAAAACTGGCTTTTCAACTGATTCCAAGCTTCCCATAAGAATGCTAGAAGTTCATTGTGCTCATTTTCAAAACAAGAGTTTACATTTCTTCTGAGAAGTTTTAATCTATATTCTGAAGAATTACAGCAAGTTGAATAAATGTTTTGCCCAGAGACCACGAAGAAGCATGAATTCAATGTCACACTTAAGAAACATTCACTGTAACAAAATATATGTGCATACACAGCCTGGGACTCCTAATCTTACTTTCCCTATTTTTTCCCTTCAAACTGAGCAACTGACATATTTTAGTTCTCAAGTGGGTAAGAGGCTTGACATTTTAGAAAAGTTTCTTTCAATGGTAGCAACCACTACAGTAAAATTATTCTAAGAATTCAAAAACAAGTGTCCCAAACAAAAACCTTCTCAATTGGATACCCTCAGGAATTAGAACCGACTGATGACAGGCATCACCAATTCACAACTAAGACCTTTTCCAATATTGTGCATCATACAAGGCTAGACCACGGCTTTGTCGTCACACGAGTCGACTGCTTATTACAGGTGAAGACTAGTACTGTACCCAAACCATTAAGTTGTACTAATTTGAAGCCTCCAATTACAAACAGCCTTTGAATAAGTTTGAGTCAGACCATTATCCTTCTTCCACGTACTGATCTCTAACAGACTTAATTTCCCACTGACTTAATTCTTACGCAATCCTTTAAAACCGTGAGAAGTGCACGCTGCAGAGCTGTAAAATGCTATCAGCACAAAGACACAATTCCAGCCTACAAGCATTTACTCCCATTTTGCACCAAGCAAGCAACTGTGTCAAGGTGTATACAGCAGTCAAAAGTTAGTTTTCCAGTTATTTGCTGACAGTTGCTGTATTAACCCAAGTTAAAGAAAATACTTTGCACTCATCTGTAAGTGATACAAAGTATAATTGGAGGTTGGGGGGGGGGGGGAAATAAATCACTAACCCTAAACAAAAATACCAATCCCAGGAACATGAAGCTAGGACACTGATTTTAGCTGTACACAGTTAACCACCTCGGGGTTTTCTGCCTTGTAGTCTAATGTTAATGCTATCATTATCTACACTTAACAGAAAAACCAAAACCAAAACAAACCCAAAATATACCAACCTGTTCCAACAAATCGGAAGCCCATTGGAGTTCAGAAATATCAAAGACACATTCACATCGTGCTGCCTGGCCAGCATTCACTGAACAATTACCTCAAGCATCTTCAGCTGTTGCTTTACAGTCCTGTTCAGTGTTTCTAAGTACAGAGAAAACAATTGTAAAGAAGGTAGAATCTACCAAGTTTATCATTTCATTACATCAGAAGCCACATGACCCCCTGTCCACAACCAGACCACTGAATGCAGTCACACCAGCACGCCTGCCTTCCCTGCACCTGAGTTTTACTATAGAAAGCAGTTACAGTTGACAAAAACAACTTATTTTGATCAGGTGCTTCTCCCTCAGCACAGTCACAGAATGACTATATACTGCATGTCTTCTATCATTTGTCATGTTATGGCCCCAACCCTAGATATATTTTTTTTAGTTACTGCACATCATCTTGCATAGAGTCAGTGAGTTTCAAAGTAGTCTGATAAAGACAGTGACACTACATGAGGCCAAGAGAAAGAACATTTTAGCTACTTCTTAACACTACTTACTATACAATTGCTTAACTAAACTCCTCAACAAATATAATAAAATTAAAAAAAAATTTAACTGTTTCATCAGTCTTAAGTTCAGGTGCTGAGATTCAACAGGGAAACCACCTCTTACAATCCACTATCAGGTCTTAGCACAGGTATAACACATAACATGACAAGCATTGCTTTGTGAGACATATTTACTTGAGTTGGTACCACCTGTATTACTCATGAGCAGGTGAGCAACATGGAATCAGATTGATTTACAGTCATTTAGGGACAGGAGTCCTACCAGCTTTCCAGGAAAACCTCACTAAACTCCTTTTATGCTCAAGTAGGAGATATGAACAAAGATATTAGACTACCTGTTTTGTGTAGTGCTTTTTAGTCCCATACAACACAACTTTTTCTTGAGAAAAGTTTGTTTGTGACAGCCTCAGAGGAGGGTTTTTCACTGATTCTTCCTCTAGGGAGTGGAAGAGAATCTAATTCTTTTCACAGATATTTCTCAGTATCTGGGTGCAGCTTTCTCTGCGCTTGCAGAATCAGGAATACAGCCCAACCCTGACGGGGACGGTTCAGCAAGTATCTGCCTTTAGTCACCATTCTGGAGCCTGAAGAATTCCCTCAAAGACAGGCAGTCCCGTGATCTAGCTGAACTTTAAGTCTCCTAGCTGAAGGCCTCCTGTCAGAGGACAGTGCCCTTTTGGGGTGATAAGAGTTTTATCACCCAGTGCCTTACTTCCAGTCTCCATTTGGCAGAAGCGGCAACAGGTGAAGAAAGAATCATTACATCCACCACAGCCTCAAAACAGCATCTATATGGCACTTGCAGATAAATAACACCTTGCAGATATGTAATACCTTGTCAGCTGCTTCCCCTTGTATGCATTGCCCATTATATATCCTTCTGGGGGGCAAAGAAAGCTGCCTCTGTAATGAGCACCACTCAAACTGAAGGCACAAAGTTGCTTCAGTTGTATGCAGTGAACCTCTTCCTGAGATACACACAGCAGCTCCTGAACAACCAGCAGCAACCACAGCCCTCTGACTGTGACCATGTTTTCTAAGTAGCTCCAAAGTTAGCAAAAACAGTATCAAGGACAGATCAGTCATCTTCCTTTCTAAAATTCACCTGCTGGGGCTGGGCTGCCAATCTGTGTCTCCTAAATGGACACTGTTCTGCCCAGGGTCTTTTACAGCTCCTGCAGATCTGCACTGCAAAGTTAAAGACCCAGCATCCCCTTACACGTGAGCAGTAACAACAGCTGGCAAAGGGAGACAGACACTTCAGATCACAGCATGTCTTAAGTATTTTAATTAATGTTAATTACAGAAATTGCTTGAAGTTGAGGCATGGCAGACTTCCAGTGCAGATTTTGGCATGAGGAGTATGTATCTCCTGTTCAAAAGGCACTGAAAGTCAAGTCCCAACCTTGCAGGCAGCATTGCCATTTTTATCCCATTCAGACATTGCTTTGTTTTTATTTCAGGTTGAAGTTGTCCGAAAGGGCTTTGATTGCCCTTTTTTTTTCTTTTTTTTTTTTTTTTTTTAAATTAGGAGAGTTTTCTAGCAGCAAAGAGATTCAGTGGTGTGAGTGCACCCAGATTTGTCTGCCTTGTAGCACTGGAGATACTGTTTGCACGGCCAATTCTAAAGCTAGACAAGTAGGGGAGGCATGACATCCAGTGGTGAAACAGCCTGTATGACCCCACATAACTCCCTGTTACCTGAACTGCTCAAAAGTGGAACCTACCTGAACAGTCCATCAGGATTTGCTTCACTCAGTGAAGCCAAAGCTATTGAACAGAGTAAATGTTACATTCATCATCATTAATGGAAAAAAATTCTCTTGTCACATTCGTAACAGCCTTGCAGCCTCTTTAAAAGATTTTCAAAACAAAGACAGTGAATATCTGCAATTCTCCCAGTGTAAATTTTTATAGAAATAAACAGACAGTGCTCCTTGAAGTGAATTCTGAAGGGGTCTACAGTTTGGGGTGTGGCAAGAAAGCTGCTGTGGGAAGAAGAGAGCAAGAATTTAAGAAGCAAGATATAAGGAAAGGAACCCAGATGGTCTTGAAAACATACCCCATTTGATAATTTAGAAGTGTACTAGCACATCTATCTTCATTATGTTCCCTAGAGATTTTCTTCAGAGGCCTTTTCCTTCCAGCTATTCCAGCAGGCACTGCTTTCTCAAGCAATTCAGGCCCTGCCTCCCCTGTCCTATCCATCCTGAACCCTCCTGTACCAATATATTTCCAAGTAGAACATATCCAATAGCTTATATTTTGTGTCTCCTCGGCACTTACGCTTCAAAGCCAAACTCTTCATTTGCATGAAGACTGTATCACTTTTTTCCACACTACTTCATAAAAAGTGCAAGCTAGCAGATTTTCCTTACGAACATATGGATCCTGTTGATAAAGCTATCTCCAGCACTTAGCCCGTGCCACAGTATGAACTCTGCGTCACCTCAGGTGCATCCCACTCACATTTGGGACCCTGAGGGAACTTCCACTAAAACCAAACAGCAAGTTTGAGATGTGTTAAAAGTTCAAAGCCTTTGGTGCAATGCTACAAGTACTTAATTAGCATATCCCACAAACTACCACCCTCTGCAATGCATTAAAAGCCCATGAAACAGACACTGAAGAATAATGTTGCAGTCCCAGTAGTGGGGTTCAAGGTGAAGGAGTAACTTTTGAACAAGAATACCTTAGGTACTAAGTATAGTGACCTACTACACCAAGTTAGGCTAAACAGATGGAAGCAGCATTTCTGAAAGAGAGTGAATGCTTTTCAGCACCCTCTAAGCAAAACAAAAACCAAATTAAACCAAACCAACTAAACCACCCCGATCCCCCCCCCTTTTCCAACTGTTGTGGTCCTCATAAAGAGGTCATACTTCCTAGCCAAAGAGAAAAAGCAAAGATTAAAAGAGAATTCTAGCTGACACCACCTTCCTAAGAGGGCTCCAGACTGAAAGGAGGTGGCCATTATCAGCAGCTGCCAACTGAGGGTCTGGGATCACTTTTGTATTAACAGTTTGTATCAGGAATCAACGACCATGAAGGAAAGCAAACTCTCCCAATCATTCACTTCTCTCCTCTGCTAAAGGGCAAAGACAAGCCCTCTTAGCAACAAAGCGCAGGGGTTGAAAAGAACTGGCTGCAGTGCAGCACTTGGACTGGCCACAAGTCTCTCCTTTGCCACGGAAACAGAACGGTAATGAGGGCTGGGTAAGCCCTTCAGCCATTATCTAGCAGGCATGTAGACTCCCACCCTCCACCTGGAGCTGGCAGAAAGTACCCATACTTACTCCATGTTACCTGAACAAAGCCAGGCACTCCTAGAAGCAGTGCAAGGAACGTGCAATGACCCCAGAAAGTCACAAGGAGAGGCTGATAAAAAAAAGCATATGTGAAACCTAAGACTTCTTCAAGTCTCCTTTCCTTCAAGTGCTGTACTAGACTGTGGGAAAGTGTCTACCTCTGTCTGGAGGCAGCCCCAAACTGTCTCCCAGAATCAGACAGAAACCTGCTCCTGTGGGGAGGTCCAGTCCTTCATACAACACAGCTACAAGAGGAGCTGCTGCTTCTGTACTGCATACAGGACTTGGAGGTTGCTCAGATCAGAGGAAGCATTCTCCCTCCCTCAGTGATCAGGGCACTCAGCTGTGAGAGGGTTAGAACTCTGGTAGCCACAAGCCACACACACACACAAATATGTCTAGCCTGCTGTATTAGCTCTTCCTTAGGCTCGCAGTCATCTCCAGGTGATGGTACCAGGCAATCCCTGCCCAAAAGTAAGGTGCATCTGGCCAACTACTGCTTTTAACTCCTCTCACTGAAGCACGCGTACAGAAAATAACATAGTATCTACCACTTGAGCACGAAGTTGATAGTTCGAGGTTTACATGAAGACACAGTAGATATTTTTGTGAGAAAATCAGAATGTAAGCCAATTTACAGACTGACCACAAGGAAAAGACAGAGGTAAGAGAAGTGCCCCTAAGTCCTTCAGTTCTTAACTGAATGCTACTAAATATATACATCTGCCATGTAACGTACAGCTTTCCTGATCTACCTAAAAATGTGGAGAGAAACAAAAGAAAAGTCACCAGATGCACAGTAAATTAAGTCAGACAGTACCAGAGATAACACCAGAAGCACTGCCCAGAGGTTTTAGGGTCAGAAGAAGCCAGGTTTACCTCTCTCCCAGAGGCTGCAGGACACAGGGGTGCGGTGCAGGGACCTCGATACCGAGGAGGAAACACGGTCCATCACGGTCCGGCAATCCCACGCAGCGCCACAAAGGTCATTCGGAAACGGCCGTTTTGATCTGCTGTCTCTGCCCCCTACCTCAACCTACCTGTGCCGGCTGGGAGCGCCAGCTCCCCGCGGGCTGTCACCACAGGTAAGGGGAATAGCGGTGACGGCTGCTCCCGAGGGCCTCGGTGCCGCTAGCCCGACCCCGCGCTCCTCCGCACCGTCAGGCTGCTCCGCGGAGCCCCCGCGGCGGCCGGCGCTCACCCGGCACCAGGGCGGCCCGTCACGGCAGGGCCTCCATTTTCTCCTCAGAGGCGCGACTACCGAAACCCGCAGCTGCGGTTCCAAACCCCCCTCTCCGACCGTTATGTCCCCGGCAGGGAGACCCCCCTCACGGCTCTCTCCTCAGCCGCCCACCGCCAGAGAGAGAGAGGAAGTCCGTAGCCGACGGCAAGCCGCTAGGGCGGCCCAGAGACCCGCTTCCCCGAGGCGGCTCCCGCCGCTGCCGAGAGAGAAGCGACAGGCAGTTGGCGGCGGGCAGGCGGGCGGCCTGCGCTGCCAGCCCCCTGCGCCGCAGCGCCCCGTGCCCACGTGCCGCCGGGCAGCGCGGCCCCTCCCGCTCTGCACAGTCTGCGGCCTGCCCGCGGCCCGCACCCTCAGGCGCGTTACTCAAGCTCCGCGCAAACAGCCCTGTGCAATTTCCCTGCCGCTGACATTCCGGAGTGGCGACAGAGGGACCGATCTTTCCCAAGAGACAAACCAGCACGTCACCGCGGGCCCCCCTTCCCCTCTTCAGGCCCCAGCTCGTGGGGAAGGAAGGAGGGAAAGAAAATAGACTTGGCCTCCTTTGCAAAATTTTATTAGCAAATCATAATAACATATGTAATTTTTACAGTCCCTACTATTTCCAGCTACAGAAAAATCAGTATTTCTCTTAATAAAAATATAGGCAAACATTTAAAAACATCACCACTAAAATAACAATAAAAATAGTTTTAATAAAAATACTTGCTTTTTTTCCCAGACTATCGCTTCACTTATCTCCAGGCTCCTTACTGCTCAAAAATAATAAAGAGAAAATAGATTTTTCTCCCCCAAAGTAAATTCTGTAACAAATTGTTTTCTTGAAGTATACTATAGCTCCTCTCTTACCACCACCCTGCCTTCCATGTGTCATTTGTTTCTTTTTTTCCTCAATAGAAGGAACCTCTAGGTTGTTTCTCAAAACCAACCAATGGTAAAGCATGAAACTAAGCCCTGCACTGAGGAAGGTGTCCTCCGGTGCTCTAAGCAGTTTCATTAGATGATGACTCCCAGAAGCAGCTCTGAACTTCCACCTCAATCGACTAGGTAGTGCGATAAATACAGAGAACACCACCTTTGGAAAAAACACTGTAAAACTTCCTAATAAATCACAATCATTAATCCCAAGAACAACAGACTATACACTTACAGCGTGCTCCTAGCTGGAACAGTCAGGGAATAGTTTGGCTTGCCAGCATATTGCTTGTGGTTTCTATGCAGTAGACATCGCATCACTTGGGAGCCACAGAAAGCTATGAAGCGACTGAGTGCTGTAGAGAAGGGCTAACCCTTTTGCTCTCCTATGACCAAGCCAGCACTCCTGTCCTCAGCTGACTTGCACAAAAAGATGACTGGAGACAAAACACCGTGAGCTGTCTATAACGTCTTTGTTAAAACACCACCTTATACCTTTTAGTAAGGTAGAATTAATAAGCTGGAGCTTATGGCTTCACACTGTCTTGCATCCTCTGTCTGCCTTTCTACTGCATCCCATCTTGCTCAATTGTTGCTAGGATTTCACATAAGAAGAATGACCTCATCTCAGTGAAAGCCTAATTCTGACGCAACCACCTAACAGCTAGGACTGCATTTTCAGCAGTGTGATTTATGTACACATCCCGCAAACTCTAATTTAGAAACTGAAGGTGTTTTGAAACTCTGAGAATACAGAAATATACCACTGGTTCGGAGTTTATTTGGTTTTCCATATCCCAGGGAATGAACTAATGATAACACATGGGATGGGGAAAGTAGGAAGCAAAATTTAGCAGATAAACTCAGCAGCTTTTTATCCAAACACATATTTTTAGTATTTTGTCTATGAAAGATTCCCTCTAGACCCTGAAACAATAGTTTTTCCCATTACTGCTCCACCTTAATATATACATTACTACAGCACTTTTTGATGATTCTGCCTCAAAAATTACACAGAAAGCTCAGAAATACACCTTTTAATTGAGTGTGAAGATAAGCCCATGCCCTGCTGATGAAAGGAAATAAAATAAATAGGATCAAAGTACAGTTTCATATTTGTCAAAATAGTTATCCTGCTTCCACAATTCATATACCTACATTTTCTTTCCCTTCCTTCAGCCTTCCGAGTCCAGGTCCACCTCTGAACCCTACATGTCCCTCTTGTACTCATTCCTCTCCACTGTGGTTTTTTCCTCCTACCATCTCTTTCATTTTATGTTTCTTCCCTCAAATCCTATTTTCTCCCTCTCTCCTCCAATGCTTCTCATACATTTCCTTCCTTTCACAGAAATACTTAATCAACTGCATTTTACTCTCTGCCTAATTAGGGATACAAAGCTACAAATAAAACTTTTCTTTTTTTCTTTCTTAGAAACTAGAAGCCAGGCAGAATTAATCTGATACTAGTTTCCAACACCAGTTCACAGCTATGGCTCTAAAATCTCAGCCTAGAAGTGACAACCATAAAGCCAAACAAAACCATTTTCCTTGTCAATTTATAGTTTCTAGTAGGCTTCCTTTCTGAATTAAATGGCAAAATAAACATGCACTTCTAACAAAATATCAATTAAAAATATAAGTTAGTCTACAGTCATTTTTTGATAGGAATTGAAACAATACTGGCTTAGAAACTAGTACAGTTATAATGATGTAACTTCCTAGCATAAAGACATTACATCAACATCCAAGTGCTCACTTCCTCAATTTTGGATACAAGCTCCTGAATAAAACACAGATGTTTGGATTAGATGTAAACAGCACCTATACAAATAAGTGTTAATGAATCTCTAATTAAAACAATAACAAAGTGTGATAAAGACCATTTCTTCATATATGTTGGCTTTTTAAGTGTCCTGTTTTGGTGAAGCATCCTCCCATCATTCTATAAAAGCGTTGTATTTGGGTGCAAGTCACTAATGATTTTTTTCTCCTTTTTTTTCTTTTTTTTTTATCCAAAAACTGTCCTCGTCTCAGCAGCCAGGATCAGTTGTACTCAGGTTGACAATGGCAGTGGTGTTTGTCTTCAGCCAGAAATGATGGCCACAGCACAATTCTTATTGCAGTACAGGACTGTTTACTGTTAGATTCATGCAATCAAGGCTGTGATATGTTCTTTTCAGTAACGGCAGCAACAGAGTACTGCACACAGCTAAAAACACCTGTCAGATATCTCCCATATTTATGCGATTAACAAATATTAAAGTTGTATTTAAAAATTTCCTTAAGACTCAGTAACAATTTCCCTGACTGAAATTAACACACACAGTCTCGATCATTGTGGGGAATGTAAATTATTCTGTAGTAGAAGATTATCAATAGAAGCCCTACATCCTGAGTGCAGTTAATATTACAAATAGATTGAAGTATCACTGCAATGCTCAGCATATAAACACTCCACTCAGTGCTTGTGCTGCAGCATTTCCCTGGGATTCTGGATCCTACATTTTCTAAAATGCTCAGTAGGCATTTAGTAACATCATCCAGCTGTTGTAGTTTACGAAGTGAGAAGCATTATACCAAGGATTCAGACAAGAAGTCAAGGTCTGTTGTCAGAGCTGCTGTTTTCAGCAAGGATGAAAGTTTCCTCTCTCTGCTGCCTGTGGAATTATCATTACATTATGATATGATGCTTCTCCTCTGATGAATGGCTTTTCTTTGTGACAGATCCTCACTGTCACTTTTACAGTTTCTCTTAAATAGAAAGGCCACAATGTTTCAGTCACATAAATGAGATACCATGCTCCCAGACATGATGTTCTAATATTATTAGTCTTATCATCTATTGAGACAAATGGAGATAATAGAAATTTCACAGAGTTTCATTCCAGAAGGTCAGATGCACTGTAGGGGTCCCCCAAGCCTCCATCACACAGGTAGGCACATGAGCTGCAGCACAGACTCTCTCCATGACTGCTCATTTCTCAGTCAGGCAGCACAGTCACAGCTATGGTATCCAGACATCATCTGCAGCCTCCATGATGCTCCTTTACAGAATAAACGTGGCTAGCACCTAAGAGTTTATTGCCCAACACAGTAATACAACTGAAAGACACATAAGGGATGACATGGTCCCATCTGCTTTCCCACTGAAAATTATTGCCATCCTGTTGGGTTATGAATCCATACAAGGACAGTAAAAATCGCTGCACAGTAAAATTGGTCCGCATCTTCCCATTTGAGAAATGTACCTACCGAACCTTCATCTTGTATTAGGACATTCTTCACCATCCAACAAGATAACCGGTTGCACAATAAAACAATATGGTAAGAAAGCTATGGAGAGAGGGAAGAATGACAGTTTGACCACACATAGGCAGTACAGACATAACCAAACTCATTTCATTTCTCTACTGCATTTTACAATTTTACATTCAAGCTCTATCTTGCCCTCTGATCCCATCAGGCTTGGGAAGCCTTATGTGAGGATGGAAGGCTTGCTGTCGCACCTTCCGTCACCTTCTAGAATATTACCTTTTGAAATTTTCCATGTTAACAATAGATGCTTGCCAAACCAAAGCCTGTCACTTGCCCACTGGCTGGAAGATAAGAGAGCAATTTTATTGCTTGTCTTCCTTTGGTGCATAAAATACATAAAATTTTTTATGTGCTCTGGACCTGGTAGAAAAGAATGATGGCCAGGGAAGCTCTGAATTCATACAGGTAAAAGCAGAAGAAAAATAATTAAGTCTAGCCCACCCTGTGCCTGGACAGGACTCCATTGCTCTCAAAAAACCTCCTACAAATAGCATACAGTCAATGGTCACACCTAACCCTGTGCATAAAATTGTTTTGAGAAGTTCCACTGCTGCATCTTTCTAGCCACTTGAGCTGGCACAAAAGGTGTATCACACGTCACGGACTTTGCTCCAGCCTCCACTTCTGCCTTGTGCTTCCTACTGATCCACACAAAAACCAATCAAAAAGTCTGAGAACCACTTTTCTAGCCAAAGACCAGGCTGAAGGACAACCAAACACAAGAGGGAGGGGATGCTAGAGGGTGCTAAGGCAATGTGTTCCCTTTGTAAAGTTGTTGAGGTGCCTCTCAGTGCACACCTGCACCACCCCCATCTCCTTTAGATTGAGCTCATAACAGCTGGCCTTTATTCATGGCCCTCTTTCTGGAAGGCATTGGGAGAGGAACAAAAGGGTTCCACAAAGGCCTGACAGAAAGGAGATGGGAGCTGTTGTGAGAGCAGCAATGGCACTGCAGCACACTGCTGCTCAGGGGGTTTGCACATGCTTGCTAAACATGACAGAGCAGGACTAAAACCATCATCACCGCACTGTTAGGTCCCATGCTACCTTCTGTATTTTCAGCTAGAAGTTTTCACATTTTGCCCTTTACAAGGATATCTTTAACTCAAAGATAAATTAGGACCCTTTCCTAACTTCCAGCATGTGGATCTTCATTTTCTGCTAGCACATCTTCTCTGAACTGTGCTTTTACAGGTGTTTCTTTTACCAGGCTGATTTAAACATCATAGAATGAAATAGTAATAAAAAATTGTGCTGTGCTATAGAGACTTCAGAGGTATGCAAGTAAGTTTGAGGCGGTCATTTAAGATCTGAAGATGGAGAACATATGAATTCATATGAATGTGAAATAGGGAATAATTTCAGAGAGTGCTAGCTGTACTTTACAGCCCAAATACAAAAATGGTACCAAAGAGCAGTCCTTTTTCTGTGTCTCACAAAGCTCATCAATAAAACCCTGTCTGCTTATCAAAAGCTCACTGCCCCTGTGAGCAATCTTCTGCAATTAGTCCAAGATTGACAGATCTCAAGCAAAATTAGTAGGTGGTCCAAGAAAAGTAAATCCATGTCCAACACTGGACTTGCCAGGAATCACAGGATAGTTGAGTTTGGAAAGGACCTCTAGATATCATCTAGTCCAGATCCTAAGGCAGGGTCAGCTACTGTAGCTTGCTCAGGACCATGTTCCACTTGAGTTTCAAAGGATGGAGACTCTACAGCGCCTCTGGGCAACATGTTGCAGTGGTTGACCACTCCTTTAGTGAAAACAAGTTTGTTTGCTTTCTTTAAATGGAATTTCTTTATTTCAATTTGTGCCTATTGTCTCTTGTTCTGTCACTGAATACCACGAAGGGGAGCCTAGCTCTATTTTCTTTACTCCATTCCACCACATATTTATACACATCGAGAAGATACCATGCCTCCCAAGCCTTGTCTATTTTTTTACACTAAACAATCCCAGCTCTTTCAGCCTCTCCCCATTTGACAGTGAGGGCAGGAGATGGGATGTCTGGTGGAGTTTCACTAATCTTTGAACAAGCAACAACAATAAAGGGGTAGCTGTGTAGTAGGGACATACCGTGAAATTCATAACCTTGTAGAGGTAAATTCACTCTCAAAAGTAGTTTTACAGAATAGAATGGCACTGGACTTACTGACCCTGAAAGAAGGAGGGGTTTGTACAATTATCAATCAGAGCTGTTGTGTACATGTAAACCAGGAGAGCAGAATCGAGGAAGATCTGGGTGAATTGTGGAAGAAAACTCGAGTGTTTCATGAAATCAGTAAAGATGATACTAGCTTGGGATTTAGGGAACTTTGGGAAAAATTGACCTCCTGGCTTTCAAACTTAGCTTGCTTGAGACAAATCTTTGCATTCATAGTAGGATTTGCTATTTTGGTTGCTCTAACTTGTATAATTATTCAATGTACCCT
>WUAM01000311.1:2522931-2536089 GCA_024336885.1 Actenoides hombroni
GGTGGAAGGTAACACTGGAAGACAACATTGGAAGGTAACACCTTGAGGTAACATCGAGAAGTAATATCAGGGAACCAACATCGTGGGAAGGAATATCGTCAGATATATAAGGGTCCTTTCCTGACAAATATTTTGTGCATGGATGTACTGAAGGACAGACAGTGGAATGATATACAGGGAAATTCATGGTCCTTTGGCACCTCTCAGATCAGAAAATTAACTAGAATGCCCTGGACAGAAGTGCATCTATTGCAAACAGCACCTGCCCTTCCCCCCTCTAAGATTACTAATGTGAAACCGTACCCACTGCTATTAAGTGCCTGAGAAGGAATAGCCCCTGTAATTGAGGATCTTAAACACCCACTCCCCGTACAACTCCCCAGTGCGGCCAGTGCAGAAACCAAATGGGAAGTGGAGACAAGCCATAGATTATCGCAGACTCAATGCTAATACTGGCCCCTTGACAGTGGCAGTGCCAACTTAGCTGAGTTGATTTTGCTTATTCAGGAATAAGCTCATCTGGTGATGGCCACAACTGATGTGAAAGATATGTTTTTCATGGTTTCTCTGCAGGAGGGAGACCATGATCGTTTTGCCTTCATATGGGAGGGACAACAGTATACCTCCACTCTCCTCCCTCGGGGCTATAAACATTCTCCCACTTTAGCACACCATGCCTTGGCACAAGAGTTAGCTCAAATTCCCCTGGAAGCAGGAGTTAGAGTTTATCAATATATTGATGATGTTTTGATTGGAGGTGATCAAATAACTTTAGTGCAGGTGACACAGAAAAAGATTATACAGCACTTAGAGTCTCTAGGGCTCCAGATACCCAAGGAAAAAATACAAGTTACTGCAAATGAAGTGAAATTTTTAGGGATATGTTGGAAAGGAGGATCAGTCTGTATTCCTCAGCACTAGATCAGGTAAAGATACCAGAAAATAAAAAGGAGCTGCAGCATGCTTTGGGATTATTGGTCTTTTGGAAAAAAACATACCCCGGACTTTGCAATAATTGCACAGCCCCTATATCACTTGCTGCAAAAAAGAGCAATTTGGGAATGGACTCTGGTCCATGATGAAGCATTACAACTTTTGGTTTTTAAAGCAAGCACTTACCAGACTCTGGGCCCTATACACCCCACTGACCCTGTCCATATTGAATGGGGGTGTGTCAGTTCATTTCTGGCAGAAAGGGTCGGAAGGTCCCATCCACCCGATTGGGTTTTACTCCAGAAGCTTTAAGGATGCTGAAAACCGATATTCTAGTTGGGAAAAGGGGCTGTTTATAGTGAGTTTAGCTTTCAGAGAAGCAGAGCGGACTATACGCCAACAACCTATAATTTTAAGAGGACTCTTTAAGGCCATTAAAACTATGTTGGTCAGAACTCCTCCCCCTCATGGCATAGCTGTAGGGATTGATAAGAGTAGGACAGAAATAGTTGTTAGCTAGAAGTAGTTATGCTAAGGCCTGCAAGACTGAAAAACAGCCAACACTGCCCCGACTTTGAGGAGATAAGACTAAGGATGAGAAAAGCAGAGCACCTGGCAAAACAGGAGGATAAGAGGAGAAAAACAGGGTGCTGAAGGAAGAACACCAAGAGAATCGCCAGCCAATTAAAAGTGTTTGAAGTGCGCGTGGACAGACTCTGGGTTTGAGTGTGGGGCCAATTAGAAGTGACCTGGGTGCTTGATCAGTATTGTCTCATGTACAAATATAACCTGTTGTACTTAATAAAGCGACTTCTGATTACAACCATATTGGCTGTGCTGTCGGAGTCCGTCCCTACACGCAGCCCAAAGAGATATGGTGAGGAAATGGTATGCTAAGATTGAACATTACTGTAGTATTTTTACAGTCATTGAAGGTACCCTCAAACTGTTAAACACCCAGGAAGAGTGTGCCCTTCTCCCTTCTGTTACTAATATTGCCCTGCCCTTTCTGAAGGAGTCACAGAACATGTGGTTCACAGATGCCTCAGCAAAGAGGGAGGGCAAACAGTGGAAGTACTGGGCAGGGGCTATTAATGTGGACTCTAAGAGGGAAATCATCACCAAAGGTGAAGTCAGTGCCCAAGTGGGCGAACTTGTGGCAGTGTGGAGTGTGTTCAGTAGCAAAAATAGATGAGGACTCCAGTGCGTATTTACACCGACTCATCTGCAGTGTTCAAAGGGTGTTCAAATGTCTGCCCTTTTAGGAACAGGGAAGTTAACCGAGTGCCAGTGTGGCAAAAGGAGAAGTGGCAGGAAATCTTTGATATTGCCAAATGTGGAAATTTTGCAGTAGCATGGGTTCCTTCTCACAGGAAGGAGGTAATCTGGCAGGTGAGTGGAATAATAGGGCAGATGAGCTGGCCAGAATTGCCCCTTTGCAGCAGGAACACCAGGCAGATGAAAACCGGGATAGGCTCTTGGAATGGCTAAATGCTAAATGTGGCCATACAGGGTCTAATGCCTTATACAAGGAGGCACATGCCGGAGGCTGGCCTGTGTCTTGGGAAGCATGTAGGACCTGTATTTCAGCCTGTGAACAATGCAGACTTTGATTGGGAAAAAAACCCATGGAAGAATTCCCTCTTCATTTAAGAGATAAAAGAGCTCTCTGGGAAACTTGGCAGATTGATTACATTGGGCCTTTCTGAAAATCGGAAGGGAAACAATATGTGTTATTAGGTGTGGAAGGGATCTCTGGCCTAGTTCATGCCAAAGCATTTCCCCGGGCAAGTGGGGAGAATACAGTGCGAGCTCTGAAAATATGGTTTCAGATTCACACTGATAGGATTCACACTAAATTAATTGCTCCCTCATTTTTACCCAAGAAGCGAATTTGTATCTTATTTCACTTTCAGAAGGAAGCAAGCAACCCAGACACACCCACAGAAGAAGCGGATCTGAATTTTAGTAACATTTGGTCAGGATGTGTGTGTTATTTTTGACTATATTACCTGAAGGCAGGAGACGGGATGTCTGGTGGAGTTTCACTAATCTTTGAACAAGCAACAACAATAAATGGGTAGTTGTATAGTAGGGACATACTGTGAAATTCATAACCTTGTAGATAGTGATTATCTCCAGGAACAGGACAACAAGACATCTCGAGGCACCCGAGCATGCTGAGCAGACAAGAACTGGCAAGAATAAGGATTTTAGGCATTAGGTCACTAAAAGAACATGGTGATGAAGAGGAGAAGATGAAGTAAATATCCACCAGAGGTCAGGGAAGACCCCCGAGGAGAGAAAAGACCCTAACCCTAATTTTATTACGCATGCTGGGACTATGTAAATGGATTCCAGGAATTCATTAGTATAAGACTGCCCTTTCTAAGAAATGAATGAATCTGTATGTTCAGCCTGCATATAAACTGTGTGCCCAGCTTGTATAGGGGTGCACATTTGGAGGAGTGATCCCTGTGCGTCCGGCGCCGCAAAATAAAGAATGCCTGCTTAATAACTTTGGTTATTGAGGTTCTCATTGCATCAACAGACACTGCAATCTCTTAATCATTTTCCCAGTATTCCATCAAACTCACCCCAGAATGTTTTGCTGGCGTCACTGTAATAAAATGGGAAAAAAGTTATCTGTCCTTTAGTATTAGTGATGAAGGTACATTCTACCTGAAAAAATGCAGGCTTTGCCCTTTAACCATACCCAGAGCATAGGACCACAAGACATTCATATCCTGGCAATAAACACACAAGGAAAGAACTGCAATACATGAGTATGACAAATAGCAAGAAAAGAAATAATATATCAGATGTATACACCATTTGAATATAACAGAACTGGGACATTTAAGCATTAAATATCATTTCATGCTGCAAATGGCTAGCATGGTACAACAAAACACCACATAGAAATCAACTTGAAGGGGAAAAAATGTCACTGACTAAATGTCAGCTGTACAATCATCATGAAAAATTTGAGTGCCCTTTCAGCAGTAGAATCATTGCTGAATCAAAATAGCTCACTTTACAGTATTCCAGGCTGTTCACAACTGCCTCTCAATTCCTAAGCAGCATGCAAACCACTGACCTTGTCATTTTCTCAATCATTAGAATACCTTCTCAAAAGCATCATGTCAGTGACCTTCTTCAGCTCAGAGATCATTAGCCTCAAGGACTGAGTCACAACAATATTAACATGCTCAGGAACAGAGTGACCTCATTTAATGTCCCTTCTCGTTGTGCCAGGGCATTTGTTCACAAAGAAAATCTACATGAGCAGGGAATAGGAGATCATGGATGAGGGTAGACAGACTCTCATTCTTGAGAGGTTTTTCTGCAGATATTAACTCTCAATATTCTTTAACTTCTTTTTTTAAAGAATTTGAAGTCTCTTCCTCACAAAAAAATCCTGTGTTCCAGTTCCCCTGGAAGACCCTGTGGGTCTTCCAGCTCAAAGAAACCCGCAGAAGTGATGACCAATGCATTCTGAGACAATAAAAACAATGGACATATGTAGAATTCTCAATGCTATGTATCACAGTGGAGCCCAGTTCTCCCCAGCCATCAACACCAGCTTGCTAGGGACATCTCCTGGCTATCTACAGTACTTCAAAGCTTTTGAAAATTTTACATCCTGTGCAAAGAAAGATGCCACAGAGAGTCCATTCATCTTCCATCCTTCACTAAGTACAATGACAGGAGTAACAATACCCTTGCTGAATAATTGTTTCCACAACTCTGAATTTTTACCAGCCTCTACATGTCTTTCTGAGGACATGGCAGTGATGGTTCCACTGTACTCAACACAAATTGGATGAGAGTATGGTTTTATCTTTTTTTATCAAAGTAGAAAACATTATTCTTCGTAAAGTTATGAATAACATTTCAATTTAGGTCATTACCTTCTCTGTAAAAGGAGGAGGGAGGCTGGGTAGTGAAAGACATTCTCTAATACATATATATATATATGTATATATGTATGATCCACTCTAGATGGACTCAAGCAGTGATGCAGGGATACCTGGCTCCTATCTCACTAATTCTTGTAGCTATGTAACAGTTACCTTGTGGCAAATTCACACAGCTAAGCAAAGGAGCTGTAAACTAGCTGCAGAACCTAGGCTGGCAACTCTTCTCGTTACACAGAAGCCTGGCATCTCTTTTTCAGTCACTAACTACACCATCAGGGAACGACTGCAGCCTGCATCAATAACTATTTATTATGTCCAAAAATTAGATTAATACATATGTTATATATTAATCATTATAATCAAATGACTGAAATACATGACAGCAGAGCATGACTCAAGTTTGAGGCAACTTTTCTTTTAGTTTCTAAAACTTAAGAAGGGACATCTTCACAGCAAGAATACTATTCTCAAATTCCCCACCAACATTTAAATTAATCGTAGCATTGTCGTCTTCTTTACTGTATAAAGCAAATCAGGCCTATATTATCAATTATCACTCACAAATTAATATTTGCACTGTAAAATTACATGCACAGTTATTTGCTCAGTTCATTACAAGTTCACAATTGTGTAATTTTTGCCAAGTTTTCCTTGGCATAGGACAGGAAACTTAGCTGATTTTTAAATTACAGGTTTAATCATCAGCTAACACCTTTGATGGTAAAAGATTTCACCCAGCATAACTGGCCTAAAAATAATCTTAATTTTTCTTCATCAACAGCCATTTCACTAAGAATTCTGACAACACTAGCTAAATGTTAAATTACTACACCATTTACTTTATTTTAGAGGACAGATCAAACCTTTGCAAATATTTCTCCTGTATGGTGTACAGAACTGCCTGCGACACATCTACATGACTGTCCTTCATCCAAATAAAGATGCTATCAGGATATTTTTATTAGTTTCTAGGCATCCAACTTCTACAAAGCACAAACTCACCTACTCTTTATTCCAAGTTAGTTACTTAGTAATCGTCAGGAACTGTAATACTGTAATAATATGCTATAGGTAGTGCAAAGGATTGTAAGGTTAGATGCGTCCACACCACTGTGATAATCTAGTTCCTGTAAATCGAGACACTGGACATTGGAAAAAAACCTTCAACACTACAAACACTGGAAGTTTTGGTCAGCATCTCATGCAATACTAAAAATAGCTACAATGTTTTTGTGTAGAATCTATGCACTAAAAACTTTTCAAGCTGCTATATGTTGAAACAGGCAGCGAACCCTGCACCTAGCCTGATCTACAACATCACTGATTTGATTTTGTTACATGAAGATTCAACCCTGCAAGGAATTCTTCACAGTGAGATCTATTTTAAGTGTTCTATTAGAGATTCATTAATATCTTTGTTGAAAACAGAATCAAAGTTTCCATTCACATAAGCTTCATTTTCCAGTTGAAAACTACTCGTTAACTTCTGTATCCACTTGAGTTCCTCAGGAAGTTCTTGACTGAGACATTCATGCTGACTGTGCAGATCAGCATATTTCCTGGTTATACCTGTAAGAGGAGCACCTACAGTCTTGATATCATCTTGTAGATGTCTATTCAGGGACTCGATTTTATGGTATTCATACTTCAGCTGAGGCAGCCCGTGCCTCACACTTGCATTCTCTTCTTTATACCAAGCTTCTTTCTCGTTATAAATGGAAACCAAAGCATCAATGTCCTCCTGCAAGGAATTGTGGGATGCAGCCAAAGTGCTGAACCCCTGTTCCGCAAGCGAAATGCCTTCTACTACCTGGGCAAAGCACTCAAAGTTGGTGTAGGTATTATTGGGAGGCATACTCGAATGGCACTTTCTGGTGTACTCTCTCAGGCGTTTTGTTTTCAGCTCTGTGTTCTCAACCTTGCTGTTTTCTTGGACTTTTATTTCTTCTCTCAGCTGGTAAGTCATCAGACAGGAACTGATATTACTGAACATTTACAAGGCAGTGCAGTAATTAAAAAACTCGACGGAAAGGACACAGCCTAAACTTCCATACTACTGAAAGATTCTTTGCTCCCACAGATTTTCCTTCATGCATTTGATAAAAAGAAAAAATCCCCACCAACCGCACAAGCCCAAAGACGAATGCGACAAGTGATGTGCATTCATTCCAATGTGATAAGTGTAAATAACAGGGCTGAAATTTATGTTTTAGCAGTTAGCCTCAAGGCTATCAACATGTGTAAGAGGAAAAACAACAGTCCTGAAAACACTCCAGTTAATGTTTTGTGCAATGCAAAGCAAAAACTGAATCTCAAACATTCTCATTAGTCATGCTGAGATTAGCCAAATGTATTTTCAATAAGAGATATATCCACAAAAGCAAGCAATGTTTATGATGAAAAAATACATACAGGCACACAAAATTAAGCACATCAGCACGCTTGGTACAGCACTTATATCTTGAAAGAGATTGTATATTCCACTTTGGCTGTAGTCAACTCTCAACTCAGGAAAGAAGGAAACCCAGCATGTAGTATATATCCATGCAAAAAGTACAGAAGGATGGAAGAATGCAAAGCCCAGTCTAATGCAGGATACCCTCTTTTTGAAAGTCATGATAATCAAATAAGTCATCCGCAGAAATCCAAGGATTTAGTCAGACCCAACCAATTTCTTCCCCTACATCTCTCTGCTACACCCAGGGTTGCCAAGTACTGGAGGGCAGTTTTCCATTTGATACACCAATAAGAGTAAGAATATTGTCTCTGTTTTGCTCATGGTAAAAACCAAGATCTGTTTCTTTAATCAGTCTTACCATTATCCATGGATGAGACAGGACTTCCTGAATTATAAGCTGTTTCCTAAAAAACAGCAACACAAAACCCCACAGACTTCAATGACAAATACCTGGTACATGAGTCTACTGACCCACACTTCTCCCAGGCTTTGCATGAAGCATTTATCAAGATAATGCCAGGACTAGCTCTCAAATTTCAGTTACTTTTCTCCATGAGGCATACTGTTTGTGTGTAGTTTAGGAAATGTTCTAAGCTTCAGTAAGGAGCTGTCCTTAATACATCCACTTTTAATTCTCACTAGATAAAAATCTACCTCTAGTTTCGTGCACCCTTTCATAAAAAGTGATTACTTTGTTTTGTTCATCTTACATCCTTAGAAAATACATTCTTTATACATACATATATCTTTATACATAGATAGACAACATTAATTATATGAAAATTGTCCTCTGGAGCACAGTATCACATGCTGCAGGAGCTGTCATTTCCTGAAAGAGACACTTCTGAGTACTTCAACCTAATCAAACCTGATCAATCCTAACTCCCTTCTGCATTATAGCAGTTTGGTGAAAAGTACATTCAGAGCACTGAGAATTAAAGGAAGAAACACAGTATTGCACAGGGACTGCCTCTGTATATGGGACAAATATCAGTATCACTGACTTGTCTTTTCTTGAAAGGAGGTTGCCAGACCTGTCCAAAACTCTCATCAAACTCCACCTACTCTGGCCTATTCTAAGGCCTGAGGATTTGCAGAAATCTTGACCAAACAGCTTGCCTCTTTCTCTCTAATAACTCTCTTCCACTTGAGCCATTAAAAGAACTGAAAGGGCCTGACTTCCCTCCACTTGGCCCGACTTCCCCCAACTTGGCCTGTCTTCCCTCCACTGCAAATAGGGTTAGGGGGAAGGAGATGCACTGCTTCTGCATGCATTTCATTGACAGCAAGAAAAACTAAACCAACAAAGGTTGGTGGATCCTATAAACTGAGAATACAGATGTACATAGCTGTCACACAAAGTCTAGGTGATTGCAACATATGCAGAGAGACTTCAAGAACAATTCCACCATGAGCACATGTGAAGATTTTTCTGCTCTTGCACCACTGGGAGCATATTCTAGGATCATGTCATCTCCTTGGAAGTAATTCATGATTGACTGAAATACTGGAGTGGTAGACACCCTGAACTAGAGAGTTTAATATCATTTTTGGCCCTTCACCCTATTGTACCAGCATAACTCAAGTGAGAATTCAGTCCTGAAAGGGAAAGGTAACTGAGGAGATATGGTTCTTCAGGTTTCTGGGTGCAGTGATTAACTAGGGGCACAGCATCCTTCTCCTGTCTTGCTCTTGAATGGTAATTGTTGGGATTTAAGGGTAAACAGACTGGGGTGGAGTGGACGGAAACAGGACAGGTGGTAGCCTATGACCCTGAGTAGCCAGAGGGCAGCTGTTACTCCCTCCCTTTCCCTGCCACACTCCATATAACAAGGAGACAGGCAGTGCTGTGGAGGAGGAAGGGAGGTGCGGCACTCTTCCTTCCCAGGCTCTGGTACCGTGACAGCATCTCAGCAGGGCTGGGTCTGACTCCATGTGCACCGCACGATCCATCACCATCCGAGATCAGGTTTTCCCTTAATATTCCCTTTTC
Source organism: Actenoides hombroni (assembly GCA_024336885.1). Classification (NCBI taxonomy): domain Eukaryota; kingdom Metazoa; phylum Chordata; class Aves; order Coraciiformes; family Alcedinidae; genus Actenoides; species Actenoides hombroni. Next base: position 2,532,239 of record WUAM01000311.1, read on the forward strand.
TGGTTTTCTCCTGTTATTCATTACATTTGTTATAATCTTAACTTCAAATCTTGGGTGAGGAATTATTTTTCTTTTTCCTTATTCCCCTTTTTAGCCACCCCTGGGAGGGAGAGGGCAAATCCGTCTCTGTGTTTCATAGGGGTTTGCCCTGAGCCTTAAACAGAAACAGCAATACACACTGCAAGGAAAGATTTGCAAATTACTCATCAGACTACATTTCACCAGGTTTATATTGGAGACAAATGGGTATCTCTGAATTTTTACTTACCATGTATCTTTCACCAATAGGTTCTGAATAAAATCTTTTGCCAGGTCACTGGTATTGCTGAAAAATTCTTCATCAAATTCGTAATTTACAGCTGTGATGTTGGCAAGTGTTTCTTGCTTAGTTTCTCCAAGGAAGGGTGATGCACCACTAAGTCTAGATAAGCCAGGAAGTAGAATCAGTTGGAACAACAAACAGCAGAGGTCCCCTAAGGAAATGACAGTGACTGTGTCATATATTCTCAGGACATTTGTGGATCTCATGTTATAGCAGCCATGCCACATGGGAAATAACAGGTCCAGCTTTGGCTCACTACCTCTATGGTTATGGGTAAGACTCATCTGGATAATCTCTAGTGCAGTACTCATGTGTACACAGATAGAAATACACAAATGCACGGTTTTTCCTCTCTTAATTGTCTTAACTGAAGTCATTGCTAATCAAACCAGGAAAAGCTTCAGCTGAGGAGTGTTTCCATCCCTGTGAACCCACAAACGCTACCAGGCAGAAGCTCCTATTGGTTTCAAGCAGATAAAGTAGTGTTTCTATAGGTTTTCTTCAGGTAGGAAAAGCCCTGCCCCTACTATGCTTCTCTCTGCAAAGCTACTGACAAGTTCCCTGCACATTGGGTTCAGACAAGAGACCTTTCTCAGCTGGAACCAAAAGACAGTGTGTGTTTCGAAGTCAGGTGCTTGGCCTTGCCCAGGGGTCAGTTCCACTGGAGAGGTAGGGCCATGCTGCTCATTAAAAGAAATCCACAAACAAAAGGACTTCAGCTGCAATAAAATCCAATTGTTTCTGAACAATGCAAAGTTTCCTTCTATTGGCACTCTAGTCCAACTGCAGGGAGACATCACCATACCATAATGCCATTCAGCAGTCTTTCCTTACACAGAAAAAGCTTTCTTCCTTCTTTGCGTATCTCTCAAATGTGACTGACGACCTACATCTTTGGTAACTATTTACCCCTACTCCATGAAACTCAAGAGTCAGAACAGATATATTGCAGAATTCTCCTGCTCTGCTTTCCCTCCTCTCCCTTCCTCAATCCACAGGGATGCTGACTTGCAAAAGTCTGGTTTATGGAAAATATTATTTATACCAAGGAAATTGATCTCATCCCTTTTCTAAAATCCCCTGGGCTATTATTATGCTTATCTATTATGTCTAGGTTTGACAGCATAGTTTCAGGATGCAGCAGGCTCAAAACAGTACTGCAGGAAACTCCTTGGGATCAAAATAGAGATTTTGAATGGTAAACTGCTTGCTTACATGATCCTGCTCAATAGACCTTTTACCCTGTCTATATTGCCACTGCCACGTTGACAGGGAATTTGGGGGTAAGCAGGAAATTAGATGGGACCACCTGGGCCATTCAGCCCAGTCCGCAGCTACCACATGTGGGTTTATCCACCGAATAAACACACAATCTGTTTCCTCTCCCACTACAACCATTCAATGACACCAAAGCAGCTGATGCAGCAAGGCAGCATGAGGGAGGTCCTCCAGTTGTCTTCGATGCAGTACATTTCATCGCATCAGCCACAGTCAATCTCATTTCTTAACAGGCTTTACCTACTCCCTCTTAAGCTGATCATGTCCCATAAGAACCAGAAATGCCTAGTGATGCTAGAGATATTTGTTCTTCACCTGCCCCTCTTTTACCCCTTATTTTAAACTCGAAAATGCTGCAGGATAACATTTGCCCATTAGACAAACCGCTGCCCACCCTGTGTATGCAGCTCCTTTCTTAAATGGCTAAAGGGAAGAGCTGTTTCATATGAGTGCAATAGAGCTTCAGGGATACATCTCTACAGTACTGAATCTATTGTACTCACAGTATATAGGTGATGACTCCTATGCTCCCAAAAAACAAAGGAGATTAATTGCAGGGGTTCTACATGACCTGGATCCTTCTTAATGTATACAATATGAAAAAGTCATTAGTAGCTGCTATACAGGCAGGAAAGACACTGTGGTTTTAGTTAAATGCTAACATCTCTATTAAAGAACAGTGTCCCAGGGAAAGTGTGAATTCCACATGTAACTTCAAGTAATGTCAAGTCTCTTCATGTACACCTACTCCAGCAGGTATTTACTACAGTGCACATCAGAAATACAAAGAAATAAAAGCAAAGATGTTGTATTCAGGGTGACCTCTGTTGCCTGCCTTCTCAGCAGATTGAATTAGTAAGCAGGTCTCCTATGCATCCAGCACTTTTATAAATAAAGCCATCACAAGTGCTGCAGAAACATGTTTTCTTGAAAGAATACTCCTCCGTAGTGGACAGTGGCAAACTGTTAACTCTATAACCATCATCATTAAAGATTTTCATTGTAATTTTGCAGAAATCAAATGCTTATCTTGTAATTAAAAGGAATGCTTAAAAATGGAAAGACAGAATTATTAACTGCACTTAAGTTTTTTGTTTTGTTTTTAATTTGCTGCAGTATATTGCTGCAGATGTTTTGTTGCACTAAAATGGATTCTATTCAGAGCAAATTGGGAAAAAGTAATAGTAAAGAAACCTGGAAAAAAAAATCTGCTAAAAACGTACCACATATCTGCAGCTAGTCCAAGAGGTTCATAGTTTACTGCTTCTGGAGCTGTAAGAAAAATTTTATCACCAGCAGCAACTGAGGTAACAAATTTTTACTAGGCTGAATTTCAGTAGAATGTCAAGAATTACCGAGCGGGACAAAGGGCTGGGGGATGGGGTGTGCGTGTGCTGGGAAAAGGAAACGTAGTTATAGGATCCATTGTTTATATTTTTATAGTCCTGATAGGTAGTCAAGTTCATAGGTGTCCAGAAGAGATTATGTAAAGCCACTCAGAGCATAATGCAACTCAAGAATAAGGGTAAAGCAGATACTACACACTAATTACAATGCAAACTATAATAAAAACCAACTTATTTCACCTCCCAAGGATACTGTTACCCCTAAGAATCTGAGCTTTTGTTTTGTTTTTAACTGGTGCTAAAAAAAATGCTAATTAAAGCTAGTTTCCAAGAGACAAAAATTACATGTCAGATGACATTGCTATCCATGCCAAACCCTGTTATCTTTGTAAGAACATTTCCTTGTTGGAAAACATCCCCATGTAATATTGTATGCAACAAAGAAGACTACAGTGAGGCAATGAGATGAAAAAAGGGTGTCTGTAACAGTTGTGTTCAACTAGAGTATGAATTACAATTCTCTCCCCACCCCCTGATGCTCCAACATCAACCCCAAAACCTCTAATTAAAAGCAGTAGAAAGGAGTAGGATTAACCTAAAATCCAAGTGAGACAGATTAGAATTATGATCAGTGCGTAATAAAAACATAAGAGGAGGTGAGAGCTTTTTACTCAACAGGCGAGCAGTATGAGGCAGTTTTATCTAGAAAGCAAGGATAGAGATACCCATGTAATTGTATACTCATGTACCACGATGCAGAAAGCTTACTTTAGAATCATAGAACTGTCAGGGTTGGAAGGGACCTTAAAGATCACCCAGTTCCAACCACCCTGCCATGGGCAGGGACACCTCCCACTAGAGCAGGTTGCTCAGAGCCCCATCCAGCTTGGCCTTAAAAACTTCCA
>WUAM01000311.1:2617556-2640532 GCA_024336885.1 Actenoides hombroni
TCCCTGGGAGCAGAGGGGCAGGATCCCCCCCTCCCCTGCTGCCCACACTGCTGGGGGTGCAGCCCAGGGTGCCAGTGCATGGAGCTGGCTCCTGTCCAGCTTTTCCCCCACCAATTATCCATCCATCCACCCATCAGCCATCTATTATTCACAGATCACTTGTAGGTGGAGCATGTGCTCCTTCTCCCAGACCCTCACTCAGCCGTCAGTCAAAATGCACCATCAGGTTGAGCACCATATGAGCTGAGCAGCTGGTGTCCCTGGCACCAGCTGGCTGTTGTTAGACACTCAACTTCACAACCTAGACAGGGCTGTTTGACAAAACAGACTAAAACAGACTAAAACACACCACCTTTGGCACCAGCAGCACCGCTCCAGCTGTCTCTCCTTTGCAATACGCTGCGAGGCATCAGCAGCTTTCCTCGTGCACTTTGTGCATGCTACATGCAATGTGTGGTGCCCAAAGCAAGAGGCTCCTCAGCCAAAGGAGCTCGGTCCTGTGGAGCCAGCGGCCATTTCACAGCATCCATAGAAAATTTCACCCATCCATAGGAAACAGGAGTACCTGTGGTGCTGGTGGCTCTGCTCCTGAGCGGAAGGGGTTAAAGTCTTATCTTGAACTCAAAAGCAAGGCAATAATGGCACTTTCTAATGTTACAGAGATCAGGGTGAATCCCCAGACAGGAATAGGATGGGCCATTTCAGAGAGATAAGGGTGGCTCCACTGAGCAGCCAGCAACAAAAAGGGTCTGAGAGAGCAAAGTGGGGACCAGGGGGGTGGTTGTATCCTGAGGATCAGCCTGCCAAGCCTTAGGGGAGGCTGAAACACCTGGCAAAGGCTTCCTAGACATCAGAAACTTCCTTGCTTTGATTCACCTTCACCTCCATATCTGGTCAACACATATGCACCAGATTGTGTCAGAGCTGAGTCCAATAAACCATAACACTGGGTCCTGCTTTGCAAGGATGCTGGGATAGATGCTGCTCTGTGCCTCACCCCTCAAAACAAGCATCCCACTGGCAAGTGGTGACTCCTTCATGCACCAGAACTTTATGTGGTGCTGCTGAGCACCTGCCCCTGAGAAAGCTTTAGGATCAATACTCCTCCCAGCCCTGCCACGCTGAGAGCTGGAAACCTTCAGCCCTTTGTAATTAAGAACTGGACATTTATAGCTCTTCTCTGGGAAGAGAGACTCTGGGCGCATAATGGTATTGACACGTTCCTATGGTGATTATAAAGCCAAGTGATAAAAGCAATGGCAAAGGGAGGTATTGATTGCAAGCAGCGCAGGAGAACTGCCTTTCAGAACCCACCGTGGTCCCTCACTGGCTGAATTGAATCTCGGTGCGCAAAATAGATTATCTTTTGCAAAGGGCAGGCAATCTGAGGAGCAGCACAACATTGTGGGGGTGGAACCGCTCACCCACCCATCGCATCCAACCCCAAGGATGATCAGGGACCATCCCCCAGCTGCAACACCTCTTGGGCAGAGACGAACTTCATAGAATAGTTTTGGTTGGGAAAGGTCTTTAACATCGAATCCAACCGCTCCCCCAGCACTACCAGGTCACCACTAAACCACGTCCCTCAGCATCACATCTCCAGAGCTTTGAAACCCCTCCAGGGATGTGGACTCCACCACTGCCCTTCGTGGCTCCAGCAGCAGGGCTTTGATCAACATATGAAATACATCTGGTAGAGGGACAGGAGGAACTTGATGCCTTTTGGAACAGGGCAACCTTTAAAAAAAAAAAAGTCAAATTGCAAGAGCATCAACTTTTATATTTAAACCTGTTTTAGACAGAGATTTTTGTGCTTGCTGAACAGGGTTATCTGATAGGATAAACCACGTCACATCGCTGCAGAGCGGATCCATCACTGCTATAACCCAGGCTGTGGCCAAAACTGTTGCAAAACAGAAAATCTGGATTTGCTATCCCCAAGGGGCCCAGCCCATCTTACCCCAAAGACGTTGGACCCCAAAAGTGGCACCACATCAAAGAGGGAATGTCTGTCATCACATCTCTGTAAGGGGACAGTGCTCACAACACTGGGTGAGCTGGGTAGCACTGCTGCTTCTCCTCATCCAGGGTTATTCTGGATTTACACCCATTTCACACTCTACCTGCTCTTTGCATTCCCTCGATAGCAGTGGCCTCAAAGCTCAAGGCAAAAGCACGGGGCTGTGTCCAGCTCTGTCACCCCAAGTTCCACTGGGATGTACTGATGTGTGCTCAATCAGGACCCACAGGGGACCATCCCATCCAATCTCCTGGGGACTCCAAGGACTCACAGGAGCTTGTTGGTGTTGAAGTGAGCCCAGAGGAGGCCACAGCAATGCTGGGAGGCCAGGCTGGGAGAGCTGGGGGGGTTCAGCCTGCAGAGGAGAAGGCTCTGGAGAGACCTTCTGGAGGCCTTTCAGAACTGCAAGGGTCCTGTCAGAAGGAGGGGGACAGAGTTTTGAGCAGGGCCTGTTGGGACAGGACAAGGGGGGATGGTTTAATCTAAAAGAGGGAGATTTCGACTGGAGAGAAGGGAGAGATTTTTGCTGCGGAGGGTGGGGAGAGCCTGTCAGAGCTGGTGGCAGAGGCGGTGCAGCGTGTGCCTCAGCCTGGCTGCATCAGTGGGGACAGAGTGCACACCACAGCCTGCACGGCGGTTTGTCAGACCACACACTGGACAACGCTTGGATCGCGAGTTACAAGTTCCGAAACCTGCGACCTCATCCCTACGCGTGCGCCCAGACCCGGGGCCTGGAAGACCGAGGGGTCCGGAGACCCCTGCAGAGCACCTGAGCCCCCTCAGAGACGGTGTTGGGCATGCGTGCCACGGCCAGGGGCTGGCTGTGGTTGAGCAGAACAGTTCCCGATACGAGAACAGGAACCACCGACATCGGGCGGAACGTTCTCCCACCGGACTTGGAAACAAATCGGACTGATGGGATGCTGCAGATCCGTGGTGGTAGCTCTTGTGACTGACCCTTTTCCTCCTTCCTTTCTTCTCTCCTTCTCTCTGCTTTGCGAACATTTGTCGGGCAAATAAAGTCACTTGGGGCTTGACTCTGTTTTGAATCTTAATTCTGTTCCCAAGAATACGACCAAAATCTCGCTCTGGTCTATGACCGGCGCGCAACAGAGCCTGGCCCTGGCTGCCCAGAGAGGTGGTGGCTGCCCCATCCCTGGCACCACTGCAGGGGAGGTTGGCCAGGGCTCTGAGCACCCTGCTCCAGTTGCAGATGTCCCTGCTCCCTGCAGGGGGGTTGGACCAGCTGAGCTTGAAAGGTCCCTTCCCACCCAAACCAGTCTGTGATTCTATCCAACAGCTGCTCCCCTACCAACCACCCCTCCCAGCACAGGGCACATCTGAGATACCAGCACCGCCTGGATGTTGCCATAGCCAGAAAGCAGCAAGCCAAAGGCAGGCAAAGGGTTAAGAAACAGATCAGTTCCTGTCATCAACAACCCTGGATGAGCCCCAAGTCTCTGGTGTTGGTACCTGGGCGCCTACCTCTGTCTCTGGGGTGGAGCCCTCCTAACCACAGGGCAGCCTCGCCTGCATTCCTGCTTCCTGAGTGACAGCTCAGAGCAGCTCACTCCAGCCCCAGCCTTGGCAGGAGAAAAGATGCCTCCTGCAGGGCCCGGGCAGACTCACCCTGGAAATCTCCTTACTTAGGAGAAACAGGTTAAGGAGCCAGGAGCCAAGGGCTTGGCACTGCCGGGTGTTTTGCTGGAGCTGGTGAGGAGAGCATTGAAATTGCCAGCTTGCATCTCCTTAGATGTCTGAGCAATATCCTAGCGCAGAATTAGGCAGGTAATAAGGGCTTGAAAGCAGAAACAACCACAGCTGGATGAAGATAGAGGCACTCTAGGCCTTTGCTCAGTTCCTTGGCTCGCAGAGACTCGGGATGACATCAGTCTTCGCTTTCGCTTAGTAAAAGCGTTTCTGGCTCCGTTTGCAAAGAGAAGCTGGAAGGAGAACCGTGTGAGAGCCGCTGCTCCAGCGACACGTGCCCAAGTTCAAAGCCAGGGTCCTGCAGAGGAGAGAGCAGCAGTCGGCCTTGCTAGAGCCAGGAGGACGACTTGTGGGTGCAGGCCCATGAGCACCTTGTTACGAAAGCAGCTTGGCTGGCAGGGGCATCAGAAGAGCTGCTGCTACCACTTGGAGGCACCACACTGGTGGGTGGTAGCTCTGGAGCAACCACGAGCAGTCTTGGGGTACCAGATGGTTTCCATCAGCCCTGGGAATGACCAGAATGGAACAGAACTGGACTTCCCACCTGCTGGAATGAATCCAGGTCTCTGCCCTCACCTTTCATCTGCTCATTCATCAAAACCACGAGGCCGATTCTGAACCTTCTCCCTGGCAAAGCCTGGAGGCTTCCCAGCCTTTCCACGCCACCCCAACAGCAGCACTGGCTGAGGCCAGACAAGGAGAGTACCACAAATACCAAAGCTGAGACAAGAGACCCCAGAGCACCCGGAAAGAACTGAGGATATGGACACCTGCAGCACTTGGCTGGGTAACTTGAAGCTCCACAGACGCTTGCTCTCCATTCTGGTGCTTCTCTGTGCTGCTCACACACTTGCTGGGCTCTGAGTCAGGAACACTCTACCAGTGTCCACTGGAAGATGTAGTATCCTTGGAGAAGTAGGTGTCCACTTTACTCAGATTGGGACAAACACTGACTTTAGGGGGAGGTCCAGAGAAGGAGGATTGCTCAGCAGCTGGGTTTGCAGCCTACAAACCAGCTAAACACACACAGACAGGTTTGGGTTTGGTTTTTTTTTTTGACAAACCTGTACCCTTATACAGGTACCTGCTGCTTACCCCAAAGATCAGGGCAAGCGTGCTGATGTTTCACAGCTCCAGCCTGCCCAAGAGCATCTCCTCAGTCCTGGGGCTGCTGGATTTACCCTCATCCAGCAAATCCCACCCTGCCACCCAAACGAGCACAAAAGCAACTTTATCTTACCTGTCTTAGCTGTCCCTTGGGTAGGTGGGCCATTCCCTGCCAAAAGCCTGGCTGAGCACCATCATCTTGCCTGGATAAATACAAAGAGTCAAGGTTCACGTTGTGCTGGGCAGGTCTCTGCAACTCCCACATCTCCCAAGCACCAGCACTCAGTCCATCCCAGCAGACCATGCTCAGGGCAGTTTATGAGCCTGCCTCAGCTCACCTGAAGCTTGGTGAGAACATTAAGGGTCCCAAGAGAACATCGCTGCACTTAAGGGCTTGGGTGGGTGCTAGCACATGAGCTTGTCAGTGTGGCTTGAAGAGTTACTGAACATCAGCTGAAGCCTGGTAGCCCAGGTCATTAAGATGCAGAATAGGAACAACTGCAGTGATTTGATCACTGATGACCCCCCACACACACTGTCTTAAACAGCTTTTGAGTCATTTTCCTCCATAAGTAACTGAGTGAAGCTGCTGCCAGTTTTTGCCAAGTGCTTTGATTTGCACAGATGAGGAACAAGAGGCCAGAGTGTATTTCCTCTTCCTGCCTTCTGTCTTTTCTATTTAAACTCCTAAGATAGTGAGTCAGAACAGGCACTCCTAATCAGCCTCCAAACTAAGTTTTTCATAATTGCTTCAGTCCCAGAAATTGTTTCTTCTTTGTCTCACCCCAGCAGCAGCTGAAGCCTCTCTAGAGAAACAGAGATCTTGTCCACAGAGCCATAGTTTACTCAGAGCTTTGCAACAACTCCCATCAGAGCTGCATGACCATGGTGCCAACCTTATTAACTGTGTTGCAATGTAACTCCACTGGCTCCAGTGGCATTAGTCCTCCTTGTTACCCAACATCACTCATCATGAAGTAGATGCTGGGGATGAACAAAAGCAGGGGTGCTCCAAGACTGAGCTGAAAGCAAGGGCCCGGGGTCACCATAGCAGGGTCCAGAAGCAGTCCCAAAAGAGGCAAAACAGTCAATCAGGTCCCAGGTCCACCCAGAACATCCAGTCAGGAGCAAGACAAATCCACAGGGTAGGTCTGAGAGGTCCATCTAGGAGACAGGCTACCTCCAGCATAGGCCCCAGAGCCATCCAGGGGACAAAACCAGAGACAAACACAGACAGACACCTCCAATGTAGCTCATAGGAAAGCTACAAGCCCAGGGACTGAGCTTAAATGGAGCCCCTCAGCCTATAGGCAGAGGGAGAGGGTGGAGACCCCAGGTGAGGCTGCCCAGGGACATTAAGGTCTATTACTGCACTTAGGGCCCTGGCTTTCTAGAGGAGGTGAATGTTTCTGTAGGTGGGTTTCTTCATGCTTGGTGTTCACAGGAGGAGTAACAAGGTTTTTAAAGACAACAGCAACTTCCCAACCTTCTCTATTCCCTTGGACCAAATTCCCATCATCTTTCACACACCAAACTCATGAAACTCAAAAGGAAAATCCACAATGTCTATCTAAGCAGGTCCTGTGATTTATAAGGTGCAGTTCTGACACACACCATAGAAACCCTCCGTGTCTCTAAGGCAGGCTGGCAGATTTTCATAAGTCAAGCCAGGGGCAAGAGAACCTCACTGCTCCAGTCCTGGTTCGAGCAGTCTGGATCTGGCCGGGGTGATGCTGAACCTTGGCCTTGTAGGAGCACAAAGACCCTGGTCTCAGAGAAGATCCTCTCCCTTGGTCAGTGATACATTCATACATTCTGCACTCAAGAATTGCTACAGGACTCTCTGGAAGGAGCTTGGCCAGTGGCAACCTTCTGCCTGTGCAGTGGCAACCTTCTTCTGCCTGTGCAATGTCAACCTTCTTCTGCCTGTGCAGTGTCCTCTGCTCTAAGCCCATCACGGATGAGGAAATCTTCTGATTTACCTGGTCTTGCACAAAGCAGCACAAATGGCTTTCACCACCCTGCCCCAGCACTGAGACACTTCTCCCAACCACCACATTGCCATCACAACTTCACCTCAGCGCTGCACCCCTGACAGATGGAGAGAATCAGAGCACCCCTGACAGATGGAGAGAATCAGAGCCCAAATCGCTGGGTCCAGCTTTAATGCTTATTCCTCCTACGTCCCTTTGCTCTCAGACCTCAGTTCATACATCCTTGTTGGAAACACTTGGCCAAAGGGACTCACGGGGACTACAGAGTCGTTTTATCCAATTACTTTTTAACTACACCTGCGATTCCTGGTGAGGTCTGGACACTGTCAAGGAAAGCAAGGCTGGCTTTGTGTCCATCAATCCAATTGTTTGCTGGGAAGCAACCCAAATTGCACAGGCTCTTCCCTTTTATGCCCCTGTTCCCCATTCCACATCAACATGGATGTGACAAGAAAAATGGAAACACTCTGAAAGCAAAATTTCACGCCCAAATCTGTTTCTGTTGAATCACGTCAAGACCTGATGTTACAAGAAGAGTACAGTACAACCATTTCTCTCCAATTTAATGGAAAACAGTGAAACTAAATATGAATGAATAAATAGTCCTCCTAAAGGGAATGTAGGTGAAAAAATTTCAGAACTTCTAGCAGAATGGAATTAAAGGGTAAATTGATTCTTGCCCAACAAAATGCTCCATCCTGAGAGAGTCTGAGAATGACACCAGGCTCTTTTTCAAACACTGCACCAACAGTGAAGAGCTCCAGAAGGGACTCATAAAACCAAAAAGAAGTGTGCAAAAACCAGGCAAATTATTTGTGTACATAAATTAATACACCTAGGAAAAAATAACCTAAACCGTGGCTACCCAGTGCTGAAGTCAGAACTGGTAGATACTGCTCAGAGAAGAAGTCACCTTGGAGCTGTCGTTGGAAATTCTGTTATTTACCAGACTGGTAATTTGGGCAGAAACATCAAGAAGGGATTTGGGGATCATAGAATGGTTTGGGTGGGAAGGGACCTTTCAAGCTCAGCTGGTCCAACCCCCCTGCAGGGAGCAGGGACATCTGTAACTAGAGCAGGGTGCTCAGAGCCCCCACCAACCTCCCCTGCAATGGTGCCAGAGATGGGGCAGCCACCACCTCTCTGGACATCCTGGGCCAGGCTCTCACCACCCTCAGTGTAAAAGATCCCTCCCTTCTCTCCAGTCTAAATCTCACTCTTTTAGTTTAAATCCATCACCCCTTGTCCTGTCCCAACATGCATGAGGTCAGGTTCCTCACATCCACTGAGATTCTTGCTGTGTAAGATACTAAGCAGACAGACTTGGACCAGAATGGGTGTCTCCTTTTCCTCTCATTCCCCCTCCATCACTGTATTTAAACCAATGTTGAATGGTGGTCTGTAACACTGCAAGCTCCAAGTTCATCTGTCCAGTGGGAACAGGAATGGGAGAGGCCAGTCCTACAGGTTGCCATCTGGCTCCAGTTCCCTGTGGAAGAAAGACAGGTGAAGGCTGGTTATAATTGACCCCAATTCCTCAAATAGCCCCAATTGCCCAGGAGATGTCTAAATAGCAGCCTCCAAATCCGCTCAGAATGGACCCAGGTGTCCTGGTGCCCTATGGCCTGGGACAGAAACCTCTTTAGCACCCTTGTCTTCCTTCCAAAGAGCACTGACAGTGTCTTACTTCAGAGAGGATCTGTCAGTCCAAGAAGTTTAAAAGCTCTGGATCGAATTCTTAATTACCCTGGACGGACACAATAGGGGCTGTCAGCACACAACAACTCAGAGGCTGCCATTGTCAAAGGGACCGAAGTGTTAAAATACCACTTGGCTTTGCCAGAGAAAGTTGACTACTGGGGAGGGGGATTGCATTGGTCTGATTTTTTTTCTACTTTATAAAAAGGTTAAAACCAGGTCAAACTTCATACGTGCCATTTCAAAGGAGGCATGGGCACTGGTAGGAGGCAAAATGATGTATCTTGTTTACAAATAATTGTAATTTCTCCTCAGTCATGGGGGTTTTGTGGCAATTCCAGGTGATTACTTTCATCGGAACAATAATTTACAGAACGAAGATATTTTGTTTATGATACCAAGGTCTTCTAGGTTTTTTCCCATCCCAGACCACATGCCACTAAAAGCTTAATTTTGATTGTATATAGAAACGAGGGACTCCACAAAATCTTTGCAAGAAGTTTCAGTTGGCACCAATTTATTTTCTGCTGTTAGTCCCACAAAAAAAATTCACTTTGGGTAACCCAAACCAAAGAGAAAATAATAAAAAAATTTTAAAAAATCCTTGAACTGCCAGAGACTGGAAACACCAGACATTTGCAAAGCCCTGGTTATGGGCAGTTTCTCCAGGCTGGCTCATCCTTCTTCACATCACATATTCCAGGTCCTGTAGAATGCACCCGGATTTAACCTGGGGCCGGGTTTGTTTCTCAGCCCTATTGAGAGCTTTGAGCTGTCCATCTATGTCAGTCAGAGGGTAGGAATTTTTTTACCTCTGTTCATATAATCACCAGTCTGGTTATCATTACACTGGTGTAAACACAGCTCGGCCAGCGTGGCCTATCCACCTTCCTTCACCAGAGTCATTACGGCAGCAGAAAGTGTCTCTTGCCACCAGAAATGTCAATGCGTCCCACTCTTCAACATTAATGACAGTGTTTTGAGGGTCTAGTGTTCTGAGGGTCTAGTGTTTTGAGGGTCCTGCTCTTTGATGCTTCATTCTTTCCACATTTTCCTGGAGCTACAGGAAGCATGGAGGACCACGGAGGGCAAGCTTGCTTGCTTTGACGTACACCCAGCAGACCATCCATTGGCCCTCAGGGACCACAGGCTTCAACTTGGTCTTCATCCAAGCCTCCCTATGCATCAGGGCACATACAGTGCAAGGGGAGCAGTCTGTCCCCATTTCCCCAGCCACAGCATCATCACAGTATGGCCGTGGCACCCAACAGCAGAGGTCTCCCATCCATTGCATGGTTGCTTGCTGCCACTGGCACCCAAGGTGCAACCACAAATGGCAATTCCTCTTCCTGTTCCGTGGTAAGGCTCCCCCAGCCCTGCCTGGCATGGCTCCTGGGGACATCCATCAGCTGGTGTCAGACTCGATGTGTGTCTCAGCCTTGCCCTCTTACCCCTAAGATGATGTCAGGGAGAGGTTGGCCCAGTGGCCAGCCAAAGATCTGTCACTGGCCCTGCCAGAACTAACAACAAAGACAAATGGGCCCATCATAGTAAATGGCTCTTAATGGGCTGCAGGAGGCAATTGGTCGGCAGTGCTGGCTGGGCACCATATGTGAATTCTTCACTAATCACCCCAAATTGGTCCAATTTGTTCGAGAGCTGTGTAGGGACTTGTGCACCAGCAGCCGTAGAGTTTTAACATGAGCAGAGCCCTGCATGGAAATAATTTTGCACTTGTGTGGATGCTTCCTGGGGCTCCAGTGAAAACGGGGCTGGGAGGGGGGCAGAGAAGAAGCAGCGAAGAGGAAGCGGGAGCTTTCAGCTGGACGACTGGGCCTTTTCATCATTTTCCACTTAATGCCCCTTGTCTAGAGAAGGAAAAAAAGACAAGGATCTAAAGAGATTGGATGTGAACGAATGAGACAGGGAGGTTCCAGGTGATGGCTTAATAACAGCCTTGATCTAGCACTGGAAACACACTGCTCACAGAATGAGACCCTACCCACGAGAGCTCCACGTCAAACGGAGCTGAGAAGGCTGAGGTGAAGAAGAAGTTGTGAAAAAAAGGAATATTGGGGAAAATGAGCCTTAAGGAGGAACTTTCATGAGGCAAGGATGTCCATGAGGAGTTGATGCTGGGACAGTGATGCACAGGGCAGATTGTTGCTGTATCTGGAAACTGCATTGTGAGCCTCATGCCATCTCTGGAAGCTTCAGCTCCTGGAGATGCTTGTGGAGAGGAGTATTTCTCTTCCTGGCATCTCCAAAGCTTGGAGATGAAGCTTATGCACATTGCGAACATGCCCAAAAGAAGCAGATTTTAGAAAGATCTTGTCATTCTGGGGAGAGAGAAAGCATTTACAGGTCCTCGAATGCCTAATGCTGAAATCTGAGACATTGGGGTTGTAATTCCCATCTGTGCCAGGGCAGTGGCATGAGCCTGGGCTGAGAGGGAAGGCCCCTTCTGTGTTAGCTTCACGGGGCAATCGAGCCCCTTCAGCTGGGCTGATGGAAAGGGGCGATGGTGCAGGAGAGCATCAGCAACTGGGCTGCGGGGTCTCCAGCAGAGCTGGGAGATGGTTGATACCCAGAGCACCCATCTGCCCCATCCAGGAGATTAAGTCACACCTGCAGCCTGAATGGCACTAGGGAGATAACAACCAGCTTCCTGCACCCTTTATTCACAAATAAGCTACTTAACCCCCCTTTTAAACCCTGCTGCTCCTGCCCCCTCACCAGCCCCTCTGGGACCATCAGCAGCAGTCACACCCGCTATTGAAAAGCAGCATTGTTCTGCCCCTACCTTGCCTTCACCTCTCTCCTGTGATCAGATGTTATGGCTCTAATTATCTTGCTCCCTGCCTTCTGGACTATCAAGACATTCAATCAAAGGTCACCTGGGTCATCTTTCATTGGGAAGAAGAGACGTCACCAGGAAGGTAAAGTTTCGGAGCATCCTTTGATGCTAAGCTGGCAGGAATTACAGTCCAGCTCTCCCAGGATATTCGCCACTCGGTGCTGCTCTAAGGCACTGAAAGGTTTCTCTCTTGGAAGATTTTTTTTTTTCTTTTTTTTTTTAACTTTCTTGTGTACTATCAAACAGTTGAAGACTCTGCAAGTCCCACTAGAAACAAGAGCAGTGTAACCGCGCAGGCAGCCACTGGGCCTCCTGGAAAACGAGGTGCCACCCTTCTGGGTCAAGCACTGGGCAGAGGTATCAGGGCAGGCCCAGCTAATACCTCGTATCCTGCTGGCTGTTTTTGAGCAAAATGCCAAGTTTGGGGTTTTTTTTTAATTGATTTATAACCCTTGGCCTCTAAACTCTGGCCACGAACAGCTCAGATGTTTTGAGCTTGTTGGTAGGATCCACTGCCCTCAGAGATCATGTCAGGTGCGTTCAGGTCACCATGAACACGCTCCAGAGTCATTCTGCAAAAGCCATCAGAGGCAACTGCAAGTGAGGTCTTGAAGACAGCATTGGAGACATCTCTCACTGTGCTTGGCCAGAGCTTATGAGGGGAAAAAGGGCTCAAGAGCACCCAAGCTGGGAATCAAATTTTCATAAGAATTCAGTGCAAGGAGAGCTGAAAGCTTTGGAAAACCAGAGCACTCATTTAAGGACTCTACGGACTGAAAAGCCTCATGCAGGGTGCCCAGCAGTGAAGCTGTGTGTGAAAAGAGGCTCTGCTCTGCTGTGAGGGGCTCTGCCTCACTGCTGCCTGGTCTCCTTTGTCCCAGAAACCTCAAACAGGTTAAGAAAGCAGCCAAAAAGCTTTTGCTTCTACAGGCTAAGGAAGAGATACGGGGTTGTCCCTGTTTGCATGCTGAGGAGACCCACGGCAGAGGTGCACTCAATACTGATACTCCCACCTCATTGCATGCAGAACAATGTGGAGACTTCAGCCCAGCTCCAGGGCCTCACAATCTGAAGGGAAGGACAGCCTGGTTCTGCTGCATCATCCTTCCCGAGGGCTCCCGGGACTGCAGGTTGAAGAACTTCCCCATCCATGCCAAGTCTGGAGCTGAGGCTCGTGGCTGGGAGAGAAATCGCTGCGAGGCCGGCTCCGCTGTGCTCTGTCTGGGTCACGCTTGCACTGTGCACTCTGTGGGACAAGGTCTTTCCTCTTTGGTACCTTCTTCTAAGGCAGTTTTTCTTCCTTTCCTTTCACCTTCATCTTCCTGCTCTTTTGAAATCCACAACTTTTACGTAGGTGCCAAGTCTTGGCATGTTCTCTATAATGCTTCCCTATACTGTCTCCTTTTCTCTCAGATAAGCTTCTTCCACCTTGAATAGGAGACAAAAAGAAAGAGCCAAGAGTGAAAAGACAGAAGAAAACAAAATGTCCTGGAGGGACTTGGTTACAACCCACTAATCTTGCAGAAAAAAATGCTCAGACATTAAAGTAACAGAAAACTGGAGAGTCAGTCAACATTTTTTTTAACCTGGAAATGCTTCTCCAGATGATGCATTTCCCTCAGCGCTGGCATTTCTCTTCAGCAAACACCGATTTCAAGAGAATGTTTGAATTCTGAAAATGGGAAACACTTATTGAAATCTCATCGTATCTGGTTCTGGGCACTGCACTAGAACACATAAGTGAATCTGAAAAGACAACACAAACAATATAGAGGATTAAGAAAGCACGATATACGAGGAAAGATTCTGTGCGTCCTGGTGCCAGAAACTGCCACGAAGCCTCGGGTGAAGAGGCTGAAAAAGTGCTATTGTTGCAGAGGTGCAAGTAAGTGAAGAAAACAGAGCGGACCGACGTGGCCCAGCCTTACCAGGAGGTGCAGAAGTGATGGGACAGAAAGCAGCCCTGGGTTGGCCAATAGTCCCAAGGAGGACTAGAGAAGGAAGACAAGATTTGGCCCGTGGGAGATGCTAAGAGAGAAGTGGTCCCCAGGAGTCCTCTAGTATCCAGCAGAGAGGATATGAAGTGGGACAAAGCAGCCTTTGAAGGTGTCCTTTTCCATCGGTGGGTTCTACGAAGAGTCTACAGCAGCCGTGCTCCTGAGCCAATCCCCTGCATGAAGAAAATCAAGTGGCAAAGAGTCCAGCCTGTGGCATAGAAATCCAGACCCCACGAAAATTTCCCTTCCTCTTTCCCAAGTCCTTGACTCAGGGGAAGTTTCCACTTGTTTCACAGAAGGGATGGGAGCCCTCTGGTCCTGCACCACAGGTGAGCGGGGCTCAGCTCAGGACCTTTGCAAAGACAGCCATGCCATGGCATCCCAGCACCTTTGATGCTCCGTGCCAGACCATGCACCCTCACCCCAGGGGAGGGTCACGCTGGAAAGTGTCTTTGTTGACGAGAGGGGACGCTTGCTCATCCCCTTCTGGCCATGCAAAGATCACTGGAAAATTTCAAGGAGCAGAGGGAGGTACTTAAAAAAGCACGAAATCTCTACGTTAATAAGCCTGGAAAGGGAGAAGAGACAAACTTAATCTGATTGTGTGGGAGAAGGTAATCACAAGGGCCTTGGCGCCGGGGAATCGATACCAACCATGGCTGCAGGGGCCAGGATTTCGATTTGGGCTGGAAAAGTCATTGATTTGTTGAGTTCCTGTTGATTTGGGGGAATGGGGGAACAACAGGAGGATGGGCTGGGACCCAGTCAGTGGGGACTGGGGAAGGAAAGGCCGCCTGTGCCTTTAATTTCTGCAGCCCAGGTTTTAGAAATGTAGCTTTGCTTGGAATGCTGCTGAGTGTGTAGCCCTGGGACAACGTCGATCCCTTTGATTTGGCAGACTGGAGCCTCTGCAGGTTGCTTTGTGGGTGTATTTCATAAGAAAACAGAGGAGGCAGCAGTCCTGCCCTGCAACAGCCTCCAGACATTCTGGCCGGGTGCTGCCAAAGCAACAGCCAAGAAAGGCACCGCCTGGAAGAGTGGAGTTTCAAGAAAGCCTTCTCTGGTCGGGATGTTTGCCCAGCTTGCAGAAACCTTGGCTGCATTCTGGTTTCTCCATTCAACGCAGAGGCAGAAAGGTTCCTGCAGGTAATTACATAAATTCTGCCTCCCTGCCCCCTCTCTTCCACCTTCGTTCGCTGCTCAGCAGTGCTGAGATGGAGCAGGAACACGCACATTATGGGAACTGCAGTTGCAATTCTGATTTCCAGGACGGAACCTCAGCTCCACCACGAGGAACGGTGCTGATGGTTGGGTAGCATGGAGCACTCGAGGCTCAAGCCCCTGGTGACCACCTCAGCCTGAGAAGCTGTGCAGTAGGTCTCCAGAAGTGTTTTGACGCACAACGCCTGGGAGAACCTTAAATCAAGGCCCTGAGAGGGGTAAACGTAGAAACCGGGATTTCCCGACCGTGTCAGGACTACCAGGACCTGACAGACTGATGGAGGGTGCCCAAAGCCCAGCCTGACACCAGAGGGGGATTCTCAGGGTCTTTCACTCTTTCCTTTGGTCTACGCCACGGATCTAGGAAGAAAGTGCAGTCGGCAGCACAACACTCGCCGTATCGTGTCACATGAGGATGCAAGTTCACGTGTTGTGAACCAGTGCCAGGCAAATTCCCCACCAGCTCGCTGGTTGGTAAGGAGTAACAGCATGCCCTTGGGGTGACTCAGCTTTTCCTCTGAGCCCTTAATCACTGTTGTTCAACAGCACCGCTCGACTAACGCGCATCCTCCGTAACCTAAAGAGACAAGTCCCTGCGTTAAGTGTCTGTCCCAACACGCCTGCGATTCCCAATTTCACTGAAAAATGTTCAGTGCCGGACACTACCAAATGGATGGGGTGACGGGGGAAGTGGTGGGTGCTGCTCCCGTCGGGGTGCTGGGTGTTGATGGGCCACGGCTGCCCCACACGTCTTTCCTGGAGCAGAATTGTGTCTGAGCTCAGCGCGGTGCAACGGTAGGTGTCTGTCGCTGGTGAACTGCCATCCGAGTGAATCAGGCTGGAAGTGGAGCTGAAACAAAATACCATCTGCAAACACCTGAAAAAGCTGGAAAAGTCTGAGGCTAGCTCCGGAATCAAAGGCTTGGCCCAAAATACGTCAACACTCATGGAAAGCCTCCCATAGACTGCCCTGGATTTTCCATCAGGTCTGCAAAGCTCAGGCCTAGCGCTGCATCACTCCAGCTGTCTCACAACCCAGGAAGGTTCTTTGGCTCCAAGTCATACACCCCAGCCGGGCCCCTGGCTTGGCAGCCCATAGACCAGGACGTGCTGCGTGGTGCACCTGCTACGTGACACGCATGTCACCCCAGAGCCCGATTCGGCAAGGTCCTGAGTTAGCTCAGCTCAGCCCTTCAGACAGAGTGGTCAGCCTGAGACTCAGGCGTTTCTGTGCCTGGAGAAAGTCCTGGGTAGATTCAGCTGGGTGGGGAGAATAGCTGCTGGATGGGAGACACGCCGGCCAGCAGCCGCTTTCACCAGGAGAGGTGCAAGAGATGCTCACCGTTACTCACTGCTCTTGCTCATGCAGGCATCGAAAAGGGCCAAGAAAAGTTTGGGCTGGAACACGACCTGGGCAGAAAGCAGAGAGCCCGGTTAGCTCTCAAGAGATGGGAACTGTCCTGATTCTGCTCATATGAGAAAGGATTTGTGGAGATTCTGCTCATGGGCTGGGGTCACCAAGCTGGCACTGCTCCTGCCAGGTACCTTTCCAGCCTCCATCATATTAGATCCTCCACCAAGTGCATAGTGATGGAGTTTCACTGGTCTTGAAGGTCAGAGAAACCCCTACAGCAGCTACTGCTCCTTGTGTGGAGCTGTTCATGTCAAACATGATTGCAGCCAGAAATAGATAAGGCCATATCAAAGGTAAAAGCTCAGAGCAGCAGTGGTCAAGGCAGTCCTGATGTTCTTCCAGAAGCAGACAGCTTGACCAGACCAGCGTGATCCTCCAGCTCACTGAGCCATGCTGGTGCCCCAGACCAATCCTCCACGGAGGCTCCCATGGGCCATTTCCACACTGCACAGTGAAATTCCTAGTAAGACCCTTTTTTTTTTTCCCCGTGCTTACACCCAGACCCCCATAAAGCAACGAAGCTTGAAGCTGGAGCTGTCTCAGGAGTGACTCAAGCACAGCGGCTGCGGCAGCAGTGCCGGCAGTGAGAACCAGGAGCAGGATTGGTGGCAGGCTGGAGGAAGGGAGGAGTCAGAGAACATGTTTTACAAGAGAGTTACACAACCCTGCACCTGGTGCCGAGGCTTTGGGCTCCCTGGTGGGTCCCCCCCAAGATTTTAATAAGGATGAGGAAATGTGCACATTGGTGTCATCATGACTCTTGCCTTTCCTGGCTAAAACGATCTATAAATTGGATCCAAGGGGGAAAAGGTGAAGCTAGAGATGGAGGTAGGTGTCCCATGAGAATAACCCTACAGGGTAAGAGGGAAAACCAGAAGGGACCTTCTGGGCCACCACGTGCAGCGTGTAGATACAGCAGGCACCCAACTGCCTAAATCCTTTTCCCAAGTGCCATCATGGGGTTTCTCCCCATCCTGTACTGGTGTGGATGCTGCTCTAGACCGCAGCACTTGGAGGGTCAGAAACCTCACTGCCAGCTGTGGGTTACTGTTGGCTGGCTCATCTCCCTGGCTTTGGAGAAGCTCAGGAAAGGGGAAATGAAAGACAGAACCCACACCTGCGTTCAGGGCACTGCAGGCACATCGGCCCCTCCATGAGAAAAATCTCGGGGTGCCACACCAGCATGGGGGGATGTCTCTTCTGGCTGTGGCAAACCAGGCAGTGCCCGGGCAACTCAAGAAGTCACACCAGCTCTGGTACAACCAGTTCTCCTCACAGCAGAGCCTTTCCTGTGCACCTCGTTCTTCTGGTAACTTCAGCATTTTCTGCCAGGCAGTTTTGGTCATATGACCTCTCCGTCTCTTGTTTTTGTGCTTTCAAAAAAATGCGAATCAGCCCTGCAGAGCCTGCTGCTGCCTGCCACCAGCAAGCCCCTGGTGTGGCCGGGAGGCAGGGACAGCACTGCCTACAAAGGGAGGGCTCAGGGCTTTGGTGTCGGTCACCCTGGAGCTGGTGACGAGTGTCTCGAGGAGGTGCACGACCACGCTGCACCGAGGCAGCCAGAGCTGGAGCGTGGCTGGAGCAGGCAGCGTGGATGCTGCAACGTTACCCCAGGTTCCCCTGGCTGCCTGTCATCACCTGCTACGTGTTGTTTTCTGCTTTGATTGGGTGCTCCTTGGGTTATCTGCCTCGGCTTTGTACAGCGAGGAGAGCAACGTGACCTTGGTCTGTGACTGAGGCTTCCTGGTGCTGCCACAACACAAATAATAAATAATAATTACGCCGGGCTCAGAGCAGCTGACATAGGAGTGGCTTGGCTGGAATCACCATCCTATCCAGCCCAGCATGGGCCTCACTTATCCTCGTGAACTAGGACAAGCAGGAGGAGGAGGATAGAAGAGGAAATCCACGGCAAACATTCGCCTTCTTCCTCCTGTGTAGGAGGGAGCGTGCAGAGAGAGTCGACGCACCAGCTCGTTTTTCTTCTGATACAACGCCAATTGCTGCACCGGAGCTGCTCCTGGGATGAATTTGGCCCCGTGTTTACATGAATTATTATTATTCATTAAGATTATCTTGTGGTTAAAACACAGGAGAGGGAAGTGAGCGATGTGTTCCTGGCTCTGCCACCGACTCTGAGCATGGCCCTGGGCAACTCACTTTCCCCCATTACTTTCCGGAAATATATTTTTCAAGTGAACAAACACGAGCATTGAAATGAAGGAAAATGACACAGATTATGAACATCTGCATAAATACCTGATCGACATCCAAATCCTACCGAGAAACAACAAAACAGCCATCTCAAAGTTCAGCGAGAGCTGCTTTTGTTCCTTTTATTTGCTAATATATTTGTGAATGGGGTTTGGTTTAAATGCTACAGCAATTGCTGGGGGCCTGAGTTTTCAACTCATTCATATTCTGTCGGGGAGATTGTGGAAAAGGAACGGGCATGGGCATGGGCTCACGAGCTAGAAATCTTCCTATCTGAAAAGTGAGGGAAAGAGGGCTAAAAATACCAAACGTTGATGAAGAAAAAGCATTGGGATTAAAAAGAGGCAGTGAAAAGATCAAGTTCCTTGTGGTCTGGCTATTTCACACTGTTCATAGAATCACAGAATCAGAAAATCATAGAATCATGGAATCACAGACTGGTTTGGGTGGGAAGAGACCTTTCAAGCTCAACTAGTCCAACCCCCTGTAAGGAGCAGGGCCATCTGTAACTGGAGCAGGGTGCTCAGAGCCCTGGTCAACCTCCCCTGGGATGATGCCAGGGATGGGGCAGCCACCACCTCTCTGGGCAGCCAGGGCCAGGCTCTCACTACCCTCAGTGTAAAACATTCCTCCCTTCTCTCCAGTCTAAATCTCCCTCTTTTAGGTTAAACCCATCCCCCCTTGTCCTGTCCCAACAGGCCCTGCTCAAAACTCTGTCCCCATCTTTCTGCCAGGTCCCTTGTAATCCTGAAAGGCCCCCAGAAGGTCTCCCTGGAGCCTTCTCTTCTCCAGGCTGGACACCCCAAGACTGTGGTGAGCTCTTGCTGAAGAATTCCACTTTTTGGGGGGGTAATGTCTCCTATCCCTGAAGCTGTCAGAGGGACCCCAGCCCCACACTCCCAGTCCTGCTGGGGCTCTGCCCTGGCCTCTCTCACCTCGTATGACCAAGGTCGTGGCTGTTCTTCAGCCTGTGAGAGATGAAGGGGATCACCACCAGCTCCTGGATGGGTCTCCTTTGAGCAAGGCAGAGTTCAGACCTCGGGAGGATGAGCTGCTGTTTCAGTGCGGGATGAAAGGAGCTTGTCTCTGCTGTTCCCAGTCTGAGAACTTTTACATCAAATAAAGGCCAGGGGTTGCCTTTCAAAGAGGGAAGAGGGGGAGAAATAAAACCCAACTATTTTAATTGACTCTCCCTTAGGGGAAGGAGGAGAAATGATGCAATTACATGAGGGAGGTGGGGAGAGGGGAAGGATCATGAACTGGCTCCAGTTTTGTGAACCAAGTGGTTGAGAATGTCCTCAGACCTCCCACTCCATGGGCTTAACGCGGCTCCAGGAGCAGGGTGCACCCTCGGCGACTTCCCTTTCCCCACCATGATTTATGGTGATCCCTCCAAAAGCCCTGCACTGCTTTCAGCATAGTTTCTTGCTCAGCCAGGGCATCCTTTAATTATCCTGTTTGTAAATTTGCAATTAATTAATTAGCCCATGTCTGAAAGGGCTTAGAAAATGTAAGTGTGGCTGAGTATTGTTCCCCGTCAAGTTCAATTATTATCATTAAATGTTTATCTAGCAGTGTAACTAGTGGCTGGCATTTTACAGAGATTAAAAAAGATACTGTTCCTGCCTGGAAGGGCTTGTCATCCAAATGAGACAGAGAGAGCACAGAGATTGACAAAAGAAATGGACCGGGATGGAAAGGATTGAGACACCATATATAAAGCCAGTTGTGAGTCATATTGTAAGCAAATACCTCTAAGCAGAAGGCTGAACTGAAGCTGGAGCAGAGCAGGGACACCAGTTAGGTTAGACCTGTCAAGGTGCTGCTGTTCAGCAGCACCAGGACCTCCCAGTGGAAAACGATCCCTGACGCTGCCTCTTTGCGGGACGTTCCTAAACACGGGACCACGCTCAGGGCAGCACATCCTGCCCTGAGCTCCCTGCAGGTAACTGCAGCCCCCCAAATCCTCCTGCTCCAGACCCAGCTGGACCCTGGGAAGCAGCAATGCCCCAGCCAGTTGCCCCTGGCCAGCAGCTCAAGGAGCGAGGGGGACGTGGGGGCTTTGCAGCCGAAGCGCGTGAGATGCAGAAGGGCACAGGGGTTTTGGCTGAACGCTGCCAGCCCCCCAGAGAAACCATTTGGCTCTTTCAGGGAAGGGTGTATTTGTCCCTGTGGAGGTGGATTAAAATGCCAGCCCTGCCCTCTCCCGCACACCACTCACCACTGCCTTCCTTCACTCCTGGCCTGGCTCCAATCACTGCTGGAATCTCCGGGCAGGAGGAAGGCGGTGCTTGAACCCCAATCAAGCTCGGGGAGGTTTGGTAATGGGAATGCCCACTAAGGGTGGGGTGCATCCCTTCCCCTGCCCACCCAGTTCTTCCGCTGGGGAGGCTGCTGTGTACCTGCCATCCTGCCTGGCCCTGGCCAGCCCAGGCTGCTGCTGAGCACGGGGAACACTCCCTGGGTGACACGCTGCCTCTGGGACGTCCTTGCCCAATGATGCTGCTGTGAATGAAAAACAAACAAGAATCCCGTGCTCTTTATTGCACGTTACGAGGTGACATGGTTATAAAAATACAGGAGAGAAAATTTGCCAAGGAGGGAAGAGGAGTGAGCAACAGAGGAGTTGGTTTTCTCCACGTGTTCACTCTTTGGCCTTATGCAAATCTCAGTAATATCCATTTTTCTTTCTTTAAAATTTGAAAATAGGAGTGCTGCTCCTCTGGGCACCGAGTGCTGCTCTGCCTGGGTCTTGGTCTTGCTTCACCTCGCAGCAATACCACAGAAATCACACCAGCCTGTTCTGTGCTGCATGCAGATTCTGAAATCAGGTGCTTGAGACCTGATCCAAACAGGGCTCTTGTCACTTATTCCCGAGACTCTGAGATTTTCCTGTTTTCCTGTCTTGGGAGTTTCTATCCAATTGGGACAAATAATGCTGGGTGGAAAAGAATCGTTGATTTTCTGGTCTTTGCTCCCTCTGTCAGCACTAAACTACCTGGAGTGCTGAGAAATCACACTAAGTGGTAAGTAACATGAAGGCAAATTGGGTTCTAATAATCCTTAATGGTTATCTGGTGCTTTATAATTCCAAAGAACTAATCAAACCTTAATTAATTCTTCAAATGGCCATCTCAATGTTATCTTCTCTCTGGAGATGGGGAAGCTGAGAGGTGTGCCTTGCCCCAAGGCCCAGCAGAAGCAGGGTCAGCGCGAGAGCCCAAGGACTTCTGCCTTCAAAGGCAGCTTCTGCCTGCACCCTACCCCCCAGTTGGGTCCCTGCCCGTGTCCACAACACCATGACCTGGATTTCAGTGGCACCTCAGGCTGGAGGAACAGGCCTGTCGAAATCCCGGGGAAGCACTGTTTACTGGAAGCCAGCCTCCACACACATGCCACACGGTCGCATGTGGCAGCCCGGTCAGACGTGACGCGTGGTCTAGGAGGTCGTTAAAACGCCAGCCTTCGACCAGCTCAGCCAGCCATCAGATGGAAGGAATGCAACAGGCATCCGGGGCTGAGCGCTGCCTGCCAGCAGCCCCAGAGTTTGTTGATGGAGTGCTGTGCTCCAAAGGACGAGCCCTCTGGATTTAGGGACAAAAGGGAGGAAAAAAAACCCAACCCAAACCAAACAAGTAAAAAAACGACAACAACCAACCAAAGAAACCAGCCTCAAACTGGGCAAAAAGATGGTTGACAAAATCTGCTGCCAGCGAGTTCTTGCAGCTCTTCCCCTGACCCACCACTGCCCACACGAGGATCAGAGGACGGCATTTCCTTAAATCCTTCCTGCGTTCCGGGGGAAGATTCAAATCCCAGCGAACCGAGAGCCTGGCGAGGCTCCACGTGTTTGCATCTCACCACACCAGAGCTGGCTCAGGACTCCAGCGGGATAAAATATGGTCTGGCTGGTTCCTCATCCCCAGTTCACTCCTCTACAGCTCATTCAGGTCAGTGTCGAGAGCTCTCCAGTCCCAGCAGCGACTCCAATCCAGACATTCCCGCAGATAGTAAAGGGGATTACGCGGAGCCCGGCCGTGTCTCTGCGGTTTTCTCTCGCTACAGGTCTTGTCGACACGGAGCCACTTTGGAAAATTAATTCAAATTAATTAAAAGTATGAATTGAAAGTTGATCAGTTAAAGCCCGTTAAACTCATGATTCAGATTTCAGAATTAAAATGGTTTTAATTTAATCTAGCTCAACACACTCTCAAAGTAAATTAAACCAAACCACATTAAAGCTGTTTTAATTCTCAATAAGAATGTTTAATGTGGTTTCATTTATCCACTTTCAAAGTGAATGCAGATTAACCTTCCCAAATGTCCCCAGGTAGACAAACCCTGCTATAGGAAGCAAAGATGCAATTTAAGTCCACCAACAAAACCGATCGAGAGCGTTGATCTGGACTGGGACCAAGCCCTAATTTAATGCTCTCTCCCAGATATGTCCATACTGCAGTTCCAGGGCTGCCAGCAGAGCCATCCAGTAGCCCAGTAACTGTACCCCAGACAGTGTGGCTAACAAAGGCTAACGAAGGCTGCAGGCTCCAACGGGGCCCTTGGGGGGTTTGGGCTGAGCTGCAGCCCATATCTACCCAGTGGGTTTTGTTCTTGGGGCATGACAGGCATAGAATTAAAGAATCAGACTGGTTTGGGTGAGAAGGGACCTTTCAAGCTCAACTAGTCCAACCCCCCTGCAGGGAGCAGGGATATCTGCAACTGGAGCAGGGTGCTCAGAGCC
>WUAM01000311.1:2735385-2755691 GCA_024336885.1 Actenoides hombroni
TCACTCGTAGGGCCGGAAGGTAAGAGGTGAGGGGAAGGGGCAGGAGTTGGGAGAGAGATGAGGAGCTCGGCTGGGGAGAAGAAGGGGGGGGGAGCAGCGGGACTGAGCAGGCAGAGGTGCGGCCCGGAAGAGTTGGGGTCAGGCCTGGCTGTGGGGTCAGGCCTGGCAGTGAGGGGAGGCCTGGCTGTGGGGTCAGGCCTGGCTGTGGGGTCAGGCCTGGCTGTGGGGTCAGGCCTGGCTGTGAGGGGAGGCCTGGCTGTGGGGTCAGGCCTCACTAAGGTACTCCTGAAGATCCCCGGGCACAGAATGGGGTTCTGTGGGATACCAGGAACTAAGTGAAGAAACAGGAGCGGGAGAAAGGAAATAGAGGCTGGAGTGGAAAAACTGAGCTGACAAACAGTGCGACCAAGTAAGGGCTGACAGGCTGTAGCTTCGCCTCTGAGGCACATTCCTAGATCAGGAGGGAACTTGCTCTACACCACGGTGTCTGGGAACAGCACTGGTGTTTCTTAGCTGTGTCTCAGGCCTGTAGTGGTGTTGAAAGGAAATGGTGCATCATCCTGCAGCGTGGAAAGGCAAAAAGAACTCCCTTTCACGGTGATGTGTGTCACTGATGCCATTTGGTGGAAGAGTACGAGTGCTTGTGCTCGTTACGAGCGTTTTCTTGATCAGTGTTGGATGCTATTTCAGAGGTGAAATATTATTCCCACAGTATTTGCCATGCTGCGTGTGAAGTGGAATTGGCTTTTTTTCTGGCAGGATTTTTCTAGAGGGGAGAAAAATACAGAATGTAGTGCTGTTTTCATTTTTCTGTAGCTTGGCATTATAAATGTGCTCACATTGGTGATAGTAGAACATCATTGTGACAGAAAAGGAATACTTTTTTTGTGATTTTCTTTTTTTCTTTTTCCTTTTTTATTTCCCCCTTTGCTTTTGGGGTTTTAAGTGGTTATGTCTGGGGTGGCTTGATGGGAAGCCCTGTAAAAGTCTGAATAGTTACAGTGTTGTTTATGCTTTACAAAACAGGACTCTGGTTATAAAAACAAACAAAAACCCCAACCAAACAGAAAACCCCACAACTAAATTAGTTAAGACATCTGCTTCTTCACTGGCATTTTCTAACCAGATGCCCAGAATGACTTGCTTTCCTTATGTCACTTGTTTCTTTGTGGCCTAACACTTATTTTTTTTTTCTTACTGGGACTTTGTTACGGATGGGGATCGAGATCAAGACAGCACGATAGCAGAAGTACATTGAGAGCTGTCATCCTGTCACTGTGTCAGCAGAGGACAGTAACACAGAACCCTACCTACCATAAGATCATAGCAGCTGCTAATCTGATAACAACTACTAATCTGATATCCTGTTTCACTTTAGTTTCCACTGTTAGAAAACTAATTGTGTGTCCTCCCCAAACCTCCAGGGTTTGCACATAGATGCAGAGCAGGGAGCGAGGTAAAATGCAAGGGGGGGGTTGGTTTGACACGAGGTCTCGGTGAGTGGTACCAGCACTGACTGCTCAGCTCACAGTGGAGTGCTTAAAAAAAACCCCCCAATTTCTTGTGTAATCGATCTTACAATTTGCTGATGTTTTAACGTGGAGAAGGTACCAGTCCTGGCCGTGGTATTAGGTTGATTAGCCCTGATAAATGTTAAAACCAGTTCTCTTCACCAGTGTCTTCTCTCAGTTAGTTTCCACTGAGCCAGCTTGGCCGGCGTGGGGGGGGGGGGGAGGTTGAGTGTTAATCTCTGAACTGCAGCTCAGCCTCCAGACAGACCTCGCATTAGGCACCTACTGTGATCAGAGTTGGTTGCCCTGTGTGATTTTTTTTTTTTTTTTTCCTAGATAGGAATCCAGTTTACAATAAGAGGGACTTACCAGCTTTGTTCTTGGCACGCCCTTCTGTCCAGCGCTTTACTCACGGGGCTTGTCATTCCACTGTCTGGCTCGCTGTGGACCTGTGAACCTGAAATTGTCTGCTTCGTTTCTTTCTGGCTGCTATTCCTGCAAAGTTGGGCCTAAAGCTGGGAAAAAATACTTCTTCCCTGTAGGATCAGGAGCTGTTGCTGTGGTGTTAACGGCGTTCAGAGTGCCACGCTTGGAAATATCCGCTGTAATTTTTGTGAAATTCCTTCTCTCCTCTCAGCTTTGGCTCAATTTTCTGCACGATTGGAGTATTACGTAAGATCTTGCTGTATTCCTCCAACCTCTGACTGTTGTTTCCTACTTGGCACGGAGAAGAAATACAGCAAAAATGTGGTTTAAAAAAAACAAAGCAACCAAAATCAGACAGCCAGACCCTTTATAGAGAGTGTTGCATCTTGATTCTCAGGTGATAAGCTGCTCCTGCTTCTGCCTTGTGCTTTGTACTTGAGAGACATCTTAAATAAAGCATGTGTCCCAAGTTTTAGAAACACATGACAGCAGAGGAAACCAGCATGAGATTAAAGTAGTTGTACCCTTGAGGAGTAAAGATGATGTTGGTTTTGAGATAAATACATTAGAACCTCTCTCGGTTTCATGGTGTTAAGAGTCTGAACTCCACAGCAGTGTCTTAGTTGAAGGAGTTGAGTGATTCTGGAAGTCTCTTCCTCGTGCATAGCTGAGAATTCATGCAAACAGGTAGCACGTGTGAAAAGTAATTTGTGGTTGGTTTTTGTTTGTTTGGTTGGTTTTATTCACATTTTTTAGGACCTAAAAGATGCAGACCCAGGGACTGTGTAGCAAATGCCCAGAAAAGACTTGCGAGTTCCGTTTTTATACTGTGAGTAAATTCTTTGACTACAGGCAGGAGTTGCACCACTGCCTTTCTGGGAAGTGCAGCTGGCCTTACAACTTCATGGAATTTTTCAACAGCCATAGAGTTTTATAAAGTCAGGACCATGAAAGGGATTAAAAGCTCTAAATTCATCACTGAAAGATACTGGTTTGGCCAGTGATATAGTAGAAGACAGTCGGATATTTGTGACTTGAGATGTGCTGACTAAAGAAAATAGTCTAAAACTTTTCATACTGAGATCTCAGTTCAGCTTTTCTGAGCCAGTGTTGTAGGCCTTGTTCAGGAGGTTATATGGTATGACTGACTGCTCAGATCACAGTGGAGTGCTTAAAAAAACCCCAATTTAGGAAGAATTTCTTCCCCAGGAGGATGGTGAGACACTGGCCCAGGTTGCCCAGAGAGGTGGTGGAAGCCCCATCCTTGGAAGTGTTGAAGCCCAGGCTGGCTGGGGCTCTGAGCACCCTGCTCTAGTGGGAGGTGTCCCTGCCCATGGCAGGGGGGTTGGAACTGGGTGATCTTTCAGGTCCCTTCCAACCCTGCCCATTCTGTGATTCTGTGACTGGACTTTACAAACAGCTTTTGCTGGAAATGCAGCCTGTATGTTGTGCATTTAAAGTTGGGTCTGATGTAATACTTGGGCTGTGAATCATATGCAGTAATGGGGATGCTTTTAAAAGATTGATCCAGCTTCTGATAACAGAAATCATTTTCCAGCAAAAACAATGCCCTTGGACACACTCTGAAGAGGCTCACATACAGAAAAAGTCAGGATATTCATTTGAAAATATGCTGGGTTTTAGTCACTTTTAATATTTAGCAGTCTCATGAGTTCAGTAATGGTTGTGAAAATACACTGGAAAGTTTAGAACTCTAAACACAGTTTTATTTCATATTCAGAAACATCTCATAGCATGTAAACTGATCTAGTTGGTGTAGTTGGACATTAGGCTACTTAAATTGCTGAGTGGTGCTTGAAGGTCCTCTGAATCACTACTTTTGCTTTGGAATTAACGTGCCACCCTTTGAGCTGAGAGAGGTGCAGTTGGAACACTGTGACATCAGATGTGCCAGTGACACCTCTACAGCATCAATCTGAAAAGGCTGAGGTGATGTTCTAAAAATGGACTGCCTTCTGATGTCAAAGAGGAAAGAATTACACTTTATAAACTGTGAATATGCAGGGATGGTGCTTGCAGAGGTTCACAAAAGGAGTGGTGGGGTTTGAGCAGGGGGTGTGGGGTTTGAGCAGGGATGTGGGATGTAAACAGGGATGTGTAGTGGTTCAGGTCTTCTTTTTTTTTCTTCTTTCTATAAAGTGTAAATGCTCATATTTATTTACCAGTAAACAGCTACCTCCAAAAGGAGTGTAACGTGCTCTTTAGGGCTGTGACAAGAACTGATACTTGAGCAGAATTGCACGGGCAGAGAAGATGGTGTAGAAAAACTTTCTGATCCTAGAGGCAAACAGTAGAAGTTTGCTCATGGGACTTAATCTGATGTCATTTAATTTGAGCATATGTGTATTTCTTTTCAGTGCAGCTTTAGTTACTGTTCTCCCCACATTCTTTACTCATGCCTGTGGAAACTTGTTCAGCAAATCAGATGATAATTGTGTGTAACTGGTCTCTGACAGCAGTGGTTTATTAGAGGGAGACTTCCCAAGATTATCGAGTTTTGTCTCTTCAGCTTCAATTCTAAAGCTGGTGAGGCCTCACCTTCTCAAAAGAAATCCTTTTTTTACTTTTTTTACTTGAAGTCCTGCATTTGCTTTTGTGCCTGCAAGGAAAGCTTGGGTGAGAGCCCTGCTTTTAAGAGACATGCTTAGAGCAGGGAGACTGGGAGCAGGTGGAGACAGCCACAGCGAGTCGGCTGGAGCTGCTGGATAGCAATGCAGAGAGAGCCTGCCTGGCTGCCTCCCAAGTGCTGCTGCAGAAAAGAGGCTGGAACAGACACTGACTGCATCGGTGGGAAAGTTTTTTTTCCCTTTACATGGCTAGAGTGATGCTACAGATGAACTGGGAAAGAATGTTGCTATATCCCCTCTCCCCAAGAATCCCTTCTCTTAAGGTGAAGAGCTCGCGTGCTGGGGTACACGGGAGGCAGGCAGTTGTAGGCTGGGAATCCTGACTCTGAATGTTGTTTGCTCTGCCTTTGGAACTTCAAAATCAG
The DNA here is from genome assembly GCA_024336885.1 of Actenoides hombroni. Classification (NCBI taxonomy): domain Eukaryota; kingdom Metazoa; phylum Chordata; class Aves; order Coraciiformes; family Alcedinidae; genus Actenoides; species Actenoides hombroni. Next base: position 2,740,336 of record WUAM01000311.1, read on the forward strand.
ATGAAATGACACCACTGTGTTTTGGAGCCTTCGTTTCCTCTGCTACTTTTCTTTCCTAGAAGTTGTGCAGCCTCAGCAAGCTGTGCTTCCAATCCCCCCCCTGTGCATCAGGTGGGTTAAGTTCTTAGAAGTAAACGACAAGGGTATTTCCCTGCTGCCTTGGAGACAGCCACTTTGCCTGAAGATCTCCTGTTAGCTTGTGATGTTGTTCCTGCTGGTTCCTGGAGAGCAGAACGGTGTGCCAGTGGAGGTGTTGGTGACCAGGAGTTCTGCTGTCACCCGTTGTGTTCCCACCTCGGAGCCCTCCCGCTTTCCAGCCACTTCAGATTGCAGTGAAATGACTGTCACTGAAATGTCGTGTAGTAGTTTTGTTGCAGGGAGTGCAAGCACACCCATTACAGGAGATTCTATTCAGCTGTATCCTGGAAACTGTTCTGCAACACACTGGTTTAGGGTGGTACCGACCTTACCAGACCTGCAAGTGTGATAAAAGTCCTGGTGTTGCTCAGGAGTGAGTATTTTTAACTCGTGTGACCTAGAGTTGGTTCTTGGCTAGCAGGTAATTGATGCTTCTTTTTAGTGATTTCCTGAGCTTGACTATTGATTGGGAAAGCAGTGAGAAGACTTTCTAAAGAGTTTTTATAAGAACAAAAGGGGGCAACAGGTAGGAATCCAAAGCAACAAGGACCAGTTTCTTATTTGAGTCTGGACAGTTTGTGGAAGTGGTTTGTTCGTTGAGAAAGTGAAATGCAGGTATCTTCTGGGAGTTTTATTTTCATGTGCTTGTACATTTACCTCTGCTTTGGTTTGGTTTTAAAGATTCAAGACGTGGCTTATGCCAGCAACAGCTTAGAAAGTATAATTAAAATGGAAAGTCAGCAAATCAGCTCCCTGTATCCAAGAGACTTCCTTCCTTTGAGGTTTTTCTTTCACTCCTAACAGGAGTTACACCATTAATGCCAAGAGCAGTAACACCTTGCTCCCCTGCTTCCCAAGTGCCTCTGCTATAAACAGACATCCAGCAATGCCTCTGGCTCAGCCTTTTTTTTTTTTTCTTATTGACTAAAAACATATTAAATAGAGAACATCTAAGCTGCTGAAATTTTTCTTTCCCCTTTGTCTTACTAATTTGATAACTTTGCTCTTGAATGGTCAGGATATTCAAATGGGGAGTGCCATAATTGTGTTATTTTCAGAGTGTGATTTATGGTAAGAGGTGATTTTTTTTAATTTTATTTATGAGTGCAGTTATTTAAATGGTGCTTGCAAAACCTTCCCACTTCACTGAAGTCAGGTCAGATGTGTTTTAGAGAAAACAGGGCTGCTGGTTTTTGAGGAGAGCAGAGATGTTTTGGAACTGGAAGTTGTTTGGAATTGGATTCCTATCTTCTTCCTCTCCTTATTCCTTCTCGTGATGGTGTCTGATACAGTCAGAGAAGAGACTGAACAAGGTAACTTTGAAAATTAAGGGTTCTTCCTACCTATAAAAACACTGAAATGTCAGAGTGTTGCCTGGTAGGACAGGCTGCAAACAGGAGTCTTGTAATTGCTGTTTATTATCTGTGAGAAGTAAGTCCCAGAGTGAGCTTTCTGTTGAAATGAAGCAAGTGGTTGATTTCTTTCCATGCTTTTCTAAATCCCTGGCTCTGCGTGCCCATTCCGAGGGTGCTTTTCTTTGGAAATCATAGGATCTTTCCACTGAGCAGGTTAAAATCCTTCTCAGCACCATTTTGAAGTCACCCTGCAATGGCAAGCAGGGGAAAGAATCCAGTAGCTTGAGGTCTGCTTTTGGCCACGCATTTTGATCTCTAAAATGGATTATTTGAAAGCTTGGCTTGCAGAAGAATAATGACAGAAACTATTTCAGCTCAAGTTGGTTTTGATGCACTCTTGGAAATATTAATGCAAGATGGCAGCTGGAAAACGTTAGGTGAGGACTACCAGATGTTTGTCTTGCTGGAAAGTTGGTATAAATCAAAAGCTCCAGAGGGGATTCTAGTCCTGGTTTGCTGGAGGTCAGCTCTGCAATCCCAGCTGAGTGCTGACAGTGGTGTTTGGTACCGGCTCTCACCACGGATGATTGAAAAATGCAGTCCTGCTTCATTTCCACTTTTTTCCTCAGTCTCTGATTAGACATCAACCCACTTAGGCATTTTCTTCCAGTGATTTTTTCAACTCCCCAGGAAGGGGGTTTTAGAGGCGTGAGGTATTTTGAGCAGCGTGGAGAAGAACAAACTGCAGAGGGGAGAAAAACCCTGCTGCTGCTGGGGGGGGAGACTTCCCCGGGATCTTGGGAACCTCTGTGTGAGAGAGTGGTTTTCATCACTTGATATTTTCCTTTGGAAGATAACTTACAAGCTATAAAGTGTAAATGTTTTTGTATTATTTGAAAAAAAACATTGCAAAAAATGGCAACTAAGTCACTTGGCAGGTGACAGGTAACAATTTACACTGCAAGTAAGAGTAGAAGCTGTAAAATGCTTTCACAATTTCCCTCTGAGGGAGAATCTAAGAGAAAAGTGCTCACAGGCAATAACAAAACCCTGCTTTTCAAAAAGAAGATCAAGTTTCTTACTGGAGACAGAAGTTTGCTCAGGCTGGTTGTGGCTGTAAGACCTAAGCTGGTGTGTTTGAGTAAGTTCTCCTTGTGAGAGGAGAGAAATGAGCAGGAATGGATTGGCAGAGGGAAGAGGTGAAAAAAGAGAATTTGGGGGGAAAAAGAAAGAGATTTATTTCTTTTTAACATGCTTATGATCTGAATTAAAAAATTATGGTGAAGATTCATTTCTGAGGAAGAGGAGTTTTAAAGATTGAAGCCTTAAGCATCCCAGGATGTACCTCAAGAGGCTTAAAGATGGGAATAGAAAGAGCTAAAGAGGAGACAAACATCTGGTGAAAATAGGAATGGTGACTTAAACTCTAAAATAAAAAACAAGGTTTGTTTGCTTTTAAGAATTTGATTGCTTCTTATAATTTCCTGGTGTGGATGTAATTCTACTACCCTTGGAGTAATTTATAGTTAGGGTTGGGTGTGATTAAAGGGGACAGGGTTTTCTGCATCTGTTCAAACACCGGCGTGAAGCGGTCTCAGAACAATGTCAGGAGTATTGCTGAGCTTAGAGGCTGAAGAGCAGAAATTTTCAATGGAGGATTTGTTTATAAAAAGAGGTGGTTATTTAGAGAACTCTTGGCTGCTTCTTACCACCAGCTTCCTCTCTCTTTCCTTGGTTTAGCTTTAGCTGTTGGCTGTGGGATCTGGTGATTCGGGGAGGAGAGGGAAGGGATGGTAGGTGGTCCACAGCTAAGGAACAATGGTGTTTCTTTTCTAACCAAATATATATATATATATATATATATAAAACTTGTATTTCTTCTTACAGTACTGGTTTTTTTTTTCTTTTTCACTGAAAATTGTCCCATCCCTTAATAGTTTTATACAACTGATTATTTTTGTAGGTGACCAGGCATTCTCTCCCCCCACAGTTTTATAACTGGAGCATTGGTTTAAGGGCAAAAAAAAAAATATTAAAAACATTCCAAGAATGGAAAAGAAACCCCTAGTTTTGGAATATTTCTCAAAGTGGAATTTTAGTTACAGAATTCTCGTGGGCTGCCAGTATTCAGGGTGTTTTCAGAAAACCCTTTCCATGTGTTGAAAAGTATTTTTCTAGGTAACTCCTCTACTTTTCCATGATTTGTCACCTCAAAACCAAACAAACAAATCCAAGTCATTCTGGATGTTCCAACTTGATAACGAGTTTTCAGAAACAAACTGAATTAATAAAAAGCAGGGACCAGCCAAGCTCCTGAATGCCACTCAGGGTGTAATGGAGACAACTTCCAGTCTGAGTTAGGGCTGATACATCTGCTTTGGAATTGCTATGGACACTCAACTGCTCAGGGGGATCATTTGCACTGTATTTGAAGGAAATCAGCTTCTTCCTATTGCTCCTGTCTCCCAGATGAGAAGTTGGAGGTCCTGATAAGCATCTTCCACTGGATGCCAGTTGAATCCTTTTATCTCTCTGCTATGATGGGGTTGATTTTCCAGTCTGTTCTCTTAGGACTGAAGATTAAAAATTCAACTCCATGTGTCATTTGGAGCTCAGCAGTTTTTGTGGCAGTCAGCAGGGTACAGGTTAAGTAAGATCTTTATTTCAGAGCACAGAAGGTAGAGGAAGGTGTAATGCACACACTCCTGGGTTTTAGAAAGTGCTCAAGCTCAATCCACCAAGAACTTTTTTGGCATAAATTATTCTTCCCACTAATTCAGGCACAGTGAAGTCTGTACGTGTCCCATCCACGGTACTCCTTTATACTTTGGTGGTTTATTTTGTTTTTCCAGGCACTGATGTGCTGCTTCTTGTAGAACTGTTCACATTTCTCTGTTCTAGAAAGATAATGCCTCTCAATTTCATAAACCAGGCTGCCTTTGGAGAGCTGGCTTTTTGCTCAGGGTCGCTTTCATCTCTCCCAAATGTTGATTTCTAATCTTAACTCTATTTTTTTTTTTTACTGGTAGAGGTCATTTGCTACCTTGCTACGGTCTCTTCTACGCCACTGTGTTAATAATTAGACAACTTTGTGTAACCTCTGGAATTCATTGTGCCTGACTTTCAACCTGCCTTTGTAGCTAGACAAGATTTCCTGCCCCAGAGGAGACGCTGCCAGCTCTTGTGTCGCTCGCTTTCTTCTCTCCTGTGCCAAGTAGGAAGAGAGGTATGACACCCTGTTTAGTGTACACATTAAAACCTGAAAACTTACTCATTTTATTCTTCCAGCAGTTAGATAGCATTGTGTCCCACTTTGCTCTTTCAGTTAACTTGCCCTTTAGTTTTTTTTCCACCCCTTTTCTTCTTATTTTTTTTCTTGACGAATTCAGCAGCAAATTCAGACCTTCCATTGTCCTTTCCAAGGCTTTGAAGAATGCAGTCAGAGGATGGTCTTTTCCTGTGCTTCCATATCTCATCCCCTTGTTTTATTGCTCCAATTATCTTTGTCCTGCTCCTTTTTCTCTGTGCTTTGTGCTGGTGGTGGATAGTCTTTGATTCATCGCTGGTCCAAGAAGCAGCCACTCGTTTTTGAAACGTTTAATTTAAAATATACTTCTTTTACAGACTTCTCAAAGTTATCTTTTGCTAAGAAAATCTTACTGAAAACAAGACACGCTGGAAAATTTCTGCTGTAAACTAAACTACTGGTTTCTTAAAAGGTTTATCTTAAGCTGCAGAACTGGTTAGCAAAAGTCTAGAGATTTTGAGGCCTCTTGTAGAGTTTTTGTTTGTCGAGTTGATATTTTCCCCCCCCCCACTTTCTCACGTCAAGTAAGTGCTGCTCACAGAATAGTTTTGCCTGTTGATTCCTACAGTGGGTGAAGTTTTGAGCTGTCTTGGTACAGCTTCTGAGTCAGGAGGTAATTCTGAGGACAAGATGTCAAGGGAATATTTCCTGCTCTTCAAAAAGGTCTGGGCTGGCTCTGGTCCTTAGATAACATGTCTTCATCTGGAAGTGGTTGGGAATGAGGTGAGAATTACTCTTTTTCATAGCTGTAATCTTCCCTGTGCCCAGAGACAAGTGCTGTTTGTTGTTCATATCCAAGGGAGCAAGAGACTCGCAGGCTGTACCTGGGCTCGCAGGGATCTAGAAGATAGTATTTTGTGTTTTGTTTCCTCTCACTTTGCTGTTTATGCCTGTACCTTGAGGTCATCCCTGCCTCTCCCGGCCAGAAAGAATTCTCATATCCAAACAATTTACAAAATGGTTTCCAAACCCCTCTGCCAGCGACGGGTTTTAATTTGCTCCTAGTTCAGAGGTGCCAGGGAAGAAGTGTGAACTGGTGAAGCATTAAGTGTTCGTTAGCAAATTAACACCGAGGGTGCCCCGCTGACTTCCAAAGCTTAACTTCACCTTAAGTCAGCTGGGCTTCCTTTCAAAATGCTTTGAATACTGCCCGAGGAGATTCAGCATCTGAGGGTGGAACAGCACGGGGCAGTTTGTGAGGCAGAGGCTGCTAAGGATGTATTTTGGTGACCTTTTCTATGTTTCCCCTCTTTGTGTGCTTGCTAAGCAAAGCAAGTGGCAACTTTTTCCTTCCTGGGAATTTTTGCAGAAGACAGTGATGCCTATTACCTCTTTATTCCCATTATGACCCTCTTTATTCCCATTATGACCCTCTTTATTCCCATTATGACCCTCTTTATTCCCATTATGATTTACTACAGCAGTGAAAGTACCAGTGATGTCACTTGATGGCAGGTATTTGATGGTCGATTTGCCATATCGAACTAAAGGTATGCTGAAGTTTAACTGGTTTTTTTGTCTTTAAACCTGTATTTACCTGCCTTACAAAGCACCTGCGGAAAGCTTTGACATACCAGACTGAAAATATTTACCAAATCATAGGAAAATCTTTCCAATCTGGAGCCTGAGTCCCCTTTGGGCCGTTCAGAGCGTGAGGAAGAGGCGCTGGCGTGCGGCAATTCTATTAGCACGTTGTCATAACTTTTATTACCACCTGCCCATCCGAGCCAGCTGGGAGGAGAGGACAGAAGACAGAAAAGCAACAGTTACTCAGAGGATATTAAAATAGCCCTGTGTATCTCCAGCTTGTACGTTTGTCTTGCTTTTAGATCACAGAAGCTTTCTAGAAGTCTCTTGCGTGTAAGAGGGAGGTAACATTTAGACACATCTTAAAGTCCTGTTGAAATACAAAAGCAGCTGTTAAAGTTTAGATTTTTGTTTAGATTTAGATCTGTTCCCTTCCCTAATTACATGATTGATGGCTACAGCCTTTTGTGATAAACTCCTGCTCCTCCAAGGAGTGTAGGAGTAACTTCTGCCCTCCATCCAGGAAACTCTGCAGCTTCTCAGGCTTGGTGAATGGGACATTGTAAAAGAAAAAAAGTTGTTGTCGCCTCTTTCCCTACTCATCCCTCATTTTCATGCCATAAAGGGACATGTTACCACTAAATTTACCAATTTGTCTTCAAGAAGGACCCCCTGGAGTCTTTCAACTGCATCATTACCTTTAGTGTTAAACCTCTAATGGGTGTGGAGAGATACTTAATTGCTTCAGTTTACCTGGAAGTAGAGTTCTTCTTATAGAAAACTGCTTATTGTTGATAAACACCTTCTGTGGAAATTGGTTCCTTATCCAGCCTGTTCAGGATCTCTTCCTTCTCATTACTCTGAAGCCAGGCAAGGAGAACAGCAGAGTTCTGGCCTCACAGAGTCACCAGGATGCTGCCCGTGGGACATTGCTGCTGACTTTTTGGCCACTGCCTACCTGGAATGGGAGAACAGGGTGAAATTGGGGATGGGAAGTGCCCAAAATTCCTGTCAGGAGAAAGACCAAGTATGTGGTTGTGGCTTGAGGTGTGATTCACACCTCTGGTTTGGCTGGCTATGTGGGGGGCCAGAGTGTCATTGTTACAGAGAAGTAAAAAGCTACTTCGAGCTAAGTTATTTTTACATCTTTTCTTCATCCCTCTAATGCCTCTTAAGTAAAAGTTGCATTATTTCTGCATAAGGAAGTATTTGAAAAGAGACCAGAATACTTTTGTATTGCAAGTAGTTTGAGTAAAAAGGTTAAAAAAAAAAATCAAATCACTGAAACTAATTCTAACAACAACAAAACAACTTCATATCCCATTCCTGTGCTTATTTATTCGTTGGGCTTTCTTCTGACCAACCCTGTTCACTAGTCTTGTTGCTCAGGGCACAGACAGGTTGCCCTTGGTGAGGAGGTGAGTGTAAGAAACTGAATTATTTCCCTGGCTGCTTCTCCTCCTCCTCTCACCAGTTTGTGTCCCAGTTGTTTGTGCCCGTGCTATAAAATGCATCACTTGGAATAATGTAGATTAAAAAATGGCTGTGAACAAAACAATATAACAGCCTGGGTGGGGTTGAGCTTCTCTGAACCCCGAGGGGAAGGGAAAAAGCTGGAATCTCTCCTGCCCACAGACAAACCCAGTAAAAAGGTTTTTTTTTGGGGTGGGAATGATGTCCATTCCCCCAGTCACTGGGAGGAGGACGTGACTCTTGCTCCTTGTGATGGATTTCAGGTTTGATCCGTCCCCCAAAGATGTGTCACTGGAGGCAGGAGGGGATGTTGCCCGTGGAAGGACAGTTAGCAAAGTATTCAGAAGCAGGGGCTGCTAATTTGGGCTTAATTTGAATGCCACAGAGGAGCAGAATCGAATTACTGTGGAGGAATTGTGGCAATTTTCAGCTTAATGTAATCAAGCCTGCAGCGAATACATAAAGTGCATCTTGATGCCTCTTTCCCTTTAAAATGTTGATTGAAAATCAACGTTTTTCAAGTTCCCCTCCCCACTCACAGTGCAAATGCAAGAAGTTTGTGAAGCAGTTCCCTCTGCCAGCCACCCGGGTTTAGCTCTGGGACATAAATTCCCATCAAGCTAAGCGTGCATCTCTGCAAAAAATTGGATGCTAGCTGCTGGTAACCAGCACCTCCTTTCCCCTGTTTCCATGGGCTCGCTTGTGCTTTTTAGTTTTTTAAAGGAAATCAAACCCCTGGAGGAAACAAAGACAAGTCTGGGGGTGGGAATGCAGCGGGCAGAGGTTGCCACCTTCATCGGGAGCGCTCCTCTTGTTCTGAGATTGGGGGGGTTGTCTGTTCTGTGTGCTTTCCACCATTTCCTTTCACCAGCTCGTTGACTCAAGTCTTCCTCAAGAGCTTGAGCTTGTGCTCCTCACCTCAATATCAGCCTTTGTATCTCACACGGTTCCTATCTCACCATAACAGCTTTGTCTGAACCCTTTCGAGGTCGAGACTCGACAGCAGTTGAGTTCTTGGGGTTCCTGTGCAGTAAGAAGGCAAATAAATACCACCTGCCACACGAAGTGTGTAAATGTAAAGCCTAAAATGTAAAGCCTGTGATGCTTTTATTTCTGCCCAAGTTACAGACCCCGGGTTCCGAGCTCATCTCTGAAGCCGTATCTGACTTGGGGATCAGGACTCGGAAGTCAGAGATGGGTTGATTATTTCAGTTTCTTTTAAACCCTCCCTTCTGGTAACCCAGTGCCTGATTCATCAGTGGTGCCTGTGTGGGAATAGTTGTGTGTTGCAGTGGGTTTAACCCCGTGTGTTCTCTGCAGGTGACAGTTTGACTTGGCACTGAGAAGTCGGGATCTTCACTCTAAAGGCGATGAGAATTTCCCTCTGGCCGAAGGAATTTGGTTTGAAGTAGAGAAACCATTACCAGCACCTTGCCTACAAGTAAGGCTTCAGGAGATGGTTTAAGCTCTAGGAAATTATTCTGTTGATGTTACTGGAGTCACTCTGAACCCCGGGGTTTTGTTTTGCTGATGAGTTCGGGTTGTATGTTGCTACCTGTAGCTGTTTCCCTTTAAGAGCTTCCTTTGTCAGATCTGATCTCTTGATAGTCTAAGACTCTCAAAATGAAAAGTGTAGTGAGTGGAAATGGTGGCCTCAGGGTAAAGCAGTAAAACCCAAGTCAAGTGGGGAGTCTCCTGTTTAGTCTTGAACTCCTTCAAGTAAATTCTGTGCGAGCCTTCTTCCTCTAAGGAGCTGCATATTGAAAGAATGAGTGAAGGTGATACATCCGCTCTTGAGAAAACATATGGTAACACTTGAGACTGTTGAACTGTAACAGTGTATTTTGGGGGTGCTGGGGGGCAGGAAGAGAAACCACAGCAGCTTTAATTTGTGTCCCGGGAGATTTAACAGCACTCCTGAAGGGCTGTGGGTTGGGTTTGGGTTTTTTTTCCCTTTATTCTTAATTTTACTTTTTGGTTGGTTTTTTTCTTTTCCCCCCCTCTTTTTGGGGACTGCCAGGGTGAAGATCAATTACCAATTTCTTCTGCTGAATTGTGGAATTCTGTTTAATCTTCAAACTGGCGATGTCAAGGGTGCCGAGTCCTCCTCCTCCGGCAGAAATGTCGAGTGGGCCGGTGGCAGAGAGCTGGTGCTACACTCAGGTGAGGCCACGGCGTGCTGAGATATTCCTGCTGTGTGACCAGAACTCCTGGTGAGAAGTTTATCCAAAACGAGTTCAGAGTCTGGCTTTTCAGACAATGCCAGCTGAGCATTCAGCAAGGCAACGGCAGAAGGTTGCCCTCTGCCCTTGGCAGAACTTTGGAGGAGGCAGCTGAACCACTCCGGCTTCTCCAGCTGCCACTGTCAGCCATTTCCAGCCTCTCTTCTTGTGCTGGGGGGTTTATTTGTCAGTTTTTTTCCCTTTGAGATTCAGGGTGAATGAGCATGACCCTAAACTGCCTATTATCCTCTCTGGTTTAAGATCAAAGTGGTGAAGTTTTCCTACATGTGGACCATAAACAACTTCAGTTTCTGCCGAGAAGAAATGGGTGAGGTCATCAAAAGCTCAACCTTTTCATCTGGAGCCAATGATAAACTCAAATGGTAAGAAACAGAGTCAGAGAGGTTCACCCTCTTCGTACGACTGTGTGAAAGAATTTGGGCTTCTCTAATGGAGGAGATATATAAAAAACCAATTGCACTTGGGTTTTTGCTGCCTTGGATGCACAACATATGCCCAGGGAAGAAGTTCTGTGGGTGGCATTTGGACACACAACACGAGGGTCAGGCTGTTTGTGGTGTTCCTCTAGTAATGGGAAACATCAGAAGTCATAGAAGCCATGGCTGGAAGAGAGATTGGGTCCTGCCTTGAAGCAGAGATGTGCTGTGGAGGGGTTTTAATATCCCAGGTTCAGGTATTTTTGACTGATGTTTATTGTAACAGGTTCTTCTAAGCCAACGAGAGTCCACAGCTGGTGTGTTCAGTCTCTATTTCAGCCTCCCAGTTTCAGTCCCTGATAGTCCATGTTGTTCAAAAGAGAATTTTTGCCTGCACCCCCCCCAGTCCTTCAATTTAAGACTATTGCCTCTGTGGCACTTTTCTCTTCGTGGCAGCTCTTTGTGAATTCGGGGACTTAACACTGTTACTTCAATCATCTCCCTCTTCTGTAATTCCTTCTGTCCAGAAGTTTCTGCTTCTTACAGATAACGTTATTTTTGCCCTTTTCCTTTCCTTTAGAACCTTTCTTATCTTCCCTGAGTTCTCAAGTAATTTCCAGTGACTCAGTGGGCTTTGGACAGCCTGTGTGTCGTGTCCGACCTGGTAGATCCATGGGCACCTGGGTCCTTATATAATCCCTTAGCACTGAAGTGGTTTAATATTGTTCTTTAAACCTCCTTAGTATAAATGGTGGCACATCAGCCACTCAATAATTTACTGTGTATCTGATACAGTTTGTGCTCCCTTCCTTTGGGTGGCAGACCTGTGCTTTCCTTGGACTGCTTTTTGTTACTGAATCACTTACCTTTAAAACCTTTGCTGGTCGGATCTCATTCTGATGTCTCGATCTTTCTGATTGTGGGTTGGTGGCTTTGGTCTTGTCCTTGTGTGTCTGAGCTGTCAGTCACTTGGCCTAGTTTTTCCTTCTCTCGTTAGCTTCTCTGGCAACTTCCAGGTCATGGAAGTGCTAATGAATTAGCCTCTTCCTGCACTTGCTATTCCTGTGTGAAGAAAAGGTGGTTTTCTCTTTACCCTAGTGCTGTGTTTTTGAGAAACTACCAGCCTTCCAGAAATCCATTTTTTTTTAACTTTTGTTTGCTTCCTGTGGGATTGTACCTCCTGTTTCTCTGGATCTGTTGTGCTTCCTCAAGCCCACTGCCTCCCTTTCATTGTTTCTTTCGCTTGCCTGTTGTGATAGTTGACATCCAGGGTGGGTTTCAGTAAGTCAAACCAACCCCATCCCCCCCCCTTCTCTTCTCCCCTTTGATTTTTTTATTTTAAATATATTTTTTTTTGATTGATTTGCCTGGATATTGTCATCCATCCACCTTGCAGACGTAGCATGAGGCTGACTGTACCACACAGTTCCACTCCAGTTACCTCTCTGTGATTTCCTCGGGGTTCGGCGGCTGTTAAACAGAACTTGTTTGCTGTTCGTGTTACTGTGAAAGTTCTACAGAGCCCTTTCTTTGAAAGCCATGAATGACCTGCCAAAAACCCTTCCTGACAGCTCTTTCCCCTGCCTGCTTCTCCAGGTGTTTACGTGTGAACCCGAAAGGCTTGGATGAAGAAAGCAAAGATTATCTGTCCCTCTACCTGCTGCTGGTGAGCTGTCCGAAAAGCGAAGTTCGAGCCAAGTTCAAATTCTCCATCCTGAATGCAAAAGGAGAAGAAACAAAAGCGATGGGTTAGTAAAGAAAAAAAAAAAAAGAAACTTCTTTCTGTCTGCTGGGGTCGGTTGTTTGTCTTTTGCTGTTTGATCAAGCGAGTCGCTCAGCCGGCGTTTGAAGCCCGGTGTCTTTCTTTCAGAGAGCCAGCGAGCGTATCGATTCGTACAAGGCAAGGACTGGGGCTTCAAAAAATTTATTAGAAGAGACTTTCTTTTGGATGAGGCCAATGGACTTCTTCCAGATGACAAACTCACTCTCTTCTGTGAGGTAAGGCTCCCTGCGCCGCTGAAGGAACAGCGGTTCCATTAGCGTGAGGAAGATGTGACCTTATTTGTCATCCTTGCTTTTAAGGAGTCAGGGGTGGCAGGAGAAATACGGGATGTTTACGTGACACTTAGATTTTATTTGTGTCTCTGGCTGGTGGCTTTGTCTCTGGCTGGTAGCTTTTTCCTTGGCTGGTGCCTTTTTCTCTGGCTGATTCATCGCGTTTCGCTTCCATTTATTTGTTTTCTTCCTTTATATTTGTCTCTTACCTGTGATGATGATAGGAATTAAGCACGTTTGATTTGCATTTCAGTTCTGGTTTACTGTTACCATCCATCTGTTTGGACTCCTTAATCTGAAACTCACTTGGGATAATAACCAACCCTGGCTTGCCTGGTACTTGCCTACTGAATGAAGAAGAGCTTTCCAAAGTGTGTCTGTACAGCCCACAAAAAGAAAAAATTAAGGAAAAGGAATTTTATAGTAACCACTTCTGTTCATTGTGCTTTTATCTCTCTCCAAGCACTTACAAAATTATTACTTCACTATTACTGGTTTGGGACAAAGATGGTTGTTTCTAAAACTAGATATTTAAGTTCAGAAACCTTTATGAGCAAACTTAACCTCTCTAATTTACCATCTTCAGAGCTTCTGCTGTCTTATTTTCTCTTGTCTTTTTGACTGTGGAATACCTCCTGTAGCTGTGACTCTTGCCAGGAGTCAGGTAGAACAAGTTGTTCTCTCTTTGGATCTCCTGCAGAGTTTTTTTTATGGGAGTTTTCTTTTTGCTGTGTTTTCTTTCAGTGGTGAAAGAAATGCTTCAGTCAGTGTTGTTCAGGGGTTTGGTTTTGGTTTGTTGTTGGTTTGGGTTATTTTGCAGGGGGGTTTTTTTGGCCATGGCAAGCGTGCACATGTTTAAATTAACACACATCTCCTAAAGGATGTGTATTCAATCAGCAGCATCAATTATTGCTGTCATGGAAGGGGCCCTTCCTTTAACACCTGCAACAATATGGGAGGAGAAGTGGACAGTGTCTTGGATGACACCTCTGTAGGTCTGGCAGTTACTCTTTTGTTCGTCCTAAAAGAGCCAGAAAAACTTACATTTGGGGAGTGAAACACAAAGATTAATGTCTGAGAAGGGAATTTGCAAGGTGTGATGTAGATAAACCTGAGATCCATCCCTAGTCCTGGCAACTAGTACTAAATAAAGTCACTCTGCTCTTTACTGAATTGCTCCCTTCAAAAGCTTCAGGGTGGTGGTTTTGTCTGCTCCGGATGAAGAGAAAACTCACTGCTGGCATCACCTGGCCATGGTGTCTCCTGTGTTCTCTTTCATTTCCCTCTCCAGTCTAGCATGTAAGAAACTTTGAAGTTGAGTGATATCAGAGGGGAAGGTTTTGCTCTTTGGGAACAGTTTGGTGAGAACTTTCAACAGCTTGGGTTTGGGGTTTGGTTTTTTTCCTCCTTCTTTCTTTCCTTTTTCCTTTTTTTTTTTTTGTTTTTCTTCCCTGAGCTTCTACATCCCTCAGCATGTGAACTGCTGTGCTGTGTGCTGTCCCAAGGCTTCCCTGCTGGCCCCAGCTGCCAAGTGATGCTGCTCACATCTGTACTTCCAGGGAGTGTGTCTCACAAGGAGAAACTCTCTAAGGAGTTGGTAACACTGGATGTCAAGATGCTCTCTTCTGAGCTGGGTACCACTGGCTCCCTTGCTTGGCTGTTGAAAATAGCTTTAGCAGAACCTCATTTAGTTTGATCTCCAAGGCTGATCACCACTTGGAATCTACCAGTCTCAACTCCTTCTGTGAAATGCTGTGTTACAGCTTTTGGTGCCAGTAATCCTTTCATGTGTGAAGAGGATTTCTTTGTTGTTTGGAGACCCAACAGCAAGTCTCTTTTGGTTGTATTCAGTTTTGGACTCCAGCAAGGGATCTACATCTTAGAATTCCTTTTTAATGAATCTTCATCCCTCCTTGAGTCTGTGTTGCTGGCCTAGATGTCACAGGGCAAGAAGATGATGTAGCTGTCAAATGAATGATGAAGAATATTAGCTTCCTCACCTTTGCTCTGGCATAATCATTAGTGTCCTTTGGCAAGCAACATTTGATACTTGTTTGGGTTTGAGTTTTTCATAGTTTAGAGACTGGAGGTTTCTCAAGACTTGGGGGGTGTGCTGTCAGCAGAGTTTTTCCTGAGAAGATGCTTCTGTCATCTCTCTCTTCATAATTTCCTTCTCCTTTTAAATAACTGTGAAACTTCCTTTGCTGCCCGTTGTTCTTCTGTGGCCATGGGTTATTAATAGAACTGAAATTTAACTTGGACTTGACAGCAAATCCAGGAAATGGTCTCAGGGGTGCTTCCCTGTCAGTCACTTTCCTTCATTCTTTGTTACAGCAGGGTGGTATTAGTCACTCTGATCTTTTCTAATTGGAATCTCTTGTAGAAGGTGTATGATTTACTGCGGGTTTAATAATGGTTTGGTGCTCAATAGGTTCTTAACAGTTCCCTTTGGGTGGGTTATTCATCCACCAGTATGGCTGTGCATAGTCCTGTATGGTCCCTGTCCAACCCTGTCTGCCTCGCTCAAATCTTCCCAGTCACTTGGCAGAAAGCTGCTTTTAAAATGTACTGGTTAGGATTTGGGTTTTATTACATTTCATAACGTGATGGAAGAGTTTAACTCTGAAAGAAATGTAGAACCAGAAGCAGCAAGACATCGGGGGTGGGGGGGAGGTGTTCATGCAGAACCAGAAGCAGCAAGACATCTGGGGGAGGTGGGAGGGGGGTCATGCACTGTCCTTGCATACATAGAATCATAGAATGGTCAGGGTTGGAAGGGACCTGAAAGATCACCCAGTTCCAACCCCCCTGCCATGGGCAGGGACACCTCCCACTAGAGCAG
>WUAM01000311.1:2833955-2846070 GCA_024336885.1 Actenoides hombroni
GGCAGGCAGGTGAGAGCTTTCGAAAGGTCAGATAAAGGATGATCAATTGGCTAAGGGTAATCTGATTGGGACGAGCAGTGCTGTCTCCGTGAGGAACCGGGCCCTTCAGACCCGCTGGAATTCTCCAAGTACGTAAACAACGCCGAGGACAAGGAGGAAATTGGTAAAGGTAATTTTATTCTGGCTTCTAGAAGGGTTTTAATGAGGTCCATAACATGACAGCAAGAAGGAAATGCAGCTGGCGTTTGCAGCAGCGGGCTGGGCGAGCAGGGAGGCAGAACATCCACCTGGGAGAAGCAACGACTCTTTCTGGGTGAGCATCTCCAGGGCTTGCTTGGTGGATATGACGAGGCCAAGGCAACCAACCCAGGGATGTTTTAAATGGGGCTACAGCTTGGCGTGCATGTGGAGGTGGATCCTTCCAAAGCCTCGAGGTCTGCACCCAGGTTTGGTGACCTGGAGAGGTCCTGTGCTGTGCTGGAAGAGGTTCTGTGGGCACGGTGGGATGTGGAAATGCAGGTGCCAGAGGCTTGAACATCTTTATAAACCACGGGTGGTTTGCTCCGAGGTCTCCAAGAGCTGCATGGCCTCAACCTCGCAGCTTCAGAGGAGCAGGGGCAGGATGCCTGGGCTGCAAGGCTGAGCCTTCAGACTCCCCGGGGATACACGAGACGTGCTGAAAGCAAACAAACCATTATCTGCCGTTCCTGTCGCCAAAAGCCGCCCTCTGAGTCCGCTCAGCCCCCCGCAAACAGCACCACAAACAAGCACGTGTTGGGGTGGGGGTGGGAGCGAGGGCTGGAGGAGCCACCGTCCCCACGACTGCCTCGGTTTGGGGTTGGGGCTGAATTTCTCCTGGAACTGGCTGAGCAGAACGTGGGAAAGCCAGGAGGTTTGGGGGCATGTTCTTGAAACTGGCAGGATGAAGAAGAGGAGGAGGAGGAGGAGGAGGGTGTGATGCTCAATGTGAGGGGCTGGGGCTGAACTTGGGGGCCGGGTTTTCGGGTGCAGTGTAGGTCAGAGCTGGGGACAAGCATCCCTTAGATGCACGGAATTAAACCAAGCTCTATTTCACCTCCTGGGCTGCTCAGAAGGTGGTAAGAGAACCTCAGAGTGGCTTTTCCTTCACCCACTTCCCTCCCCATCCCCTGGCACGGGAAGGGGGAGAAGGATCCATTTGCCACTGCTCTGGGGGTGCTGGTGACTGGCTGAACCCCCAGCCACCTCCAGCCCACTCCCAGTAGGATTAGGGGCCACAAACCCCTTGATTTTGCCCTCTGGGTCCTGTTGGCAGCCCTGGCTGGGGAAGGGATGGATGTGGCAGCTCTGGCCGAAACCTGAGCTGTGGCCACTGGCAGTGACGGATCGGCTGGGGGGTGGCCACTGCTTTTGAAAACCTCCTTGTCTGAAAAGCATTAGGGCTCCCTGGCTAATAAAGGGAGGGATTTGCTGAAGCTGCTTGAGGTCCCATTTTCTCTGGAACCCATTTCCATGGCATGAATCACCGAGTGGAATGAACTCAATTAGTCCAGACAGAGGCAGGAGATAAATCAGGGTCCCATTAGGAAACCCTGAGGTTAATTTATGGCCTGGAGCTGCACTGGCTGTCTCCCTTCTCTCCCCGTATTCAACCTGCTCCAGAGCAAGCCTAGTAGCTGGGTGGGATCGCTGTTATCTTTCCCCAGGGTGAAAGATGCACCGGAGTTATTCAACCAGTTTCCAGACCTCGCCTTGACCAGATGACCCAGATCTGGAGGAACAGAGCCGCTTTCCTCACAGGGAGCCTCATTCACCCTTTTGCTCATTCAGCCATCACAGGTTCCCTGCAAAAGGGATGCTTGGAAGAAAGCTGGAGCCTTCCAGGAAATCTGGGCTGGAGCTGCTCTCTCAGGAACCCACAGCCTGGCTGCTGGAGGCTTTGCCCTGTTAAATCCATGGGCAGGTGATGAGCTCCTGGGGCCACATCCTGCTCCCCCTCCTTGCAGTCTCAGGGGTGCTTGTTGGGTGAGCGGATCCCCGTTAGCAGCTGAGGTGCTGCTGAGGGAGGCAGAGCTCCAGGAGCGGGGATATGAGCCCGGATTTGGTCTCTCTGATCTTTTAAGCCTTGCGCCTGCAGTGAGGTTGCTGGGAGCTCAGTGTGTGCTCTGGAAGCTGCATCTCTACCCTGGGCATCAGCTCGAGATGCTTCTATGAATAATGTAGCTGCTCTGGTCTCCTTCCAGTCAATGGAGAGGGACAGGAATCTTCCGGGGACAATTTATATCTTAGATGGGCTGAATCATTGCCCAGGAAGAAAGAGGCACGTCCATCCCTTGCTGAGGGATTTGAAGGCAGACAACTGTTCAAGGAAGCTCGGGAGGAGGATTTGTCTTTATGCACACATCCAACTTCACCTACTGCCCTGAGCCAGGATTTTCCAGGGCACGTAGATTGACAAAACCTGCCCTTTGCTGTATGGACAACAGGAAAACCCTTGGGAAAGCCACTGTCCAGCTCAGGATGCTTGAACCCCAGACCCAAACTTCTCCACAGATGTTTTTGCCAGAGCACAGGGCTGCTTGGGAGGCTTTTGGGGAGGAGCGTCTCCTTCCACGCTTGTTTTCACTGGGAAGGTGCTTGGGTGTCCTGCTAGAGCATCCCTGCTGATGGTGCAGGGCATTCCTACCCCTTGGAGGCTGCAGGCTGTGGGGGTCCCAGGCAGTCAGCTCTCCAGCTCAGGCCACAAAGGTGGTTTTGCTCTGGAGATCCCTGGTTGCTGTCACTGTGTTTGAAAAGAAGCCACAGAGCACTAACTGGCTTCTTCAGATGAGTGCTCGCAGGGAGAGGGTGAGCAGAGTGCCTGCTTTGTTTGCAATGGGCGGAATTAAAATTCAATAGATGATGAATTTAAAAGGTCAGCGTCCCAGGGATCAAACTATGGAGTGTCCTGCTCCTTTCCTCCTGCCTGCTCTGATGTGGCCTCACGTTGCAGCCCTGAAAGCTCTTGGGGAGCCGGAGACCTCGGCAGAGGGATCTCCAGCTCTGGTGTAATCCGAGCGATGCAGCCTCGTGCTGTTGGGGTGACTGGTGCCCAGTGGGCAGGAGCAGACCCCAGCCTGGTGTGGGGTCAGGCTCCTCTGGGCTCACTGCATCCTTCATCCAAGCCAGGTCCCTGAGGCTGCATAGGTGGGATAAGAGGGGGGATTCCACTGGAAAACAGCTTTTCCCGTGACGTGTTCTCTCTCTCGAGGTGTTTAAAAACACAAACCCTCTGCCCTCCACCCCAGCCCACAAATTCAGGGCTTTCAAGTCGGTTTTGGCTCGAGGTCTTTGCTGGGGATGGGAACGTGATCCACTGTGTCAGGTCCTGTCTCTGCAGCTCGAGGGCTTGGCTTGATAATTCCACATAAACAACCGGCCCAAAACGCGGCGGCTGCTCCCTGCCCTGCTTCTCTGACATCCCCTCGGAAGGTTTTTCTGTCTGCTGCTGTTGCTCAGCCAGGCAGCTCCCGGGGAGCTTGTGACGATGCTCTCTGCACGTTACCCTGGGTCAAAGGCAGCCGCTGGGCTGGCAGTTGCTTTCCTGCATCTTCTGCTCCTCTGAGGTTTCTGTAGGGAACCAGGGCCGAGAGGAGCTGGCAGCACGGCTGTTAGTCTGTCTGCTTCATCTCTAGGGCTCTGCACCACGGGGCATCCACTCCCCACAGTGCCCGTGTCCAGGCAACCCCTGCTGCCACTTTGTCATATTCTGCCGCAAAGGAGCCACGAGCCCTGGTGAGCAGGGACGGGGGGGAGGCTGCACCCAGCCCTGCTAACCCCCTCCTGGAAATACCATTTCTGGCACCTCCAAAGGAAATTCTAATTAAGCCAAACCACCCCACGTGCTTTTTACCCCAACAATTGCATTTAATTAAAAGTAAAAAAAAAAAAAAAAGGAAGAAGAGAAGGAATCTGTGTGATCCTTCCATCTGTACAGGGCTTTGGTGAAAGCTTTGCTCACTCTGCACGGAAACCCTTGAGCCCGAAGTGCTTTGAGGGGTGAATTTCTCTCCCCAGCTCCAACCACTTCTGTTGGGCAGAAAGCAGCCCAGGCACGTTCCCCTCGAGGGAAACCTTCCCAAAGTGTCTCCTCCTGCCACTGTCCTTGCTGGGGCTTCTCTGAGGATGCTTGTCCCAGGAAGAGCTATAAACAGGAGGATGCGGGGTCCCCTCTGGGGTCAGGCAATGGTGACAGCTTGGGTGAAGCGTGTGTGTGTCACCCCAACCTCGGGCAGCCTCTGGGGTGGGGGAGCTCTGCTTTGTCCTGACCGTCCTCATACCCTGCAGCTGGATGGCAAGGGGGTTGGAAAGCAGCTCCTGCCAGCTGTCTTCATGTCACCACGTTCTGGGATCACTGTCACAGCAGCGGGAGGGCAGCAGGGAAGGACAGGGCAAGGGTGTGTTACAGGTCCTGGCAGATGCTAGGACACTAATAAGCCCCTAAAACTGCCCAGCACCTCACCACCTCGCAGGATCTTGCCCCCCACGACCCACCTTTCTGGGTGTTTAACATACACCCCAGTCCCTCTTCTGCAGCCTGAGCCTCTCTCCTGCCAGACCCGGGGAAGCACTTGAACAAAGGATCCGCTTTGGGTGAGGGGATTGCAGAGCTCCTTGCGATCCATCTCTTTAGCTGGCAGCGACCACAAGGCTTAATTGAATTAAATGATTTAAGGATTTCCCCTCTGCTGCAGGGCAGGTGGGGAAGAAACAGTGGTTGGGAGCTGCATCTGTGTCCTGGCTTCATGCAGCCTCCTTGGGATGGGAGTTTCTGCTCCCCACCCCCCCCCCAGCCCTGTGCTGCAGCACCTTCATGGACCACTCATCCTTCATCCCGGCAGGAAAAAGAGACTTTCTCATTTGCTTGCTCCCCTACAAAGCCGCGGCTG
Source organism: Actenoides hombroni (assembly GCA_024336885.1). Classification (NCBI taxonomy): domain Eukaryota; kingdom Metazoa; phylum Chordata; class Aves; order Coraciiformes; family Alcedinidae; genus Actenoides; species Actenoides hombroni. Next base: position 2,838,863 of record WUAM01000311.1, read on the forward strand.
ATGCTGGGAGCTGCTGCCTGGTCCGGTGGATTTGGCTTTGCAAGGTGAGGGCTCCAGGTCCCCGGAGCTGTTCCCAGTCCCTCCTGTTAGCTGGCATGGCTGGGTCCCCAGTGTCATGACCTGCCCGTGCCATGGTGGTGAGGGCTGACCCCAGCAAGGATGTGATGTCCAGTTGGGGTCTCCAGAGGACAGGGTGAGTACCGGCTTTCCCCAGGGCTGAGTTCACCCTGCTCACTCCCCAGGACCCGCACAGCCCCCAGAGGTCTGGCTCCAATAAATTTCAGTCTCCTTGGTGGGCAGCCATCAGCTGAAGTGTTTTTTCATCTCCGTTTCGTGGTCAGACTCATTATTTCTGCTTGTTGCTGCTGAGGCTTCCCCAGATCACGTGGAGCTGGGGATGCTGGCTGGGGGGGCTGAGGACACCCCGCACCCCACCCGGGGCAGCTTTGCAGCTCTGCCCATTGCAAAGCAAAGCGGGGACGGGGCAGGATCTGGCCTCACCGTGCATGGATCTGGGGACACCAAGGAGCTATCCCATGGATGAGAGCACTCGGGGCAGAGGTGGGAAGCAGAGGAGGAGAGATTCATTCCCTGGAGGCCCCCCCATCTCCATCCTAGCTCAGCAGATTCCCCATGGGGCAGGATCAGGCCATGCCTTTACCCTCCCAGCTTTGAGGATGTTTCAGTAGCAACTTTTGGTCCACAGGAGCTTTACTGCAGTGTCTGAGAGCCCAGCTGTGGGGCTGAACCCTGGGAGCTGCTCCGTCTTTGCCCCAGCCAGTCCCCAGTGCCCAGCCCACAAAGAACTGGCTTTCTCAGCATCTTTTCCCTGATGCTCTGTGATCTGGCTGAGAGCAGCTGAGTTAAGGATGGCTTCATACGGCCCCCGAGCTGCCTCTTTCCCCATATCCGCGAATTAAACATTATACATGTCAGTGGGGAATTTAGGGAATCAATTGGCAGACAGTTAAAGTGCATTGAAATTTGGGTGTATGGAGAAATAGGCAGCAAAAAGGTTTAATCTCGGAGAGCTCCTGGTTGTTAACGGTGCCAGGGAATGAAAACGTTGGGAGAGAGCCATGGGGGAAGTAATACCTGGGGAGCGATGGAGATGCATTTGGCAGACAAAGCCCCCAGCCTTTTAGAAGCTGGAGGAGTTAAAGGGAAGAACTGGAGGCGACGGGGCGCTCAGCCCAGGGCCGGGGGGGAAGAGGGGAGCTGCCAAACCCTGCTGTGGGCTGGCTGTCCAGGCTGCTGAAGCCAGAAGTGGAACAGGTTATGCTGGTGGGCAAAGAGTAAGGGCTGGGTGACCCCCACACATACCCTGATACCCATCAACCCCTCTCACAATGCCCAGGAACCCCCCCAGTGCCCCTGAACCCCCCAGTGCCCGTGAACCCCCTTCTTGGCTCTTGCTGCCAGTACTGGTGATTCCTACCCTGACTCACAGCGAAGGGGCCCTGTGGTTTGTGTCGTGTCCACCCCCCCTCCCAGTGCTCTGCCCTGGGGACAAAAGCCAGCCCGGGGCTCCTTGACCTCGCCGCCGTTTCGTTTCGGGGGGGGGGGTTCTTTTCACGGCAGCTTCCACAAAGCACCGGATTGTTTCCTCCCTCGGCAGCCACCAGCTCCGGCAGCGTTCCTGCCTCCTCCGAGATGGCAGAAAGAGGAAGGGGGGGCTTTTATTTCCTTGGGAGCTGCTCCAGGGTTGACTCCTGCACCCAAGCATCGTCTGCCAGGCTCCTGGCTCAGCACAGCCCAGCCCTTGTGCTCAGCACGGTTTCGGCCGGGCTGAGGATGCTCTGGCTGGTACCACTTCTCGGGGGGGGGCTGCACTGCAGCATCCCCCCAGCTCCATCCCTCCTGCTCGAGCACAGGGGGATGCTGGGGACGAGCTGACCTTGGCAGGGACCGTGCCAAGGACAAGGTCACGGGCGAGGGCTGTGAACGTGGACACACATCCCCCCCCCAGCCTGGCTCAGCGATGAGAGGGGGCTCGGGAACCCTCGCCGGGAGCAGATCGATCTGGCAGCTCAGAACAGGCGGGTCGGGCTGGGGAGGCATCCGCCGGGGTCACGCAGACAAGAGCAAGCACCTGGGACTAATTGCACTAAATAAATGAGCAATTAAGGACATTACAGGGAAACTAAAACATCCCAGACCTCTTCCTGACCCCCTCGGAGTTCGCCTGGAAACGGCGGCTCAGGCAGCAGATCCGGGCTGGTCCCCGTGGAGTGGGGGACATCCCGGTCCCCTCCCTGGGGCAGGAGGGCTGGGGGCCCGTGGGGTGTGAGCAGCTGCTGGCTCTGAGGTGGGACCGAAGTGCTCTTGTGTCAGGGGCAGATGTGCCACAGCAGGAGAGGGCAGGATTTGTCCCGGACCCCTGGAAGTGTTTCAGCTCAGGGTTGGGGAGTCCCACGCTGGGGAGAGCAATGGGGTTGGTGGGATGTGGTGGTGTCAGTTGGGCACCGCTGAGATGCACCAACAGCATCCCCCCAGACCTGGCTTCCACCTTGTTCTGAGCAGTGCAAAGCCCCCCAGGAGTGGTTTTCCTCCCCGTGGGCACCTCAGCAGCAGAGACCCCCACTGAACGCTGGCCATGCCACCCCCACAGCAGTCAGTTTGTGTTCTGTAGATGATCTGGGGACTGTTCCTGCCCTTCCAGCAGACCTGGGCAGCAGTGCACAAACCCTGCATCCCCCTCAGCAAAGTGGTTCAGGGGTCCCAGGTCTTCCCAGACCCCCAACTCCACCAGCTCAAGGTGAACCCCCCATCTTGGGGCCACATCCAGCGCAGGACCAGCTCCTTCCAGCACTTTCTGTAAGGTACCAGCTCAGATAAAAGCGTTTCCAGCGGCTCTGGCTGGAGGGGAGCAGGGCTGGGGGCAGCCAGACATCAATCCAATGGCAATGGCAGCACAGAGCCATCGATCACCCAGCCCCGGGTGGGTGGCTCAGGGTGGAGAGCACCCACTGACCACACTGGTTTTAGGGGGGGGGGTGCAGCAGGTTGGTGCTGAGGGAACCATGAACAAGCAAGGGAAGTGATGACCATGTAAGAAAGGGAAGAGGGGGGAAAAAATGTCAGCCAAATCCCAGGGTGGGCTGGGTGTTTGTTATTCTGGTGTCTGCAGGAGCCCCCCAGCCCCCCGCAAAGCTGGGGGGGTGAGAAGGTGTTTGTTAGAGGATGCTCTTGTGGTTCAGGATACGAGTGGCTGTGTGGGTCCCTGGGTGGGCACAGCTGGGCTGTGGGGAGGAGAAAGCCCCTGCTGGAGCTGCTCTTCACAGTGTGATGGAGAATTACTGAGTAGTTAATGAGTTTAATGAGGGGGAGAGTTCAGCCCCTTAGCCCTCCTGGCTGGTTTGGGGATGCTATAAGGTGGGTGGGGAGTGATGGGGATGCTGCACACATACCTCATGTGGGGGTTTGTACAGCTCCCAGCACCCCAAAAATGTTATTTTTAAGTCTTAATGTAATTTAAGTGTTCATTTTCTGCAGCACTGGAAATCCTCCTCGACAGGGGAAAGTAGCAGGGGCCACTGCTGAGGTTTTACCCACTCCCCCTCCAACTTGCTCCCACCCAATACACTTAAGGAGCAGCCTATCTGCTGGGAAGGAAATAAAAAGGTAGGCAATTAAAAAGCTGGTGGCCACAACGAGAGAGGGTCAGCAGTTCACGTGCTAATGCAAGCAGATTTTGTTATGATTCATTAAGTCATTAACTCCCTTTTAATTGGAGCTCCTTTATGGAGATGCCATTTTACCTTTGCAGAGAAAATGGGAGTTGGGAGAGAAGGGACGATGGGAGGGACACACACACAATTCCCACCCCTCTTACAGCACATGAGGCAGTGGGGAGCCCCCAGCCCCCCCCCCCCTCAAGACTCTCTTTTGGTTTCACAGGCCAAAAAAGCCCCATTTACCTGGCAAAATTTGCCCAAGCCAGGGAGGGGGTGGGGAGGGGGTTTGGGAGCAGCTGGAGGATGCGGGGAAGATAAAGGGGCTGTGGGTTTTGGGGACACGTCGTCTTCCCTGGCCCAGCCCCAGGCAGGAGCTGCTGGCCGGCAATTACCAAGCATTACAGCCTTCCCGGGAGCGGCAGGAGGCTTAATGCAGCCGGTTTCAGCTGGCTGCTCCCTTCCACCGAGGAGGAAACTTTGTTAAGCTGTGATAACCATCGAGGAGAGCCGAGAAATCCTGGCCCTGGTGCCCGCAGCACTGCTGGGACCCGGGGCAGCAGAGAGCTGGGATGCTCCAGTTCCAGCTCACCGGGCACTGGGGAGCCCAGCAGGGGCGACTGCAGCTCACTGATGCACAGACCTCGACCCCAACTTATTCCCTGATGGGATTAGGGATAATCCCAGTTTTCTCTAAACCCTCCAGGATTTTTCCATCCTCAAATTTCTGGCTGAGCCCGGTGCTTGCCCTGGGGTCCCGGTCCGGCTCCACCACCCGCCTGGGGTTGTTTTGCTTCTCTGGGGCGAGTCAGGTGAAGTTGCCTGAATGAGAGACAGGCTCAATTTTAAAGCAGATTAATTAAACTGCATTACGGGCCTGTGTGGACAAAGTTCAGAATGAAAACAGCCTTAATTCGATTTCTCTGACTTGCAAATCGTGGCAGGGAAGTCAGCTGAAATCACATTAAGGCCGTTTCCACTCTGAACCGTGTCCTCACAGGGGTTTAATGTAGTTTAACTAATTTAATTGAAACGCTTACTGAGACTAACTGGGTTACGTGCCGGGCACAGGGCTGGAGCCGCTGGGGCTCGGGCTGGGACCTCCACACGGGGCTGGGTGGGTGGGAACGGGGCAGCAGCAGCCGCCGCGTCCCACCGTGTGTGAACCGAAGCCAGGGTTCGGGTTGGCAAAACCTCATTTCTGCCCAAAGCCACTCCCTGCTCAGGTGGTTCTGCCACCACGTCGCTGTGGATCATCGCCCGCCTTCCCAGCCCCGTGTCCCCAGGGTCACTGGGCACCCGGATTCTCCACAGTTTGCAAACTTCATGCCATAAATTTTTCAGGGCTAGCGCTGGCCAGGAACGCCTGGTTGCGGAGGGCTGGAGAAGAGGAGGCTTTTTGTTCCCCTGTCGTAGTGGTCAGAGCTGGGCCAGGATGCCCAGCCCCGGCCGCGTTGCCCGAGGACAATGAGCCGCTTCTTGAAGCCGCCGTTTCTTTGCCCCATGGAGGAATGTCCCCCTGAAATGTGGTGGATGGCAGCAGCCTTGTTAAAAGACTCAAATGAGGGGTGCAGGTCACTCAACGGCGGGGTCTTAGCCCTGTACTGTCTCAGGGTGCACGTCCCCAGCCACCTTTGCCTCGTTCCCTGGGGCACAGGATGCTCCTGGCTGCTTCAGGGCTGCTCAGCCCCGCTCAGCCCCTCGCCTCCATCCCAAACCCAGCAAGTCACTGACCGCCGAGGGTTTGTGGCTCATCCCCCAGCCCACGGAGCTGGGAATGCTTTCCGTGGGCAGTGGGCAGACACATCGGGTCCCCACACACCAACAAGCAGTGGGTCAGCCCGTGCCGCCGGCGTTAGCCGCGGCTGAATCACCCGGCAGATATTCCCTGCACAAAGGACCCATTTTCCTTCGGTTTCATCAGGCGGGTGTCACTGGCTCCGACCCGGCGGCTCCCGGGGTTCCCACCCTAAAACCTGGGCCCTGGACCAAAAATCTCCATTGCCATGAGCCTATTGCCCTTTTTTTTTTTTTTTTTTTTTTTTGCCTGAATGGGGAACATTCGTTTTACACGGCGGGGAAAAGGGAAAGGGGCTGCACAAACCCGGCAGCGAACGCACCCGCGACGGCTGCTGTGAAACACAAAGAGTGGGGTGGAGTGGGAGGGATGGGGGGGCAAAGCCCCAGCCCCCAGCTCCATAAATCCCAAGTTTCATGACTGAATTTTGCCCTGCGTGAATCTTGCGTCAAGAGAATAAATCTCTTGGCGTTTACAGCCGCGGCTTCATCACCACTGAGGATGTCGTTACTGGGTTAGATGAAAATAGATAGAAGCCTCCTGGGGCAAAGTCATCCCTGGGGGAAAGCCCAGTGGCTATGGGAGCTGATCCTGGCAGCTGGGCTGGAGGCAGAGGCGGATGCTGCCAGGGTTTATCCCTGGAAGGAGGCACGTGGCTGAGAGCAGACGTGGGAACACCCAAAATTCAGCTTCACACTGCTTGCTGCTCCCCGAGTCAGTCGAGGGGGACTTGGAGAACAATGATGGTGAGGAGGGCCAGGTCCTGCTCAGGGAAGCTTTTAGGGCTTGGCTGTGAATCCCATGGGCACCCCCCATTTCAAGGGGTCCCTGGAGCATCTGGCAACCACCAAACACCTTCACTCATCCTGTTCCTCTTCAGTGTCCGCTCCCTAGCACTGCTGAGGCACAAAAGAGCTTTGGAGGCCTCAGAAGGAGCATTGCCAGTAACAGGGGCTTTCATAGCACATCTGTCTGCAGAGCTGTGCCGGGGACCCAGAGGTGTCACAAGGGACCCAGGAGGGGGTGACCTTCCCAGGCAGAAGCTGCAGGGGATGTTGGGGGTGCACACAGTGAGCTGGGGATCTCTGGGGACATCAGCTGGGAGCTGCCCTCATTTTCAGGGTCCCCACCTATCACCCCACTTAAAGGGCATCACAGGCACCCAGGAGGCTGTGGCACAGGAGCCTCCATCAACGGGTCGGTGAGTAGGTCCGTGACTCAGTTTCCCCACATGGAGCAGAGTAGGGGGGAGGGGACCCTGTGAGCTCACAGAGGCGACACGATGCTCCCCGATTTCTCCTGGGATCTGCTGGCCCCTAAAGGAGGCAGTTCTGCACCCGTTTCATCCCGAGATGCCGTCACGGAGGACGTGGTGGTGGTGGTGAAATCCAGCGTGCCCAACAGTGTCACACCAGAAGGCAAACCCACCGGGGAAGGTACCACGGCGGGGACAGGACAGGGCTGCCTCGGGGCAAGGCGGCTCCTCTGGGGTCTCCCCGGGCAGACGGCTGTGGTTTGGTTGATTTGGGTTTTTTTTCCACTTCTTCCCTCTCTTTTTTTCGCTTTTACTCGGAATTCCTGGAGCCGACCGGAGAGCGCTGCTTCCCTCTAGCGGCACCGGCCCCGCGGCTCGGGGGGCTGCCGGGCCGAACGGGAGGCTCGTGGCGGGGAACCAGGTGCCTTTGTCCGCAGCGGGGCGGGGGCTGCCCGGGGCGGGGGGGGGGGGCTGGCTGGTG
>WUAM01000311.1:2865283-2878220 GCA_024336885.1 Actenoides hombroni
GGTCACCCCTCAGTCTCCTCCAAGCTGAAGAGCCCCAGCTCCCTCAGCCTTTCCTCAGCAGGGAGATGCTCCACTCCATCATCTCTGTGGCTCTGGGCTGGACTCTCTCAAGGAGTCCCCTGTCCTTCTTCAACTGAGTGGCCCAGAACTGGACACAATATTCCAAATGAGGTCTCAGGTTTTCAAGCTTGCATCTTGGGAAAGGAAGAGACTGCCAAACGTGGAGCAGATTCAGAGGCAGTGCTCCCAGCAGGCAGGCGATCCCAGCTCACTCCCCTGCGGGCTGGGGAAGTGGCCGCAGCGGCTGCGGGCAGCGCGGGGCTCCGTGGGACAGCAGCGAGGTACCCTGTGCCTTTCCCATAGGGAGAGTCAGCCCTGGTACATCAAAGTGATAAGGGAAGTAGAAGTGCAGGCTCCTGAGGAACACACCCAGCCTTGGAATACTGTGGAAGTGAAAGGCGACCAACAGCACTGGTCTGGTTTTCTCAGGTGTCTCATTTATGGTCCCTTAGTTTGTCTGAGCTCCTGGGCTAATGGATTTGACAAGAGACTGAGTCATGATTTCTGGGTTTTCTGCCAGGAGAGTTTTATACAAATGAGGTTACCATTTGCTTTGGCACCCTTCATTAACTTGGGATAAGACATTATCTCACGAGGACCTACTGAACCTTTGTCTTTGAGGTGCTGTGAGGTGAGACTGAAGTGTGCTGGAGGAGTGTGTTACGGGTGCTGTCAAACCAAAGCCTAAACAATTGAACAGAGAGTTGAGAGTTTTACAGCTGCCCTTGTGTTTCTGCAGCGGGTTTGGTTGTACTTGTAAAGCCATCTTTGTGCTGTTCCCTTCATACAAGGCATAAACAGAGTAGCATCTATAGGATATCCTGCTATATGGGTAGTGAATACACTTTATTCTGACTGGTTTGCTCCTTTGGTAGGATGCAGAGTTTAAAAACCCTTTTGACAGCAGCGTGGCTTTCCTTAATTTACTGAACTCAAGTAAAACCTCCTGGTACCTCACACTAGTGGGCTCCTGTGCACTGCTTGCCAGTTGTTCTGTTTCTCTGCAATTCTTGCTTTTCCCTGCCCCTACACTAAGGATGCTCCCAGCACAGAGCACACTACAGTGACACTTCCTGCACTTTTTCACCTCCTTTCTGCTTCTGTAGCGATTGCTGATGCCAGCTTTGCAATCAGGGAGGTCAGAGAGCCAGCTACCCTGACAGGGTTTGTCTTGTACGTGTTGCTGAGAAATTTCTGCGCTGTTTATATCTGCCTTGCTCCCTCAAGCTCCTAAAAACTGGCCAGACAGCTTTGAAGACATGTGATTTCTTCAGTATGGGGTAGATACTAAAAGAAACCAAGCTTGCTTTGTTACAATATCCAACAGCAAGCAAAACCTCCTTTCTCCAACAGAGAAATGAATATTTGAAATGTGTTTTGTGTAGTTTGTTTGAAAGTAATCTCTGCAACACGTTCAATCCCATCAGGGAGTTCTAAAATCTCTTTGCATTTTTGTAAAGATCTCATAAAGAAGACTCAGGAGTTACTTTTGCTGCGACGTGGATCTTTAGGTGAGCAGCCCAGTCCCTGGTCTGGCCCTAACAGGCCATCCCAGTCCCTAACTGGCCTTCAGTAGGCTGTCTAGTCCAAGCAGCAAATATTTATCCCGGGTCATATGGAATCTTTGGCACTATCAATAAGGGATTGTCAATATTTTGTGAGGGATTATTTCACCCCGAGTAGAATGTAGCCCAAATCCCTGCTGATTCAGCCCCTACCCCCCCGTTCTGCCCTGACAGGAGAACCTGAACATAAATATTTCCCACTGAGGATATTGTGACCGATGGGTCTGGTTTGAAATAGGCTGTAGGTGGGGCAATAAACAGGCTTAAAGCAGAGTAAAAGTGATCACAGATAAATCCGAGCAGTAGTTAATGATTAGCCTTTGATACAGATAATGGTGCGCGTTCTGCTTGTCAGCATTATCTGGGAGTTTAGAAACTTCCATCTGTCTCAGACTTCTTGCCTGTTTGGAGTCTTCTGCTCTCCTGGAGTCAGCAGATGGAAAACCTGTCTCTGGAATAGTAAGTACTCAGCTTTTTTTAGCTCTGAATCATTTCTGCTTTGGATAAGCAGCTCTGTGGCAGTCCGAGGGTTTGAAAGCCCGATGAAAACGGCAGCGGTCGAAGCTTTTACCCAGAGTGGTTTATTGTTACTCATGACTAAAAGAAAAAATGTGTTGGTCACTGTTTGTTGTAGCTTTCCATGGCCTAGAGGTAGTCCTGTCAGAAGAGAGTCATGAGGCTGAGGCATTCTAAAGAGGCAAGTTCCTTCCCAGAGAATGGTGTGAGCTGATTGCACTTTCCTTCTTCTTGGTACCGCAGGAGACCTGCCCTGCTGAGCTGGCACAGTGTGAAAGTGGGATTGTATTTTTGCATTTCCAAAAGTGAAGCTGTAGAGGTGCTCTGTTCTGTGGACCAGGGCTATGAACTTGTTCTCCGAGCTCTTACGCTTGCCTTACTACCTGGAAGCTATTTATATGTGACATGTTTCCATCCTTTTGCTGTTAGTCGAGATCACGGAGCAAGAGCAGCAAAGAGCCTCTGGTCTTAACCATCTGCTGAAAGAGAGATCAGCTTCCTGGGCTTAATTAAAAACACAGTGGAATGGATTTTGCTCCTGATGACCTGTGTTCTACCTTGCTTTTTTGCTCAGAAACAGCTTCGGGCTTCTCTAAACAACCAACTGAAGCACAAAAGAATTTGATTCTTGGCTGTGGTAGAACAAGCTTTTGTTTGGAGGGAGAGTCAGAGGTGGTGGTGCAAAATAAGGTGAACACGCATTCGTTTCCCTTCTGCAGGCAGAGGAAAAAAAAAAAAGGTGTTTTGCTGAAAGTCAGTCTTGCAGACTGTTAGGTCTTTGGGGAAAAGCCTGTGTTTAAAAGGTGACCCTGACACAGCAGAGCAGGAGCTGGAAGGCCCAGCGTATTCCCATAGGAGCCAACATCAACGCCTGGCTGTTGCCGCAACGGCTGGCACAGGCTGGAGCCTGGCAGCTCCAGGGAAGGTGAATGGTTGAGTGGCCACCTTACAATGCTGTGTTTGCACATGGACAAGCATCTAAGAAGTAATTGTAGACCAACGACTACTTAAATATGAAAAGAAAGGAGTGAAATGTGCTGCTGGGATGGTGATACAAGGGGGCTTTCAGAGGTGGTGGAAGCCAGTGCGCAATGAAGGTGTCTGTGATGAGTGTGTTTACACACACACAGAGTGGACATGGAAAACCATACATGAATTCTTCAAACCAACGTGTCTCACGTGTGTAGAGTAGATTCCTAAAACTTAATTAACAAGGAGTTCTGGGGGGTGGTTTTCTTCTTGTCCAGATTCTCAAAACAGACTTGAGAGCTGGTTGAGAACTTGTACAAATGTTTCCTTTCCTGGGCTAAGTCTGGTTGTGATGTTGAAGAACCCATCCCCAGCCAGAGGGGAAAGCCAAACTGCTCCTTAGCTTGTGCAGGTTTGTGTAAATGGCAAGGTTGTTATCAGCTGATCCATTAGCTTAAAACTGTCTTTGTTTCCACTGCCCTGCAGGCATTGCATGAGTTCACTGGAGGGAACTTTTCTCTGCCTGAGGTTCGCAGGGTGTTGAAGAACAGAAGCTTTTTAGTTCAACTCCAGGATCTGTAGCTGTGTCCATAAATGATGGCCTTGCTCTCCAGAGCACAGAGCAGCTCCTCACCATCTCAGCAGGAGCTGCTAAGCCCTTGCTGTGTGCAGGTCATCGAACTACAGGCTCAGGTGGTAGGTTGCTACCTGGGTGACCCGCTCCAGCTGAGCCTGCTTGAGCAAGGGACTTGGCCTTGGTGAGCTCAGGAGGTCTCCTGAACCTCAACGGCTCTACGTCGGAAGAGTCGTGCTGGAGCGGGTGCAGAGGAGGCAACAAAGCTGGTCAAGGGACTGGAGAATAGATCATATGAGGAAGAGGAGACTGAGAGGAGACCTCATCACTCTACAACTACCTGAAAGGACACTGTAGAGAGGTTGGTGCTGGTCTCCTCTCTCAGGTAATTAGGGACAGAACCAGAGGGAATGGTCTCAAGCTGAAACAAGGGAGGTTTAGACTGGACACTAGGAAAAAATTCTTCACAGAAAGAGTGGTGAGATCTTGGAATGGGCTGCCCAGGGAGGTTGGTGAGATCTTGGAATGGGCTGCCCAGGGAGGGGGGTGAGATCTTGGAACGGGCTGCCCAGGGAGATGGTTGAGTCTCCATCCCTGGATGTGTTTAAGCATCACTGAGATGTGGTGTTGGGGGAGATGGTCTAGGGGTGAACTTGTCGAGTAGGGTTACTGGTTGGACACGATTTTCCCAAGGGTCTTTTCCAACCTCAATGATTCTGTGATTCTGTGACTGCCATAACAAAAAGAAAAGGCACTTCCTGCCGTGCCCTGTGATCGTTTACATGATACACCGCCTCATTTCAGCACGTGCATCAATCCTGCTCCGTCACGTCACAGGCAGAAGGCACAATGGTTTCTGCTGTGGTTCCAAAACCACCGGCGGAGAGAAGGCCTCTGGGAGAAGAGCAGCTCAGGCAGAGGGTCCCCCGGCAGCTCTGGATGGAGTTCAGGGAAAAGCGTTTGCCTCGCCGCCCTCCCCGGAGCTCACAGTAGACGGTGACTGACCGCAAAGAAACTTCACCCGGGTGTAAAGGCAGAAGTGGTTGTGTTTGCCTTTAGAAAGGTGTTACCGTCGTCTGATTATTTCTGCAGTTGTGTTGCTTCTGTGCCACTCCCTGGGGAGATAGAGAATCATTGTTACCAAGCATGAATTATTTACTGGCTCCGTAGAGCGGGCCTGTTTCGCACTTAGGGCCGGCGGGGTTGTGGGTGTTGTCAGGACTCGGCTCAGCCTGGAAGCGTCCTCACCGCTGTCCGTGGCGCTGGCGGTTTTACCGGCCGGGTGGTTCATGAAATGGGGAGATCTTGCAGGAAAATGATGTCATCTGAGCATCGGTGATAATTTACATCCCATCAGGGCCTGGTTTCTGAACCCTTAGCTCCTGGGGAGTATCCAAGGTACTCAGCAGGTTTGAAAAGGAGGCTCGGTGGTTGCAATCTCTCTCGCTTCGAGAGCTCCGCTTAAAGCGGTGAGTGCACTAAAAATTAACGGGCAGATTTGGAGATAAAGAGGCCTGTAAAACGGGGATAATGCTTAACGACCTCGCAGGGGGCACACGGATTAATGAGTTAATGTTTGCAGGCTGCTCCGAAGATGAAAAGCGCTAAGTGATTACATCTGGTGGGTGAAGGAGGTGAGAATGGAGAAGGCGTTCTCAATTCTGTACCTCGACCGCAAGGTCTCACTGAATGTCAGGTTCCAGAACGATCAGAGGCTCGTTTGCTCTCAGGCCGTCCCTGGCGGGCGGTAGCTGGGCAGCCCCTGGCAGAAGATTCCACAGTCTGAAGACAGCCACTTCTCACTTATTCTGCTCAAAGTTACTCAGTTTCTCCTCCTTTAGTTTGCTTTTCTTTCATTCCCGCGTGTCTCGGAGGTGGGGCGCCCACAGAACCTGCCAGCTGGACTGTCAGTTTGCAGCCCAGCTCGTGCCACCGCTCCTAATCTCTTCAGTGGGCCCCGATTATTCCGCTGCCTCTGACTTTAACACCCCGATTTGCTAGTCCCTAATTGCAGGTAATAGTGTTAAGCGGGCTCTGGGTTCCCTCGCGGGGCGAGTGGCACCGTGGCAACATCTGACTGAAAACCGCGTCCTTCGCCCAAACCAAACCCGCTCCAGGTCGTGGTCGTTCTTTAACCGAGTCCTTCTGGGTTGCCTGGAATCCCCCAAACGACCCTGAAATGTGCCACGAGAAGTTCTGTGGCTTCTCTCCCCGTTGCTCTAAAGAGAGCTGGTTTCCAAGTGGTTTTTTTCCTTGCAGGAACCCCTGCTGTGGGCACACGCCAGCGGGACGCTGGTCTTGGTGCTTTCAGTAGGTGAGATTTGCCCGGTACTTTAAATTAAAACCCATCACCGTGTGGCATGAACCACCCCAGCGGGCCCCTTCCCACGGGGACCTGATGCGGTGGCCCAGCCTGACAAAGATGGGTGGGTTTCTGCCCTTTCTATCTTGGTGCTGTCTGGAGGAAATCCTGCGTCCCGTGACGTTTGTCACCGCAGCCAATGCTCCTCTTCCCCGCCCCTCTCCACCCGTTCCCCTCGCAGCTGCCCCGGCCCCTTCCCCGTGTACAGCAGACACGTGTATGGTCTGGAATCACAGAACCAGGGAATGGTCAGGGTGGGAAGGGACCTAAAGATCACCCAGTTCCAACCCCCCTGCCATGGGCAGGGACACCTCCCCCTAGAGCAGGGTGCTCAGAGCCCCAGCCAGCCTGGGCTTCAACACTGCCAAGGATGGGGCTTCCACCACCTCTCTGGGCAACCTGGGCCAGTGTCTCATCACCCTGGGCCAGTGTCTCACCACCCTGTGCAAACAGGAGTTTTGTCCAAGTGTTGTCCCTCGGTGAGGATTTCTTGGAGCCCGGTGAGTTAAACGCGCGTTGCGAATTAGCCGCGTGTTGGGAAAGCGAGCAGATCTGGTTTGTCAAAAGGTGACGTTGTGCATCTGAAACAAACCGTATGTGGGATGCTTCAGGAGAACCAGTAGCTCCAAACAAGAGTGTCGGGGGAAAATAAACTGTCCCGAGTGGTCGGTTGGCGTTTGTGATGAGCAAGAAGCGACGCTTACGACGGCACGGTTTGGATACCGGCACGGTTTGGATATCATCACGTTTAAACTCCAGCAAGGCTTAATTACTTCAGCTTCTGCTGGTGACTGGTGCTTGCACGGACACACGTGTCATCTTTATGTAACCACACGCTCAGCCGGGCCCGATCCGAGTCGTCTGTGGCAATTCAAGCAGTGAAAATGCTGCTGGCAGGTAGAAAACTGCAGCTCTGCGGGCAAACGCGGCTGTGGGGTTTGTGGGCAGGTGGGGAAGAGATGCCAAGAGAAGCCCAGGTAAGGCAAAGGAGGGAAAGCTCCCAGTGCTCTTCCCACCAGCACGGTTTACCAGTAAGAGAGTGGTGAGTCGAGGGCAGTCGTGCAACTGGCACAGGCTTTTTCTCTTGCTGTGGAGGTCGTTACGAACTCGTTGGAGGTTTCAAAGTCACAGTTATCTGGAGCTCTAAATGCAAACCCGAGAGGATTTCAGAGCTATCCGTAAGCACATTCCAATGATGTGAGAAGAACAAACTTCATTTTGGAGAGATCAAATTCACACTTCACGAAGCCAAAGAAGATTTTGCTATTTAAATCTCTTTTCTTGGGGTTTTTTTTTTTTAACTGCATACCGCTCTCAGCAAAGTTCCAAAATACCACGTTTCTGTTGTTTTCTTTTTAAGATAAGCTGGCAGACTGCAAATGAATCAAAACGGGTTTGTTTCTTGTTAAGAACTCCTTTAAAGTGTGACTGAGGGACTCTGCAAAGCGTGTGTGTAACATCGTGTTCTCGGCTCGGAGATTTACTCTGAACGTTCCATTATTCCAGGGCGAAAGTGAACTGACACAGGGAGCACGTTTCGTCCCGGGATGTCTGTGGGACAGGCTGCTCAACAAAAGCCTGGGAGCAAAGAAAGTGGACTGGGCTGTGAGTTTTCTTAAACCGAAGTTAAAAATAACAAGGCTTTTTTGTTGTTGTTGCTTCCATTCTGCCTATTGCAAAGGGCTCCTTTAGGGCTTTGCTAGAGGAGGAGGAGGGGGAGCCTGTTGCAATAAAAGTTGATTATTTCTTGGCAGCTCAAGCTGAGGAAAACCACCTTTCCTCCAGTATAAAGGTCCAGGTGGAAGCTATACCTGTCAGCTTTACTTTGTGGACAGACCATTGCCTTTCTTAAGCGCTCTCCACTGATGCCCATCTACATATGAGACAGATACACATCTCCTGCCTCTCCACTCCTCTCTGGGAGGCCAAAAATGCTCACTCTGGGAAACGGGAGCACAGGTCTTAATGGTAGATTTCCTTTTTGTTTTCCTGGGGCTTTGTGCTGAGCTTCTGTCGTTAGTGGGATCGTTGGCAGTCTGGGAGCCAGCGATGCTGAGCGTCTGTGAATATAAATGGAGGGTTTAAAATCTTAGGGCAGTTTTTACTAGTCTTCAAGATTCAGTGAACAGATAAGGATGAAAGCAAGAGTTTTTAAAGCAAAAAGGAATCTTGCCACTTGAGGAAAAACGGCGATTGAAAACTGAATTGGAACGGAGTGAGCCAAGGGGTGAAATATTTGGGCAGTTTGGAACTTGGGGCCGGGTTTGGATGAGCTCACAAATTTGAAGAGACAGACAAATCTGTTACCCTGGTCACAGGAACCTTTTTTTTGGCTTCACAAACGTGTCTTCAAGTTGTCAACCGATTACAGAAAAGTAATAAATGAGAGGTGTACAGGGGAGTGAGTCCTGCTGAGTGGTAACCACCTGGTTTGGGTTTCATCTTGAGTTCAGGTTTTTGCATGGAAAGCTACAGATGAGATGCAGCAGCGCATCTGAACGCAAGGAAGTTCCTGATTCAGTCCCAGGTCTTTCATTTTTCTATATTGAAGGTAGGAGGAGGGCCTTAAAACTTCTGTTGTGATGCACTAGAACTTGTTGCAAGATGGTTTTGCTTAGTAAAAGAAAAATGTGGAGTTTTTTTGGCCGTCGTCTAGTTCATAGCCAACAGAAAGCTTCCAGCTTATTGCAAAACCAGATCAGAATGCTGTTGAATTCTGAGATGGCAACCTCTTAAAACTATTTATTTTTTTTTTTGTGTGTGTGTGGAGATAATGGTTGAAAAACTTCCAGAGTCCCAGTTCTGGAAATCACTAGTTTGGAAAGCTTTTGTCCCTCAAACCAGCTTCCCTCGATACAGCCAAATAATTCATCTTCACAAACGGAAAAAGCCTGGAGGTTTTTTGATCATGGTTTTTCTCTTTGAACGGCGGGATATTCTATGAGGCATTTCTTCTGGAATTGGGAATAGGCTCTGCTTCGTTTTCCATTAGACTGTTAAATACTTACAGGCAAATGGCCAGCTCCATACAGTGCAGATACGTTGCCTGCTGAGTTAGTGAGATACCTATCGGAGACTGTTTTCAGAGCGGTCGGGGGGAAAAAAAAAGAACTGGAAGATGGGCCAGTCTAGAGGCTGTCGTGCATCTCCAGGCTTTCAGACACCACCCCAGCAAACATCTTGCTGCCCAGACCTTTCCTTGGAAGCTTGGACCGCGTTTATTCGCTCGCCGGTCTTTTGCTTTCCCTGCCAAGACTCCCTGGGATGCTTTCGGCCTCTGCCAGCCTTGTTGGGTTGCTTTTGGTGATGTGCGTGGCCGTTTGCTTCGTTGTACCAAGGCTAATCCATTCGAGACAAGAGATGCCCAGCTATGTGGCGTGGCTTTAATTTCCCCCGGAGACCAACCGGGGTGCCACGCACCCGTTTTCTGGCGCATCCCTCGTGGGAATCGATGGGGGAAAAAAATCCCTTCCCAGAGCATTTGGAGCTCGCAGTGAGCGCTGTGAAATCCCCAGCTATCCTCTCGCACCGTATTCCCCCAGGTGTCAGCAGCACAGAGTTGTCCCTCTTGCCTCTTCCCTCCTCTCCTCGGTAGCTCTGCTAAGCCGAGCCCAGCGCAGATACCATCTCTTGGGGTGGGTGTTCCAAGCTGCCCCTTGTCACCCGGCAGATAAGGGGCACTCGGGCTCTTTTCTTTGCGTTTCCATGGCCTTGAGCGCTCGCCATAGAGATGCAGAACCCCCGAGGATGTGCTGCTGACTGGGGCTCTGTCTGGAGAGAAAACTTAACCACTTAAGGACATATTTGCGGTGGGTTTTGCATATAAAGCAGCTGAGATGCACAAGAAAGGAGCGATTGTAGGGGGAGAGGAATAATTCCCTCTTGTCTTGGGAGTCCTGATTTCTCTCCCGCTGCTGTGATGTGACTTTGGGCCAGATGTGTTTTCCACTAACTGGGAATTGCTGTGTCTGTGCCTAATTCTCTTTCACCCACCTGTTCTTCAGACTGGGCCAGTATGGGGAAACTTTGCTGGGTTGGTTTTTTCTTTTCACGTGCTCTGAACTATTGCTGACGTGTTGAACTGGGCTGCTTTAGTCAAACGCTTCAGATTTTCACCTTGCAGCCTCTAGTTATTCCTTGCTAATGTGCTTTGAAAAATTCACGTTCCCTCGGGATTCCAGAGGGGAGTTGTAGTGAGAAAGCATTGGCTGGTTTGTTATTTTTAGGAAATACACTGCAGAACTTTGTCCTGGGGAGTGTATTTACAGCTAAGTTGCAATGAAACGGTATAATCTTCTGATGCATTTTCTTGTATTTCTGTCCTGTCTGTGGATTTGGAATTGCTGAATGGGCAACACTGATTAGTATTCAGAGAAGCTAAAGGAAAAAATGACACTTCTTTTACCTCTGAATTTTTTATTGTCAGAATGATGCATTCTTTTCTCAGCCTTCAAAATAAATGCACGTGCCAGTTCATCATAGTTCTGATGCTGCTTCTGCATCCAAATAAATACAGTTCTAATGGTTCTTCTGCATCCAAATTCTGCATCCAAATAAATATCATAGTTTTAATGCTGCTTCTACATCCAAATAAATATAGCTCTGATGGTTCTTCTGCATCCAAATTCTGCATCCAAATAAATATCATAGTTCTAATGGTTCTTCTGCAACCAAATAAATATCATAGCTCTGATGCTGCTTCTGCATCCAAATAAATATAGTTCTAATGGTTCTTCTGCATATAAATATAGTTCTAATGGTTCTTCTGCATCCAAATAAATATAGTTCTAATGGTTCTTCTGCATCCAAATAAATATCACAGTTCTAATGCTGCTTCTGCAACCAAATAAATATCATAGCTCTAATGGTTCTTCTGCAACCAAATAAATATCATAGTTGTGATGCTGCTTCTGCATCCAAATAATGTGACCAGTAAGTGTGGAAGTGTTTAACTCAAAATGACACTGCCCTTTTGAAAGGGTCGAGCTACACTCGCCTTCTGAAAGGGGTTTTAGCTGTACTAGAGATTTCTACCTGAGTGGAGAGGAAGCAGGGAAGCTGGAGCTCCAGTTTTGGTCCGAAATGTGGGTGGTAGCCAGACTGTAAGGTGTCCCAGGTTTGGCATAACATGAGAGCTGGAGTTAATTAATCCCCCCAGCCTGCAACCACTGCCTTACTCCCATTCCGAGCCCAGTTTCTTCTACTTGACTCATTGGAAATTGGCTCATTACCTGAAAGAATGGAAATGATTTCTTTCTGCACGTGGTTGCTTCACCAGTTGGAAACAGCCTGCCAGTCTGGTTGCCCCAGGACTTGATGGAGCTGCTGAGCTGTAGCTTCCAACCAAAAGGCATCCAGCATCCTTAAGAACCTCAGATTGTTAATGCGTGTGCAAAAACGATGTTGCCTCGAAATAAAACACAGATTATTTCTCTTTATTTGTCCTTAAACTGTAGTTTGGGAAGCAGTTTTCTTTAATGGAAAAGACAATTTCAAGATACTCAGACTTTTCTCACTGCAGTCTAGACTTTCTCATGGAATAGATATATATATTTTATACGTACATTTTATATTTATATATGTTTTATATATACACTTAGAGATTATAAACGTAATGTTTATGTATTTTATAACTAAAAGGCAGAGTGGAAAACCTGTTCATGCCCCACAGTGCCTCTTGATGGTCTCCACTGAGAAGCTGCCTTTCAACTGAGATTTGCCTGCACTTCAACCTGACTGGGGAAGACCAGGATGTGTTTTTGGGGGGGGTCATCTCGTGAGGTCACGGGCCTTGTGTTGTAAAGGGAGCGTGCAGGTAATTGGTGGTGCTTGTGGAAGGTATTTCAGTTCTCTGGCCTCAGCCATGGCTCGGATTCCCCCACGTCTTAGGGGCTCTGTGCTTTTTGGGGGAATGATTTTGCCTCGGTGTCCTGTGAGCTGCAGTAAGGTTGCGAGCGCTTCTTCCTGCACCAAGCTGAAGTCTGGTACCGGTGTCTAGGAAGCAGGAGCAAAAATTAATATTCTGTTCCTGTCTTGATAGGCTGTAGTGTAATAAAGAAATAAAATAATGGGTGGCTGTTAAATGAAAGCATTTTTAGCGTTGGATGTTGACTTTGCAATCCCTCCTTTCATAGCGTTCATTATCCAGCAAGAAATAGGTGAGCTGCAGCTACAGAAAGCCCCAAGCTCTTCCTCTTCCTCTTCTTTTTCCTTACGGTGCATGTAAAACTTACACAAGCCCGTGGCACTGATTTGGGAAGTGAGGCTCGGGTGTTTTGAAAGGACTTTTCTGATCCTTATGGCTATCTGGGAAGAGTGGGGGAACTTGCAGATGTTAACTAAGCGATAAATCGATACAGCGCTGTCTTTGTGTCAGCAGACAAATCACCCTTGTGCCTGCCGTGCCTCCAGACTTGCCAACCTACAGCAGAGTGGAATTAGACCAGTGGCTGTCGAATTTCAGAGCTGATATTGATAACTTCTCTGTGGGCAGCAATGGAACCGGGTAAAAATTCATCCCCTGGCTCGTTGACCAGGCGTGGCGGGGTCGTCGCTGGTTGTGGAGCATCTCAGAGTGCTGCTTGTGTCCTCGGGGCCACCAGCAACATCTAGGCAGAAAGGTGGAGCAGGTTGAGCGTCCATCTCTAGAGCTGGTGGCCTGGTGGGGTGGCAGGCACAGGGCTGTGGGCCATGGGACGGGGGGGAGGAGGGCTCGATACGCAGCACCGACTGCTCAACCACCTCACTTCCTACAACAGCCAGGTAAACGGGTGGTTTTTCTCCACATTCTTGTCTGGTGGGTGTTTGCCAGAAGTCATAGAATCCTAGAATGGTCAGGGTTGGAAGGGACCTGAAAGCTCATCCAGTTCCAATCCCCCTGCCATGGGCAGG
>WUAM01000311.1:2950722-2963873 GCA_024336885.1 Actenoides hombroni
TGGCCAGAGAAGGGCAACAGAGCTGGGGAAGGGTCTAGAGAACAAGTCTTCTGAGGAACAGCTGAGTGACCCGGGCTTGTTCAGCCTGGAGAAAAGGAGGCTCAGGGGAGACCTTCTCACTCTTGACAGCTCCCTGACAGGAGGTTGGAGCCAGGTAGGGTTGGTCTCTTCTCCCAAGGAACAAGTGACAGGACAAGAGGAATGGCCTCAAGTTGCACCAGGGGAGGTTTAGGTTGGACATGAGGAAAATTGTCTTCCCCAAAAGTGTTGTCCAGGCCTGTCCCAGGCTGCCCAGGGCAGTGGTGGAGTCCCCATCATCCCTGGAGGGGTTTCAAAGTTGTGGAGATGTGGTGCTGAGGGACATGGGTTAGTGATGATGGTATTGGCAGCGTTGTGTTCCTAGTTGGACCTGATGATCTTAAGGGTCTCTTCCAAACAAAATAATTCTGTGATTCTATGATGTAGAATTTTCAATTGATAGGAAATAATTTTTTTTTGTAACATACAGAGAACAAAACTTCACTACCACTTAACATTTCACAGAAAACTAAAGAGGCTGTTATGGTGCTAAGACTTATTGTCAGGTAAAAAACATTAATGGTTACAAACTGTTCTAAGAATAGGTCTCTAAGCCTAACAATGCTAAGAGAAAGAAAAGGCCATTAACCTAAAATACAGTCTGTCTTTCCACAGACGGGCAGAGATGCATCTTAAAAGCCAAGAAAAGGCTCAGTTCCACGAGGAATTTGTCCATCTGGTGCCTGTTCTCCACAACCCTGGTGCAAATACTGCACCAATCGAGTAAGTATCCACCTCCCCAAGGCCATTCATCCCTGAGCAACTTCTTGGTATCGGACTCTACCGTCAGATTCCCAGAAGCAGCCGAACACCAACGCGTCCAATTTCCCAGTCACCGTTTAAAACCCAGCAGAAGAGGCTTTGTGACATACCTGCTTGGTGTGTCCTTCAACATCACCCCTTCCTCTGCTTTTTAGAATTCAAAACCTCCCTGCACTCTGTTCATAACAATGCAAATTTTGTTAAGCCCCGAAGAATGTTTCATATCATGGCAAATTCCTTCCTAATCCTGGCCGTAAGACTCATCATTTCAAAGGGTACCAAGTTGCAGGATAGAATTATTCTCCAAAGTATTAAAAAAAAAAGGGCTTTTTTTTTTTGTCAGCCACGCACTTCTGCTCTTTCCCACAGGACTCAACACGTGGGTTGAAAACACACCTGCAAACATCAGCTCTGAGACATCTGGCTTGACGTGGAGACACGTGAAGAGCGGGAGAGCACACTGTGCATTATCGACTTTCTCCTTCATGTTGCTCAAGGTGGTGTCCATCCTCTGCAAGGAAAGAAAGGGATTATGTCCCAACGGATCCCAGCAAGGCCTACTGGGATTTGGGAGACTACTCATCGCCCTCAAATTCTCCAGGAGATGGAAAATGGACAAACTGAGTTAATGCCAACAAAACCACAACAGTGGAGTTTGTAGAAGGAAGCAATCTGGATGCCTTTTAACTGCACCACTCGGGAAGGAAGGAGTGGGAGAAGAGGTGAGAGGAAGAGGGAAGAAGCCAAAATAACATGGCTAGAAGAGGACAGTACTGCTGGACAAAGCCAGTTCTTTCCCCCTCCTACTGTAAACCATGAAAACAAAGAACCACCTCTTTGGCAGAACCGCCGTTAACGATCAATGATCGTGTGATGTGTTGCAACCCAGGGGCTGCTTCTGGAAAGTCAGCAAGGAGAACTTTCAAGAAAGCAAATAGGCTATTAAGAGGCTAACCAAGGATCTGCATCTCCCCCAGAAAATACTCTGGAGTCTGCAGTCAAGAAAGACTGAAGGTCAATATGAGGGAACAGTACTAAGGTGTTTTATCTGTGAATAACTGAGAGCCTTGTTTCCGATTTTCACTGACTGTGTCAGGTTCAGATTCAAGCTAAACATTCGTGCATTTGTTTAACTCCTCAGGAAACAGGGATTTCAACCTCACAGGATCATCAGTGCCCCTTCATTGTCAGAAACTTACCCTATAGATCAGTTACCAAAAGCTGTGTTGCCTGTTTCCGCAGTATTTTGAAGTGTTTAAAACCGAATGGCAATGAACACTGATCCAACTGTGCAAAACACGGCTGTGCATCTATTCACACATTCAACCTCACCCTGAGATCAAACCCACATTCTGCTCCCCTGACTCATTTGAACCTGACATCTGCGTGCAGGCAACTAGGATTTTTCAATAATAAAATACAACATGAAGTCCTCCCGTTGTCTCCTTTTCCCAGAGGAGCAGGTAATTACGAACAGAGATCTGCATCTTTTACCTTGAGATTGGTATTGTGCTAAGCAAATGCTGCTTTTCTTAGAGCAAAATGTGTATAAAGAGGTGACATCACTTTAATTTTCTGTTGGAATTGCTTGAGCAGGGATGTTAATGGATGATACACAATGTTAGGAGCTTGCTACAAGCACCCTGCAGTTGAGTTCGCTGCTGCTGCACAGCAATGTGTGATGTTTTCCCAGCTCTCAAAGAAATGAGTACCATTCAGAAACATGTCCCAGAGCAAGGAAAGAGTCTGGCAAGTTTCTTCCCCAGCATCTCTTCAGCTATAACCTTAAATACTCCTATTGCTAAACGCACCTTGTTGCTAGTTACCGAGGTCATTCCAAACAACTAGTGCCAGTGGTTATCATGCAAGAGTTTCACAAACTCATAAAGAAAATGAACTCACATTATGGATAAGAGTTTCACCTATTAGCATTCCAAAGATATCTGTGAAGGTGACAGGCTGCCCTGAGCTCTTCTTATTCCACAGGGCTTCGATGTAGCGTTTCACTTTCTGAGGAGTGAGCAGCAGAAGTGGGTTGTGACTCACAGAGTTCATCAGTTCTTCATTAATCTCCTTTGGTCCCTTTTCTGGGAAATCTGGGTGTGAATACAAAGTTGACATGTACCTGCAACGGAAAATGGGCTCCGTAAGCATCAGAGGCTGGTGCAATGGCAGCTGCCTGCAACGTACAATAAGCTCATAAATAATTTGATACAATTACTGATTAGATCAGATTAATTTTATGCAGTAAACTGTCGTTTTCTTTTTCTCAAGGCATGGAAAGCTGAACAATTTGTTCTAGATGTAAGTGCACAACCACTCAACATACGTTTCCATAATGTGTATATGATAGGAAAGATTAAAGTGTTCCTCATTTACCCGTTTAAGGGATAATGGACAGAATCATCATCAGCTGAATAAAGAGCCTCTCAAGCTATCCCTGTGTACCTAAACTTGGCAGACTGGAGGTCTTAGCAGTATATACATACGTAAGATGTCCCTCTTTCTGTCACTCTCCTATGCCCCTCTCTCTGTCACTCTCCAGTTCATCACCACTATTCAAACATCCCTACAATATATTAGCATATGACATGTTTTCCAGACTCTACGTGTTCTCATAATAAGACGAAGCACAGTAACTACAACCTCTGCGGCTAATTAATTAACTCTGAGGGCTCAGAAGAGGCCCGTGAGAGAGATCTTGAGTTTGTCCCCGAGTAACTCTGGAAACTGAAGGTTTGTTTACTCAAAACAAAGCTGAGACACACAAACAACTGCGGTTTTCACTTGGCTGGCTTAAGATAGGCCGTCCTCATCGAGGAGACGCTCGTTTCACTGTGATTTACTCAACAAGCTGGCTCGGGTGTACACACCGAGATACACACTGTGTAAGCACGGTCCTGAGATCACTGCCCAGCAATTCACTTGACAGCACAATGAACCCCGTGACAGGCATGATGTAAGGCCTCGGTTCACGGGTCCTGGCGAGCTTGCGGGGGCGGAAGGAAGGCGGCGGCGAGCTCCCAGCGTGAGCAGGGAAAGGAAAACGCAGGACGGAGAGCTCAGTGCAAGGCTGAAGCAAGAGGAGAGAAGCCATCAGGGAGGTAAATGCGTTGCTCCAAGGTTAGGCATGCAGCTGAGGGAACAAGAGGGAACCTGCCTCTCCCGCCAGGAAAGGAATTCTCCACCCTTCAGGAAGAGAAACAAAGAAAAGAGCGTTATTCCCCAGTGATAGACTGCATGGAAAAAAAAGGGAAAGATTGAAAATTAGAGTGTCAAAGTGTCAATTTATTTATTCACCAGGCAAGGGAAGTCTGAGTAAGTGGCACCACCAAGGCAGCAGGAGCACATTTGTTCAAACACAGCCCTTTCCACCGTATGTTTCTGACTGGATCAGGGCAGACAGGAGATGTTCTGTTAGATCAAAGACGGGTTCACAACCGGTGTTTCCCACAGAAGGACCTTAGGGCCAGCTGCCTAAAACCATTTCAGAACTCTGACTTTACATGCTACATTGCACTGTTCAGCTGTTCTTCAGCCAGCCAAAAAAGGTATCTTCTGCTTGGCACAAATTTGACTGACTCTCAACAGATAGTGATAATCTGCCCCCCACCCCCGCCCCCAGCCAGAGAGAAAACCCAGGTTCCAGGGATCCCAACCTTTTCTAGTCCAATCTGAATGAGAAACTTCCTCCAGTTCACAGACATTTCTGGCATTTTAAAACCTCCCAGCATTCTGAAAGCTTTCTGTCTGGTCTGGGTGGGGGGCGGCAAGCTTCACACAAGTGAAAAATCACTGAAACTGAATTCCCACACAAGGAACAGAACAGATCATGATTGATTCCAGAACAGGTAACAACTTTGGGGTTAGAGGATTTCCTCAGAACGCATGGAACCAATACGCAAGTGCTTCCTTAGAGTGAAACCAGGGGATAAAACTCACCTCAGGGAGACTACCTGCTCATTTATATTTAGCTCGTCCAGTGCAGAAGTGAGACATTCCTATAATCTGGTGATTTAGACTGGAAGGAACCTCGAGGTCTCTACTCCAGCCTCCTGCCCAATGCAGAGTCAACTTCAAAAGTCAGATCAGGTTGCTCAGGGCTTTGTTCAGTCAAGTCCTGCTCTCACATGAAGCATTCACTGAGTCAGACAGAGAGGGTAACACCTCGCCCAGCCTCGGCAAGTCAGGATGGGGCAACGCATTCCAGCGCTTGACCGCTCTCACTGCAAAATCATTTCCCTAATAGCCAATTAAATTACTCTTGCTGTAACTCCTTGTCCTTTCTCTGCCTGTCTCCAAGAAGAGCCTGTTTCCTTTACAGAAAGACCTGCTGCCAACGCTACCTTTGCCTGCTCCTCACGGCTAAACAAATCCCAGTGCCTCACCCTCTCACGTGCTCTAGTCACCCAGTTGCCGTGGTGGTACTCATCCAGTTTGCCAACACCTTTCTTGTACTAGGTGTCCCTAAGTGGCATTCAGATGCAGCTCAAAACTGGTACGGTGATGGTAAAATTGTATTTGGTGACATTTGGGATACTCCCTTGGATTTCAAAGTCTTCTTGAGATGTAACATCCTCTGCTGGGACATGATCCATGGACGTCGAAACCAAGCTAGACTAAAAAAAGTCTGCATGTTTTTACTTAATGAAAAAACTGCAGCATTAAGGAGTTCAAACAATTAAGAAATTTGGACTGAACTTGTCAGATGTCTTTGGCTGATAAAAATGACACAGCTTTTAACTATGTGATATCATTACATTTCAGAAACATCAAAACAAATAGTTTCAGCGTTTGTAACAAGTGTAATTTGGGACAACTTTTAGAAAAGCCAAGAAGACAAAAGGCTGCTGGTTCACAGCACCAGGCAGGGCGAAGAGAAACCCTCATTCAGCACAGTGCTTGAGGCAGATGTAATATTGGGGTTCAGAGCGTTTTGGGACCCACAAACCCCTGAGCTTGTCACGCCCAGACAGTGCCTTCTGCACAGAGACATCTCTCTGGTTTTCTCCTGACGACGTGGTTCCTGTCCAGGGGCTGAAGCATGCACTGAGTCAGACAAAGGACATCATAACTACCCGATGAGAGCGTTCTGTCGGAGATGTCTTTGAAGATCTCACTCCCATCTGACTAACAAACCATTTAAAAAAACCCAATGTGATTTCTAAATTAAAGAGTGACAACAGGGGTGCCACAAGGCAAACAGCAGCTGGCTGCCCTGCAGCACAACCTTCACTTGGATTCTTTCCTGCGAGCTGAAAAAGAGCTGCTCAAATCCTCTTATGCTAAGGAATAATGACTGAAGAGGTCCGAAACATCCCCAGTAAATCCATTTTTATTCCATTTCAGCAGGAAAATAAAATGACACAAAAAAATATTTTGGATTTAAGATTTTGGATAATAATTTTTTGGTTATCAAGAAAAAGAATCAGTTACAAAGTCCTGGCCCACACAGTATTGGCTGTTGATACAGAAATGTGGGTGCACAGATATCATCCATTCCTGTTATCAAAGCTTCTAAGCTAGATTTGTGTCAGCACTGGTGTGGCCAGCAGGACTAGGGCAGGGATTGTCCCCCTGGACTGGGCACTGGGGAGGCCATACCTGGAATCCTGAGTTCATTTTTGGACCCCTCAGTCCCAGAAGGACACTTGAGGGGCTGGAGCGTGGCCAGAGAAGGGCAATGAAACTGTGAAAGGGTCTAGAGAGCAAGTCTGGTGAGGAGCGGCTGAGGGACGTGGAGAAAAAGAGGCTGAGGGGAGACATTCTCACTCTCCACCACTCCCTGACAGGAGGTTGGAGCCAGGTGGGGTTGGGCTCTTCTCCCAAGGAACAACTGATAGGACAAGAGAAAATAGCCTCAAGTTGCCCCAGGAAAGGTTTAGGTAGGACATGAGGAAAAACATCTTCCCCACAAGGGTTGTTCAGGGCTGTCCCAGGCTGCCCAGGGCAATGGTGGAGTCCCCATCCCTGGAGGGGTTTCAAACCCATGGAGATGTGGTGCTGAGGGACATGGGTTAGTGGTGACCTGGCAGTGGTGGATTAATGTCTGGACTCCATGATCTGAAAGGTCTCTTCCAACCAAAACAATTCTATGATTCTCTAAGATCACCTGGAGACTGCGATCTCCTCACCCTCTGAAGCATTCTGAAACACCGTCACCAGCAGACCTGCTCTGCTGACCCTCTGTACTGCAGGACAGCTGCCTCTGCATGCCTTTTCTGTACTGATGGCGTACGTGTAAACTTTGCTGCCAATCACAACATCAGAAATAAGTCAACCCTCGTGAAAATTAATTCTTGAACTTTCAGGAGAAAAACTGAAGAAAAAGCAGTGAGATCCCCCTTACCACGTGGATCCCGAGAGACCGGCAATGTACGTCGCACAGTCTAAAATTCCTGACTCATAAAGGGCTTTCATGACTCCAGCAAACCCCACCATGGCACGGAATCCACCTCCTGACCCCAGGATCGCTATCACTGGCACCTGCACGGACGAGAAGAACAGCACATCACCACAGCAACTCCAGTAAAGACCTAAAAGCAGTAAATTAACATTATTCAATCACTGGCCAAACATTCCAGCCCTCTGCACTTAATAGGTCAACATCCAGAGATCCTCACAGCCAAGGAGAAACCTGTGCTTGCCCAAACCAGCGTGCAAAAATTCTAAGAAGCCAAAAAGAAGGTATCCTGCAGACTTCTTGTGCAAGAGAACAGCAAAATCACAGAATCCCAGTGTGGTGGAGGCTGGAAGGGACCTCTGGAGATCATCTGGTGCCACCCCCCTGCTCCATCCAGCAGGGTCACCCAGAGCAGGGGGCCAGGATCACAGTGTCCAGGTGGGTTTGGAATCTCTCCAGAGAAGGAGACTCCACAACCTCTCTGGGCAGTCTCTTGTTTAGGGAGGTTTGCTGTTGGCCCAGACTCCAGATCCATAATAGCATGGAGAAACACCTGAGCCTCACCTGGCCTTTCAGATACTACTCCTCGCTGCTCATCCACGTGGGCAACAGGGATACAAGCTGAGGAGATCCTGACCAGATGAGAGGTGCTTCATGCCCAGTGCTGTAGCCTGTGGACTTAGTCTTTCTAGTCTGGAAGAGGAACGGCTCAAGCAGATGCTATCAGGCTTGGGTGGTGTCACTAGTGAGATGCTTGGCTTCTTGACCATGAAGCCTTGCTTGCTCATGAAGATGGTCCATGAGAAAATAAAGAATCCAAGAGACCAACAGAGTGAGAAACACCATCAGGAACAGACTTGCTAATTTAATGAGGAAGACTCGTAAGACTGATTTCAGTGATGGAATCTAAGTGAGCAAAGGGTGCAAACATTGCAAGTGAAGGACGAATGCACGGGAGAAAGTCAGCTGTGAGATCTGCATGCTCCTGCTCAGAAGGAAGAGTGTTCAAAGGCTTACTTCAAATGCCTCTATATTAATGCACAGAGACATCAAAGAAGAAAAATTGGAAGTTTGGGTGCAGTCACAGCTCTGTGACACAAGCAGAATGCCCCACAGTTGGTGGGTCAGCCCATACACCTGGCACAGTCATGGATGGGTGGAGGCTGGGAGGATAGGCAGGGAAAAAGGGTGCAGGGGGGCTGTGCTCTACAAGAAAGCAGCTCCTTAATTGCCCTGAACATCAGGATGCAACCAGAGACACACCTTTTAGGAGCTTCTGGGTCATGATGAGAAAGAAAGCAATTCTCAGGATGCTGTGGCAGTGAGATTCAAGACTGTTGAGCAATGGGATGAAGAGTGTAAGGTTTTCTCCAAAAACCAGAAGTCTCCTGATCTGTCTGGGGTCCTCACAGGGAGGATTCTAATCCTCTGCTGAAAGGCCATCATTGTGTAAGCCATCCAGGAAGTTTGCAGGTGGCCTTGGTGACAATTTCCAAATGCAAATGCTGGAGGGGCTGAATAATGCTCTACCTCTCCAACTGCTCGCAAATAGTCAAGAACCAGGGGCAAAAGTGGCCATGGGGAGCTGCTTGGGCTGCAGTCCTCACAAAGTGATGGGGTTCAGGGTCAGCCCAAGGTTATATACATAGTGCAAGTCAAGTACCATCATTATGGCCCTCCTTAGCTTCCTGTCTGCTGAAATAATGCAGAGAATGTCAAGTCCAGTTCACTCGCGCAGAATTGTGGCGCTTCTTCGGACCTTAAAATACAACCAGTAAGTCTAAAGCTGGAGTGAATAAACTACATCAGGTTGCAGCACAGTAAGCTGCTGTCCCCGCAATGCCTTGTCACTTACAACTCTGACTGTCTGAATGGGAATTTATTTGAAGAAGTCACCACTTGTAGCAAGATTTCTAAATAAAACTATACGCAGAATTGCCTGCAACTGCCTGTCCTCCTCACCCGTAACCCAAAGGAAAGATGGTATTAAATTTAGCTATTAAATAAACTATTTCGTTACAAGACCGCGGCAACTTTTACAGCGATACAAACACCAGCCTTAATCCAAATTCCACCTTTGTGCCAGAGCCAAAAGCAGTAGGAGCTCCTAATCAGAAACAGAAGAGAGGCAAAGAATGTTTTGACGAGGAGTTTAACGGCAGATGCTCCAGTGCAAGCAGCTGATACTGCTCTGTCGCGTGAAGAGAGCCTCAAATCTACAACTCTCTCGCAAGAGGGCCGGGAGAGGAAAGGAGAATTTGTGTGTACACCGACCCAGCTACCAAGAGAGAGCAAAGGGAGCAAAAGCAAACCCAGTTCTAAGTGATACCAGATTGAAAATACATCTACCGGGCTTTTATTTTATACTTCTTTCTTTCTAACCTCCCAGCCTTTCCAGCCCTGACCTCAAAGCCGGTCACTTCCACTGTATCATTTCCCCAAGTATCCAGAAAGAGGACAAACTAAAATAAAAATGTGCTTGCTCCCACCATCAAGTGATTTTGACCAAGCAAACGTCCCATCTGGTTCCCAGTTTCCAAGCCCCGGCAGAATTTTCCACTGTTCCATGGTGATAAGGCAACGTCGGGTTGTTACTACGCGTAAAAAGAATCAACCCAGTTGTGCAGGAAGCCCCTATCTGATCAAACTGGTAATCAGTCAAAAATTTCACCGAAATGCAATTTCAGGTGCCAATAGATGGGATTAGTTGTAAGAAAAGGGCCGGTGTGACTCCTGAGCTCAGCTTCTTTCTGCAGCCAGCACACTCCAAGCCACGAAACTCCCCCGCGGACTGAAAACGCAGAGTCACGTGGCAATGACCACGCTCAGTGACCGAGGAAGATGAGACATTTCTTGAGGCTTCCATGCCCCACAGAAACGCTTGCTCTTGATGCAGGAAGATTATTTCATTCTCTCCTTCCCGAGCGCTAAGCTTTAGTAACAGAAACCACAGGTATTTCCTAGCATCAGCATTCGTCACGCACCTCCAGAGATAGCCATCTATCAGAAGGATGACGAGGAGAAGGTGAAGATCTGAGACGTGCCTGTTTTGTTAAGCCAACACCCCAATAACGGGGCTGTTGCTTTGAACAGAGGAGCCGCGTTACTAATTGCAAAGGTAATCATCTGCGCTGGGCTCTGAAAGCTCTTTACCAACACCACCTCATTTAATCGGCGCGGACGAATCCCAACAGGATGAGGACGGTGGTTTGCAGGT
This sequence comes from Actenoides hombroni, assembly GCA_024336885.1. Classification (NCBI taxonomy): domain Eukaryota; kingdom Metazoa; phylum Chordata; class Aves; order Coraciiformes; family Alcedinidae; genus Actenoides; species Actenoides hombroni. Next base: position 2,961,183 of record WUAM01000311.1, read on the forward strand.
GCGAGCCTGGAGAAAGTATGTGAGAACCCTTCCAAAGCACCACTACCTCAGCAAACCTACTCGTCGAGCGCAGTGGCACGAGCACAAGGGAAAATCTGAGTTTTCTCCAGGATGCAGAGAAATCTGTAAGGAGGACTGAGAAAGGATGTGGAGAAGAGTCACCAGCATCCTGACGGCAAACGCTTCCCGCGTACTTCACCCTCTGGAATTTGGGGAATCACAGGGTCCTGTACTGGGGGAGGGTGTGGACACGAGAGGTAGGTGGACGTGCAGGATCTCTTCATTTCCACTTGATATTGAAGCAAAGAAGAGCTGATGTAACTGCTGTATCTCCAGAACTGAAACTCAACTGAAGAGCTCTAGAGCAGAAGGATGCAGCTTCAGTGAGCTTCCCACAGTAAAGCTTTGAAATGATGAAAAAACAACTGAAGAGAAGCATGTACTGCTGTACGAGCTGAACATGAGTTGACTCGTAGGCATAAGGCAGGTGATGAAGGAAGGTTACGAGTCCTTTCCTGCTTTGCAGAGAAAGGCAGAGCACGTTTCCAAGCAGGCAGGTTTGTTAAAGCAGCTTTTTAGCTGCAATACAGTTTCCAGCAAGGGAAGAAATGGTTAAAATTTGAGTTCACCTACACGCACCCTACCAGCTGCCCTCTAGGATAAATAGGGCAGAGGTACAGGGGGAAGTAGCTGCAGAGTACAAAGGGAAAAGAACCAAGAAGCCATCTAATGACTGAGAAAGAATGAAGGTAGGCTACCAAGGCATAAAAATCTGAACAAGAATACCTGTGGTGGAAAAAAAAATTGCCACGGGCTACACAGAGGACTATTAAAAAATGGTTCTGGAAATCCACTCTTAGAGAACAATAGGCTTTCTTTCATTGATTACAGTATTTTTAGACAATTGTTTGAAGCCACAAAAATGATAAAAATAGAAGGAGTGATAACACAGGTACCAGAAATCTTATCCTCTGGGTTTTCAGAATATGCCTCCAGATGAATTAAATCTGGAAGTTCTCACTTCCTCCTCCAGGGATGTGTAATTATTTCACAGGTCTTCAAGACTCACAGCATCCCTGCAAGGCACACATGTTGCCGTTCACAGATGAATAAACTTAGGTGAACTTTGAGTAAGTAAGTAAGTGACTTGTATAAGATTAAACAATGACTCATAAAGAGCTAAGAATACTCATTATGTCTCCTGACTTCTGAGCCTATGTTCAGACTACGAGCACCCCATAAATCCTCCTGCTATCTTCCATCTGTAGCAATAAAAGTAAAAATGACAGCCTAGAAGGACAAAGATACATCTTAATTTGAACAAGAAAGCTTTCTGCATTGCTAGAAGCGGCTAAAAATCCTGCCAAGTCAGCTCAGAAGTACATGCTTGGCATATGAAAAATGGGAGGCTCACGTTAGCTCAGTCCTTCCTGGGGTTGAGGAGACTGTGATTAGAGATTAGAGACTCACAGATATCTACTCTGATAAGATCTGCATCTGTTAAGGTGAAAATAACTGAAAATTAAAAAGCCTTGAAGAAGTTCCTTCACAATATGCACATCACTAACCATAAAATACCTATGATACTTGTCAAATTCTTTCACCTCCCTCAGAAAGTTCACACGAGCACATTTTATTACCCATTCTGCTTATGCTCAAAAGGCATGCAAGGAATGGATACCAACGAATTAATCAACCCCAATTAATTCACTGACTCTGCTTGTTGCTTGACATGCTCCCCCCCCAGTTTTACTGTCACAATTTGGGGAGCAGAGGAGGAGAGGGAACAAGGAAGGAAGAAAGAAGAGGATGAAAAAGCTCCTACAAAACAAGTGGACCCTTAATTCGCTCAAAATAATGCAGTTTTTTATGAAACCACTGGAAAGATCAGTTGGGCTCAGCACCCTTCCGCCCTTTGACGTGACCCAAAGTACCATCAGTCCATCGAGATCTGTTGGCTTAGCTTTCTGTTGCCTTGGTTCAGATCACCAATGAGATAAAGAGAAAGGGGCAAGAGGAAAAAGAGGGGAAAGAGGGGAAAGAAAGAGGAGAAAGAGGAGAAAGAGGAGAAAGAGGAGAAAGAGAGAGAGGAAAGAGAGAGAGGAAAGAGAGAGAGGAAAGAGAGAGAGGAAAGAGAGAGAGGAAAGAGGGAAGAGGAAATCTATAAATCTACAAATTTAGAGCCCAAGAAAAATTATTCTCCAGCCTAACTGGGAAAAGAAACTTTTTTGTTTCTACCGCCCGTCTTTACGCTGAACCCTTCTGCCTCAAACATCTCGCCCATTCCTCTGGGAGCCCAAGGCAGGACTCCAGGGGTGATTCTCGTCTTGATGCAAACTCTCCAAACTTACATCACGGGAAGAGGTCAGGTTCTTGCTGTTTTCCTCCCCCAGAAATGATTTCATACTCTGCATGATATTATCTTTGCGCTGCTGCCGGAATTTCTTCTCCTCGTCGCACAGAGCCATGCTGAACCGCAGGTCTGTTGAAGAGCTGTTATGAAAAGCAGACAGGCTTTAACTCAGAATTTAAAATGCCACCTAGGGTAGTGAGTGGAAGGAAGAGCAAATTCATCGTTCACTTACATAAGATGAAATAAAATAAGTAAAATAAAATAAAATAAATAAATAAAACCAAATAAAACACAATAAATAAAAATGACGCAATACAATAAAATACAAAAAAAACCCC
>WUAM01000311.1:2963973-2989497 GCA_024336885.1 Actenoides hombroni
AATAAAATACAAAAAAAACCCCCCACAACAATATAAAATACAGTAAAATTAAAATAAAATACATAAAAACAATGATTATTCATAGAATCACAGAATGCTTTGGGTTGGAAGGGACCTTTATGTGAGACAGTTGCATCAGCTGACTCCACGGGGTGATGGACGCAACGACCAATGCTCCACTGGGACTTCAAGACACACATTCTATAGAGAAACCTCACTGTTCACACAGTAATGAAAACCAAACACAAAATACAAAGCTACTAGTGGTACATTATGAGGTCTTAAAAAGAAGCTAGATTAAAATATAGTGAGTTCACCACTCACACACAAGGATTTATGGGGTAGCAATTTGAATTCTCTGATTATCTGCTGAGCAAAGAACAGCAAGCAGAAATGTTCCTATATTCCTATCCACATAACAAGCTGCCCAGGGCAGGGGTGCAGTCCCCATGATCCATGGAGGGGTTTCCAAGCTGTGGAGCTGTGGAGCTGAGGGACAGGGGTCAGTGGTGCCCTGGCAGTGCTGGGTTAACACGTGGACTCGATGAGCTGAAAGGTCTCTTCCAACCAAAACGACTCTGTGATTCAATGACAGTGAGACACAGCCAAGCCTCTTCTGCTCATTTCACGGCAGAGATAGGAAATACTTGCAATGGAGAAGCCTTGGAAGGTTTCGGGGTGGTCTCATGCACCACCCACATCTGCATCTTGAGCAGTACGAAATGAGGAGCAGGAATGATCCCTGGGGGATGGTTGTTAAGTCTCCAGAGTAACCATGGAAGAGTCCCACAGTTACAGTGCTCAGCACTGCTATTTATAGCTACAGACAAAAAGAGACTCTCTGAATGCCTTGTTCTCAGTAATTCCTTTTTTAGACTTGAAAGACATTCTTCTGATTACACCTTAAGGTGATTTTTGGCCTTTCACCGAGCCAGGCTCGGAAAGATTCCGACAAATTTCATGAGTGTTCACATATGTGGAAAGTTGAGGTGAGACGCAAAGTTACCCGAGCAGGTGAAATAATGAGGGTCTGAGATGAACCTGATGTCCAGGAGTTTATTAGAGAAAAAGACCTTGAAAAGGAAAAGACTCAACGTAAAGCAGGATGGGAAATTCCTACATGATGGTCTTGTTCTTGCAAGTATTTGGAAAGGGCAAACCAGTTAGTACAAGAAATGACATTTAAGGCAATGACAGAATTACAATAAAGCCTCGATTTTAAGATCTCCTGGTATTTCTTGGTAAATTTCTTGGTATTTCTGTGTTAAAACAAGGACTTTTTGCACTCTACCTGACAGGTTTTTAAGAAAATTCTAACAAGAAGAATAAAATTTACAAAACGCCTTTGCTGCTAACACATTTCCCACTCTATTTTATTAAAATACGAGACACTTACCAAACTTCAAGAGACATTTCCAAAGTCATTTCTGTGACCTAAACAAGAAATATGTAAATACGGTTACACCACTTACAGAGGAGAAAACCCACAAATGCACCTGGAACATAAACTGTTCCTGTCAGAATTTTTCTGTCAGTTTTTTTAAATAGAAGAGCATTTCCGAAACACAGGAATGAGTTTTCTTTTCTCCAGAACTTTGTCTTTAAAAGCACACAGGGTGATTCCAAGACACACCACTGGCAGTGAATAGAGTACAAAAGGTGTGCTAGATCCTGACGTTCACTCATCAGGTCCCACCACCTCGGCTTTCTTCCACTGCCCATCACTTTTTGACAGCACTTTTGGCCTGGAGGGATTGTCTGTCTTCACACATTTAGGATCACTTGTTTCCAGCAGGAGCCACAGTCTGTCATAGAATCGTTAAGGTTGAAAAAGACCTCCAAGATCATCAAGTCCAACTGCCTACCTACCGTTATGATGACCACTAACCCATGTCCCAGAATCCCACATCTACACGTGCTTTGAACCCCTCCAGGGATGCTGACCTCACCACCTCCCTGGGCAGCCTGTTCCAACATCTCACTACTCTCTCAGTATAGAAATTCTTTGTAATGTCCAATATATACCACCCCAGCACATCTTAAGCCCCCTGCCTCTTGTCCTATTGCTCGTTACTTGGGAGAGGAGACCAACGCCCACCTCCCTCCCAACTCCTTTCAGGGAGCTGCAGAGAGCAAGAAGGTCTCCCCTCAGCCTGCTCTTCTCCAGCCTATGCAATTCCAGTTCTCTCAGCCACTCTTCGTAAGACACGTTCTCCAGATGCCTCACCAGCTTCACTGCCCTTCCCTGGACCTGCTCCAGCAGCTCAGTGTCTTTCCTATACTGCGGCGCCCAGAACTGGACACGGCACTCAAGCTGCAGCCCACACTCTGCAACTCCCAGAGGTACTGAAGCACTCGGTGAAATAAAGAAGCAGAAAATTCCAAAACTGCACTAACTTTCAGGAAAAAAAAAAAAAAAAAAAAGAAAGAACAAGGAGGGTATTGAAATTCCAACTGCAATAAGGGTACGTTCCAGTTAAAACGCTGGATCTTACAGAGGAAGCTCTCTGATTTCCAATAAATAGGCCTTAAGCTGTTACTTGCTGTAACCCCACTCTGTAGCACATGGAGAACAGCAGAGCGCTCACAAGTCCTCTGATCCTCTAAAAAGCCACAGCCCAAACCAGAACTGCAGACAGCATTTACACCTGCAGTATATGTATATAATACATATGGATGTGAAGATAAGCAGATGTGACGGCTAGAGCTGCAAGTACCCAATTATGTTCTGAACGGCCCGTGGTAAGTGACTCCAGTAAGTGATGGCAGTGAATAGGTGCAGAACCAGCTCGATTCCACGCGGCTGGAACACGCTTCCAGGAGTCACCGTGCAGGCAGACAACCCCCTGGCAGAGTGACTCCATCGCTCAGGTATCCGTCTTTGAAGAGAATAATCCAATTCAGGCACTACTGCCTGGCAATCAGGGCTGTGTTACAACAAGCCATTTACTGAAAGTGAAACACAGAATAATAATACAAGAATTTCTGTCAGCTTTCCGGAAGCCTCGGGCACCAGTAGTAGAGGGAGAGCAAACTCCGGGTAACATCTCATGCTAACAAAAGACCATTAAAGCAAATGGAATCAAGTGGTGAAAGAACTGGTTTAGAAAGTTTGAAACTAGAGTTTTAAAGGGGATTCTCTCAGCAGGGACACCGAGGCATTATTCAGTGGCACTGGTCTCCTTAACCCTCCTCTCAGCAGGAGCGTAAGAAGATAAACACAGTGCCTCTAGGCCAGCACTCTGGGTTTAACCACGGGCAACAAGGAATGCTTAGAAAACCATCTTCAGAACAGCTGAATATCCAGTTATTTCCTGACTGGAAGGCTGCCACCCTTAACCTCTCCATGACATACTCTAATCCCTTCTTGAATTCACAACTTAGCTCTATATTAACGAACCACATACACACATAGTCCTGAGGTGGACTGATGGGCTCAGAAATAGTCTTGGATTCCCCTTTCATCTAGGAATACGTACTTCTGATGAGTACCAAGAGCAAGCCAAATGTTCTTCTTATGCTTCGTAAGAAGAGTAACACCAGACTCAGTGAGTCTCAGTTCTGGTGCTCTTCTAAGAACTGTCCATCATGTTCAAAGCAGCACCACCAAAGGCAAAGCTGTGAATGCTGTGACTTACATCATTGAAAGTTAACTGGACCTCCTTCTTCTCTCCCAGCTTCAGAGATGATATAGGAAATGTGGATGTGCCAAGAGTCTCATCCATAACATAGTTGGCATCCATCAAAGTAACCTAGAAAAGACAGATGGGCATTCAATTCCTCTTTGATAAATCCCTTGTTAATTCCATACAGACTATGCCTAAAGTAAAAAAAGTATGGAGAAGGAATAGGCCTAATCCAACCCAGTTAACACCCAGTACCAACAGACATGGTCTTTAAAACACAGTAAGCTCATGGATGGTGTAGGTGGCACCTTCAAGGCATTCAGTCGCATGGGTACAACAGCATCACGCGCAAAGGGTGTTCTGTCAGAGCATCTTTTGGTCAGTAAATCTCACCGTCGTTCTAAGCAGACGCAGTAACTTCAAATTATATATCATATAAATACACAAATTTCCACAGTAATCTACGAAGAAACTTAGATACAGTTTTAAATGTGGTAACACCAAAATCCACACAGCAGCTTGTCAGTGGAGCTAGAACCCATACAGCCTAGCCTTGTATCTGCAGACTGAGGCTTTTATAGCAAGGATTTGGTCAAATGGGCACCACTCCAAATTACACAAAGCTCTTCTCCGTATCCAGCCAGACCTTCAAGTCTCTTCTCACATACTCCATGTCAGAGCACAGACCTGTTCAAACCGTGATGTCACCCGAAGGTGTATGTGGATACTGCAGAGCACTGTCCAACGCTTTTGCTCCAACCCATGTGGCTCCAGGTCTAGCAGTCTTTCTTCTCAGGGGCAGCTTTCCAAGTTCACGAGTAAGCTACCCAGAAAGAATTTCAAAATTGCCATTTACATGGTTTCTATTAAATGAGTTCTCCAAAAAACTCATTTTTTTCCCCCGCTGTGTGGAATTGTATCTTCCAACATATCCTAAGTTTGTGGCTTGGGTCATCTTCTGCAGAAGAATCAAGACGCAATCACTTCAATAACTAGTTGCTACATCTGAATTCAGCCTCTTCCCAGCTATAAAGAATCTTCTTCATCCTCTACGACAAAGCAAACCTTTGGTGATGAACTGTATTTTAGGACAGAGCTCATTATTTTAATGGCATCCACGTCCTTCTGCTTCCTCACAGAACTTCATGCTTGTTGCTGTAATCTCTGAGGGCTGTCTTCTGAAACCAACAGCAAAAACTTCTTAAAATGGGATTTTGGAGAGCTGCTTACACTTCAGAGTGAAAACTGCTCTCAGGACAGCGTTCAAGATTTAGATTAAAATCATCTGAGGAGTGGAGTCTGAGCGTGCTTGGGAATTGACAGAGAGGTTTGGGGTGGGGAGGTGGCTGCACATTCTGGAACCGACAGAGACTCGCAGAACCTGGCAGCACACCGTGGCCACGCTGGGCTGGAAAACAACAGCCTGCCAGCTCATACAATCCTGGACTCCACAACCACTGCAGAACACCGTGCCAAGAACTCAGAAACACCTTACAAAATATCAGCCAAAGGACACGGGAGGGTTTAGGAAGCAGGGGTTTCTCAGCCAGGTGGGAAATAAGCTCGTCGTGTCGGTACCACAGAAGGAAGCCAACAACACAGGCCTCCCCACGCTCAAAACCAGCTGAGATGATGAAACAGAAATGAACAGAAATGAACCACCTGCCAGCATCTCAACTTCTTCACATCAGAATGCAAAATGATACAAGAGGTGGTACCATCCCCAAGAAGGTGGCAGATAAGCCACTGGCTTCTGTCTTCAATCAATTTATACTTAAAATAAAAACCCGACACAAATTTTGTACTCAACAAGTTCACCCATTAGCAGGGAAGCTGCCACAGTGTAACTCCAAGCAGGACCTCAGCCAGGCTGCCAACAATGCCAGTAAAAGAAAGGGGCTCTATTTAAAGCATGATTTGCTGTTGCTGAGTTTACCATCCCGCTCCTCTTCTGAAGACCATGAGAGCTACTGCAGATCACAGTTAGCCAGTTTTAGCTTCTGGAGATCTTACCAAAAAAGCACAAGGTCTGCAAAGAGACAGAGAAACTCACTGCTCCAGGACTTCTGCTGGAATCCACAAAGGCTTTATGAGGCATAATTGAAACAAACTTTAGTTCCCAAACTGCAACAAAGGCCGGTCAATGAACCCAAGTTCTTCTTTTCTTCTTCCTATTTCCACGAAGGCTTTCTCACAAAGCAGCCAGAATCACTCCATTCCTCTACTCCTGACACCTATTTGCCTGAGTTGCTACCAGAAAGCAAGAACTAAGTTAAGAGGTTTCCAGCTTTTGTCACGTTTCATGTGGCCAGTTTGCACATCTACAACCAAAACATTGAGTACGATCCAACTCTGGTGACTGTTGCACCTGATTAGCTGGTGGGAGCTATTTTGGGTGGTCTGCCTTCTGCAAAGCTGCAGTGAAGTTCTGCTGAATTCCCAAGCAGGATGCATCTGATAGTTCTTCATGTGCCACGGAGGTGACCACAGGATTCCTTCTCCCCGAACTGCAGAACCCACCCCACTCCCTGGGAACACAGGGAGCCTCGTAGGAAGCACAATTCAGGTTTCAGATCTTGAACAGTTTAGCCCCTAGAGGTTATGGGTACTAGCTCAATGAAAAGTTTCACTTAGGATCATAGAATTGTTTGGGCTGGAACAGACCTTTCAGATCATGGAGTCCAACCATGAACCCAGCACTGCCAGGTCACCACTAAACCATGTTCCTCAGCACCACATCTCCATGGCTTTGAAACCCCTGCAGGGATGGGGACTCCACCACTGCCCTGGGCAGCCTGGGACAGGACTTCACAACCCTTTTGTTCAGGGAAGATCTTTTTCCCCATGTCCAACCTAAACCTGCCCTGGTGCAACTCGAGGCCATTTCCTCTTGTCCTATCAGTTGTTCCTTGGGAGAAGAGCCCAACCCCACCTGACTCCAACATCCTCTCACGGAGTAGTCCAGAGCCAGAAGGTCTCCCCTGAGCCTCCTTTTCTCCAGGCTCAACAGTCCCAGGTCCCTCAGCTACTCCCCACAAGACTTGTGCTCTAGACCCTTCCCCAGCTCGTTGACCTTCTCTGGCCACGCTCCAGCCCCTCAGTGTCCTGCTGGGAGTGAGGGGCTCAAAACTGAACTGAGGATTTGAGATGCAGACTCACAGGCTTTAGCCTATGTCCCAGTTGGCCAATGTAGACTGAAATGCCGTAAGCCTGGGTCAGAAGACGTCGTGCATTTAGTGCCATCCCCTCTGAAGAACCAAACTAACAGAGGACTATAGATGACATTAAATACTTGACATGGCCACTTATAAAATAGTTACACTTAACACCTTTTGTACACAACCTGGAAAGGCTTAACACACTGAGACTTCATGGTGGCTGAGTCAACAACGCTGCACGTGGAGTAAGAGTACCCAAACCATCAATGGGTGGGCTACTCAGCCCTTGGCTCCAGGCAGTGGGCAGACAGTAGACACATGCTTCTGCTTTCCCTCTCCTCAGGGAGAAGCCAGGACTGGGCAGAGACTTTACCCCACCTATTCACTGCCCAGAACAGCTGAATGAGTGTAGGAAGCAGAGAGAAAATAATTTATGGCTGATGTGAAGAATTGTAAGCTACCCGCCCTCAGGAGCAGGCCAAGAGATGACCCAGATTCCCATCTTTTAATGACTCTCGAGGCTACTCCTTGAATAACACAACTGATACAACACCTTTTGTTCAGCAGCAGGCCTAAGGGCAAACCCCACCCTTTAAGGCTAAAAACAAGTTGTAATCTGGAGACCACAGATGCCATACGCGTACAAGCTGCTGCTAACTTAACCTCCCAGATGTTGTACACCTTCCACTTTCACAGAGGCAGCTCAGCCCTGCCATTTACCTCCAGAACATTCTCTTGGTTGGGGTCTAAAATGAACTCAAAGGTCTCGTTCCACACGGGGTTCACGTCGTTATTGAAATGCTTCGTTCTCTTCCTGCAGTCGGGGGCGGACGGGATGAACAGCTCCACGTAGGGATCTGGAGTGTCCACTGCAGAGAGAAACAGACGTTCAAGGCAGGTAAAGCTCAGGTTTGGGTTGTAATAACCAACACAATTACACGACCCTCCTTGTACACTCTTCAAGTCCAAGGATACTTTCTTTGACACGGCCAAATGTTTATAGAGACTCTTGGGTTTCAGTAAAACATTATCAGTGAGACTGCTGAGGCCCAGAGCCACGGGGCCATTCCAGCTGGGAGAAGGGGAGAAAGAGCAAATGGAAAAAAGTTTGATATTTTCAAATGGGAATCAATCATCTTTTGGAAAAAAAAAAAACCCAAACAAACAAAGAAACAAAACCAAAACAACAGCAAACCAACCAAAAACCCGGCTTTTTGAGACCATCCAGGAGGTTTCAGATGTGTGCCAGGGCAGAAGGGAATCCAAGCACCAAAGGCTTGGCTCCCTGGCCATGCCAGGGGGGACCATCAGCCAGCCCTAACTCTCATTCTGATGCCACCACCAAACAGAAAAGGTCCTGAACTGCCCCACAAAGTACTTCAAATGACTCTGGAGATGCAGGGTCATGTCCTGAGTTCAGCATTCCCCTACCCAGGGAAACTTCAAGGACAGTAAACAAACCTCCTCCCGGACGCAGGCTCCCCCAAGTAAAAGTCTGGCTGTAAACAGACTTTGTGATTCACAGATTTCCCGGTGCCAGACCTTCCTCAGACAGCCAGAAGACCCCCTGGAGAGCTCTGCACCACGCTCCGTACCCGCAGCGCTCCGCTGCTCGCTGCCACCTCCCCGGTCATGCTGCTACCTCCGGAATGATGAGTGGCTATTCCCAGCTGGGGATGGGCGTGCAAGGCCTTTAAACAGCAATCTTTATCAGCTCCTAGGGATTGACATCTCATCTTATTTAAAGTCAGAGGAGTGGGGGGGATCAGCCCCCAAGTGCTCCTTCCCTGAGGACGTAACACGCTGCCAACTTCTGCTGAATCCATTCGCTCCCTTGAACTGCCACCTAAACCGGTGCCAGAAAGAAGGGAAGCAAGGTCCCGGGAAATCAAGCAGCAAAACAAGCTCCCCAAATCAGAAATGCCAAGATCTCGTTTGCTAAGTCTGGCTATCGAGCGCTATTTTGGCAACACAGGCAACAGTCTTGCTCTGCCAAGAGACCGAGGGTGCCTTCGGAAACTCGGCTTTTAGCTAAACAGCTGCTGCAGAAGAGAGCTCTGGGCAAAACCACCGACCTTTCCTGAGCAGGTTTCTCTGTGCCTATGCCATCAGCCCCCACCCCGAGCGAACCGAACTCGGGACTCGTGCTTTTCCACGCGACCGGCAAGCGGCTCCCCAGCCGGGCTGGCGATGCCAAGGGCGTGGGGAGGTGACACAGCTGCCGTGCAGATGCTGCCGGGGCTTCCCACGGCAGAGCAGAAGCAGAAACTGATCCCGAGGCACCCAACAACCCAGCTCAGAGCAAACAGTCTTCCTAACGCCGTGCTGCCAGCCGCCCCCTCCCTCCCTCCCTCCCTCCCTCCCTGCCTTTATTAGCTTTATTAACCCGAGGCGAAGGGTTAATCATCTGCCCTTTCATGTTTGAAAGTTTATTTTGTCCTGCTTTCAGTTAAGAAAATGAAAGTCTAGTCTTTTATAACTTCCTTCTTCGGATGAAGAGGAAAAATACTGGAAGACTGCATGCTCTGATTAAGCTCTTGCTATAAGCTACACTATGTTAATCAAAACATTATTATTATTGGTTGGGGACCAAAACTTAGCCACCAGCAATCTGGCAAGTAACACAAAAATATTCGCTTAATGGATTTCAAGCCATTAAAGTTACCAAACACAGATAGAACAGAATGTGTACACAGCACTGGATGTGTTCAGGACCAGGCTGGATGGGGCTCTGAGCAGCCTGCTCTAGTGGGAGGTGTCCCTGCCCATGGCAGTGGGGGTTGGAACTGGATGATCTTCAAGGTCCCTTTCAACCCGAACCATTCTGTGATTCTACCCTTTCACATGGAGGTACTTCTTTCTGGGTGGTGGTTTTGCCAGTTGATCTTGCCAGGTACATGTTTCAAAGAAACTAATCTGAAACTGTAACTGCAAAGTAGCTGGGTCACTTCTATTATCTACATTTTGGTTTCAAAAGGAGCATCTTTCTGAAATGGTTCATGGGTCAAAAGTTGATGTATCACGAGTGTAATCAAGACCAGAATTACCTGTGTGGAGACAACACTGTCATGGAAATCACACTTCTATTTTAGCAGCCTCCTTGAAATACCAACCAGGGACTTTTCAGAAGAAGCAAGATGCAAGAATTTGTGCTTTTTTCCTCAGGATGCTCCTGAAGCAAAGGCTGTTCCTACACAGCTCAGTGGGGCTGGGGCCATCCTCTGCACCAGCCTGAGTGACTCCTCCACCTCGTACCTGCAGTGCACCTCAACCTTTGAATGTGGGTACAGCTTGGAAGGTTTGCAAGTGGCCATGTGCTACTGTGAGGCAGGGACTGCCTGCTGTCATTCCATGCTCTCCTCTTCCTGCAACTCGACGGCTGTTGACAACAACACGTGCATGCAACTGAGATATTGTTCTCCCAGTTCGTACGAAACGCTCTGGGAGAGAGGGACCAGGCTCCACTACTAGCTCTCAGGGAAAAAGAAACAAATATGAGCTGATAATTAAGTACAAGCGTACCTAAGCCCTCACTCTTACACTGAAAAATAAGAGTTTCGGCCTCAACGTCAGTGGAACTAACAGATGGTCCTGCAATTAGCAGCTTATAGCCAGATGAACTGTAAAAGTAATTAACTAAAAGTTCACCATAATCCTTTTGTAAGATTTAGAGCATCCCCAGAATTCTAGAATCATTTGGGTTGGAAAAGACCTTTAAAAATCTCCAGGGGTTCAGGACAGCTATCCAGTAACAAAAGCGGAGTCGGCATCTAAATTTTTAATCCCACCAGCTTAAGAAATGGCTGAGGTAGGAAGGAAGGATCTGATGACCTTTCCTCGTTGGATTTATCTCCTGGCTAAGCAATTGCTCTAAAATTCTGTTGCTAAATGACATTATGAATCATGAAGTGAGACACACAAAGGACGGGAATTAGGATCGGCCGTTTTCACATTAAACTAAGAAATGTTTTTAGCCATCTGCCTGTGGCAGAAACCTGTAAAGTTTCCTACAGTGCCTGGGAACCATTTGATCTGATGTTCCTGATCCGGTGAGATGACCATCACCAGGCCCCCATATTAATGTCTGTAACATTATAGACACGTAATTCCTATTTCCTCATTCCAATTTCAAATTTTTCAACAGCATACTGTACACAAAGAAATTACAGAAAGCCTGTTCAAATACAAGGTACTGAGGATGAAGCCACTACTATCATACATTAAAATTTATCTCCTTTGTCCATCAAGAGGTAAAAACAAGTGCAAAATTCTTGAAATATTCCAAAAGCCGGTTTGCAACAAAAAAATTCTGCACTGTAAGAATGTTATTTTTCTTTTTTCCCCACATCAGCATGTCATAAACACTTGTGGTCATAATCAATGTTAAAAAACTACATTAACGTTAATTTCTGTTAATATTTGCACCACCATTACAGAGTAAAACTGGATCCAGATTTTTTAATGGACCCATGATCTCCACATATCATATTTCTGCAATTAGAGAAATATTCATAGAATCACAGAATCATAGAATCACAGAATCAGAGAGGCATTTCGGTTGGAAAAGACCTTTCAGATCATGGAGTCCAACCATGAACCCAGCACTGCCAGGGCACCACTAACCCATGGCCCTCAGCACCACAGCTCCAAGGCTTTGAAACCCCTGCAGGGATGGGGACTCCACCACTGCCCTGGGCAGCCTGGGACAGGCCTTCACAGCCCCTGTGGGGAAGAAATTGTTCCTCATGTCCAAACTAAACCTCTCTTGGTGCAACTTGAGACTGGTTCCTCTTGTCCTGTCTCTTGTTCTTTGGGAGAAGAGACCAAACCCACCTGGCTCCAACCTCCTGTCAGGGAGCTGTCAAGAGTGAGTTCTCCCCTGAACCTCCTTTTCTCCAGGCTGAGCAACCTTAGGTCCTTCAGCCGCTCCTGAGGTCCCATCCAGCCCCTATCATTTGGTGATTCTGTGATTTCCATGCTCAAAGAGCTGAGTCTGCTTCCAATTCCAGCCTCCCACTCATATACTCATATACAGATACTTCCAAGAGTCTTCAAACAGACAAATTCATAGTCCAGCAGTGAAAGAGGTGCTAGACCAAGAGCCTGGAGACACTCCAGAAGGCCACGGGGAAACTCAGCTATCCAGGAGCACACAGAGATTACCAGGAAGGGGCCCAAGGAGGAGGTGACAGGCCCTTTGCTGCCTGTGTTTAAGGTGCTACAGGGAATGCCAGGGTTTCAGGCCTTCACCTTCAAGAGGGATTTTGCCAAGGGGATGATGCAGGGTGAGGTTTCACGAGTGGAAGGTGAGGTACTTCACAAATGAAGTAAGGGAGCTCCTGCAGTGGCAGCTATGCCACGATAAATCCTGACATTGGGTAATATGTTTATTAGAGATTATTAGGGCCTTTTATTATGGTGCTTTTCATCTCTGGAGCTACTCAAGTGAAGGAAAGAACCAAACTGCCAGCCCAGTAGCTTCACTGATCCAGTCTGCAAAGAGAAACAAACCAAACAACCAAACCCAAACAAGCCCGTTGAACCCTTCACAGGTTCAAACCAAATCAGTAGAAGTGCCAAGACCAAAAAAAAACCCTCCCTCACTTCTCAGGGTTAGCTGCACAGTCCCTGGACAGACAGGCAGCAGGCAACTGGGACGAAAACACCAGCTGGCATAGAGCCCAGAGAAAATCCTGGTTTCCCGGTGAGGGGCCAGAATCTGAGGGGCTCGCATTTTTTTCACTTAATTTAAATGCCTACTTCTGAAGAGCTTTTTCAGCGTTAAACCTCTCACTCCCGCAGCGAAGGCGGGAGGAGGAGTCCAGGCGTGGTGGGGGTCTGCAGGTCTGCCAGGTCCAGGCAGCCCTCCCCGGCTCTGCAGGGGGCTGAGGCAAAGCAGCACTGCTGGGCAGTGACTCGCGCCCCGCAGCACCGGCCCTTCCCGGCCCCGTTTCGGGCGGTTGATGGGAGTACAGCTTATTCCCAGGCTGGCACAAAGTCTGCCAATACAAATTGAAACTGGCACCGGTTTCCGAATCCACAGAACAAGTTTATACTGGATCTGGCTTCAGAGGTTTTGGTCGTCTACCAGCAGCCCGAGAGCTCCCTTTACTCTACCAGTGAAGCGCAGTCTCAGGGCCTCGGAGTGAGAAGAGGTTCCTCCCTTCGCATTTGAATCCAGACAACGCTCAGGAACGTTTCAGAAACCCGGAGCTGTCCTACCCGAGCAGAACCATCGTCCCTCAAAGCCTGGGTTCAGTTTTGAGCCCCTCATTCCAATAAGGACATTGAGTATCCAGAGAAAAGCAATGAAGCTGGGGCAGGGCCTAGAGCACAAGCTTTGTGAGGAGCAGCTGAGGGACCTGGGGTTGTTCATCCCGGAGAAGAAGACTCAGGGGAGACCTTCTCGGTCTCAGCAACTCCCAGAAAGGAGGTTGGAGCCAGGTGGGGTTGGTCTCTTTTCTCAAGTAACAAGTGATAGAAAAAGAGGAAACAGCCTCAAGTTGCACCAAGAGAGGTTTAGGTTGGAGATGAGAAAAAAATTCATACCCCACAGGGGTTGTGAAGTCCTGTCCCAGGCTGCCCAGGGCAGTAGTAGAGTCCCCAGCCCTGGAGGGGATTCAAAGCCATGGAGATGTGGTGCTGAGGGCCACGGGTTAGTGGTGCCCTGGCAGTGCTGGGTACATGGTTGGACTCCATGATCTCTTCCCACCAAAACAACTCCACGATTCTAGGTATGGGCTGAGGCTGGCTACATGAACACATCTTAGTAAAACCACCACCACTGCTACTGCAAGTAATTACAGGAAACTCAAACTCCAAGTGACACCAGTGAGCTGTTCCTGCCCTCACCTCACTGCCCAGCACAGTTCTTACTGGCATTTCATTTACAGGAGCAAAGAATGGATTGAGAAGCACTTGGTCAGAGAGAAACAGTGGTGTCCACAGCTCCCTGGAGGAGAGCCCCACCATGAAGTTCTGCCTGGAGATATGAAAGCACATGAAACAGAAAGAGTTCCCAGTCACCATCAAGCTCCACTCTCCCGGGGGCTGCAGTTGGCTACAGCATGGGAAAGGCCTCAAGCAGAGACAAGGAGCTCCTTCAACCAGAAAGACCCTTGGTCTGTCTGGACTAGAGTTGCCTCAATGTTAGATGGAGAGCTGCAGTAGACATTTACATGAGCTGTTGTTTCTAGTACTGTTCATTCTTGAAGATACATGGTTTTAAGGAGCTTCTCTTCATGGAGGAGGAACCCTTCGCCTATGAGGACAGTCTGAGAGAGCAGGGGTTGTTCAGCCTGGAGAAGAGAAGGCTCCAGGCAGATCTTAGAGGCTTTTCAGTACTTAAAGTGGCCTGTAAGAAAGATGGGACAGAGTTTTTATCAGGGCCTGTTGGGACAGGACAAGGGGTGGTGGTTTTAAACTAAAAAAGGAAGATTTAGATGAGAGAGAAGACAATGTTTTTTACAGTGAGGGTGGGCCCAGGCTGCCCAGAGAGGTGGTGGCTGCCCCATCCCTGGCACCATCCCAGGTGAGGTTGGCCAGGGCTCTGAGCACCCTGCTCTAGTTGCAGATGGCCCTGCTCCCTGCAGGGGGGTTGCACTGGGTGACCTTTAAAGGTCGATTCCAACCCAAATCAGCCTATGATTCTATGATTGATGTAAAGGAAACAGTGTGAAATGAACCCTAGAAAAGGGACAGAACAGACCAAATACTGTTTGCTAGAACTTCGCCAGGCATGTTCATTTCAAGACTCAACCTATCCTGCAACTCTCAGCACTCTGGAGGGTCTGAAAGCACATTTTTATCTTCAGTGGAAAATTTGCTCTGCAACATTAAAAGATGTTCTGACCCAGACCTCAGTTTGCACAGCCCTGGAAGAGCAGTCTTCACAAAAACTCTGAGGTGACTTTCTGCAGATTACTTGAGGTACAGGAGGCTCTCGGCTACCCGAGACTCTGCTGAGGGCTCTCAACAATCCACATGCTCCAGGACCAATCCATTCACATGGAAAGTGTACCACCAAGAGCTATTAGGTCAAACCACAGTTTGGAGCTCACTCTAATTATCTAGTCAGATTTAGGTTTAATTGTAACAGGATTATAGATTCACAGAGATTAAGGTTGTTAAAAGTACCACAGAGCAAACCATATAATCACTGCCTCGAAGAGACCATCTAAAATGTTCAGTTTATGGTCACCAACTCATGTAATTTTAAAACCTCTGTGGAATTTAAAGAGTATTTCCTGGAGCTTTGTGGTAAAAGTAGGCTAAGGATTTGACATTTACTTTGGTGACTAGAATACTTCACCTTTGTTACAGGAGCGGTTTGAAAGCTTCTTCCCTTTACCACACTATTAACATATTTTCTGTACATATTTCTTAAGCTTACACCTTACAGCTTTACAAGTCACTACAAAAAGCCAAGTACCCTTTGTAGTAGGAGATTTCATGGCCAGTTTCCAGTTTAAACAAAACCTACTTTATTAGGTTTAAAATGCACTACTATTCCTCCTTTGTAAAAATGATCATATAAAGGAGAGCGAGCTGTTTCAGATGGAAACAGATAAAACCATTTTACTAAATGGCACACGATGCATTTGTGTTACACCCATTCCCCCACTGAAAGTAAGAAACACATGAATTTCAGAAGTACACTGGAAATAACACACCTTACTTTTGGCACCCAGGGTTTATTGCAGACCACCTCAGTCAAGCCCACATGATTGAGCTCACCACACTTCAATCCTTTTCAGTAACAGTCAGCATGCTCTCTGCAAGATGCTAGATACTGTGTGATGCAACACAGGACCTGTCAACCTCACCTTTCAGCCAAATCCACGCTTCACATGTGCTGCAGTTCATGTAGAAGGTATTTGCAAAGATACATTAATTTTACAGATAATGCTCCAACTTTTCAACCCCTTCACACACTCTTTGATGATAGTCTAAAATCTCACGCGGAGGGCTGAGGCTGAAAGCCTACAGGTTCCTTTTATGGAAGACTCTGAAGACTACTATAAATTCTTAATTTTCCAAGCTTGCTTTTTGCCAAATGTTTTTGCTCCTGCAGGCTATGTTCTTCCAGTTCAGCTACACCCTGCTTTGTGGATAGCTTTAATCATCAAAGTACAATACAATGATTCACCTTCCTATTGTTTCCCTGTGTCTCCACCACAGCAGTAATAATTCCAAACATTTTATATGTATCTGTATCTTCTGCAGAGCAAGTGATACCTGCACACTCCTTCACAGCAAAAGTTTGACTGATATAAGGAGAACTATTGCAACTTTAAGATGGTCCTGCTCCTCTCTGGGAAAGTCAAGCAATTATTCATTGTGTCAATGAATTTATTTAACTCTGTTATGCTAAAGAGATGCATTTATGTATGAATTTCTGGAAAACTGACTTGCCAGATTAAGAATTCTAAACAAACTTTAACTTCAAAGTATTAAGAGTAATAGATTTATCACTCCTTTTATAATAATATCATTTTCTAAGGAAATACTTTTTGGTTTAAGACTCCTTAGAGCTGTATATTACTTTATGTCCACAGAGACACAGCTTTACTACTACAGAGGGCATGACCTTCATTAACAGAAAAATATCATCTTCAATGATCAAAACAAAAGGATAAGGAATATAAGGAGCTGATTTGAAAAGTCACTGATACAATGTGAATAGGTAAAGTCAATGCAGTAACCTTAAAAAGTTGGTGACAGACAAAGCACTGACTTGTCACTATTTAGAGTTTTAAAATGATGCTGCAGACAAAAAAAAAAGTAGGAAGATTATTTTCAGTTTTACTGACATTTAATCTGCAAAGATTTTAAGAAGCATGGAAACATTTTAAAGTCCATTCCTTATTTAACTGCACTTTCAAGTTTCCTCTCCTCTGTTTTCTAGGTCAAAATCAAGCCCTCGTAAGAGTGCTATAAATTAATTTATGCAGTTGGCTTTCAGCTTACCCTAATCTCTAGAAAGCAGATCTTGATCTCTCTCCCAGCCAAAATAAATGCTGAAGAAACAGTTAATGTTGCAGTTGCTACCTTGCTTCCAACTTCCTTCTGCCTTCAGTGGAAATGGAAAAATGATAAGCATGCACAACTGAAGGAAAAGGAAATACTACTCTCATTTCTTACAAAAACCTTAATATATTGCCTTTTCTAGCTAGATCCCAGTTAGTCCAGATACAACACCTAGATGGTGTTTAAATTTTACCTGTGTTATACATCGCATTGAGGTCTTGCCAAATGCTTGTGTCAAGGATGGAATCATTTGTCCCTATTAGCAATGGGAAAAACCAAGGAACATTAGGTGCAACCCTCTCAAACGGATTTCTGCAACACGGATTCCTGGGTAACAGGCATTGACACGTCCTCACTGCTGCTAAGAGTGAGGCACCAGAGAAATCACTACAGGATTAACCGCCAGGAGTCATACTGGCAGCCTCCCTAGACTGCTAAGGCACAAAGCAGAGCTAGAAAGGCAGATGAGCTTAAGAGCACGTCGAGGCAAGGGCTGGAGGGTGTACTAAGTGCAGTAGGTTCCACCCAAACAGGAGAAAATAGGGCAGAGTGTGAATAAGGCAAACCTAGAATACAGTAGCTATTGATATCTCAGCGGACTGAAGCAAATCAGTCAAATTTGGTTCACAGTGTTGATTCTCTCAGTGTTAAGGTAACCAAGTGAGCAGAGACTATGCAAACTGGCTGGTGCTGGTTTAGTGGCCCAATGAGGTTGACACAACCAGGGCTAATCAAAATCCTGCAGAAACAACAAGAAGGGAAGCTAGCACAGACCATAGGGACCACTACAGCTTTGTGTTCATTTGGGCAACAGCAGAACCAGAGGGCCAAAGTCACTTCCAACCAGCAAGAACTGTTAAAAAATGTGTCAAAAAAAAAAAAAAAGCCAGAGAAGCAGCAGGTCCATGGAACAGCTCCTTTGACTTTGTATAAATTCTGCCTCTTCGTGTTTCCTCAAACCTGAGAGAAGAGGAAGCCATTCTGAAAAGAAAAGATGACTTTGAGCACAAGTAATAAGATTAATGTCAACACCTTTTGAAGAGTAGAAAGTTAAATACAGCTACTGGAGACTGCAGCAACATGACTTCCATATAAATCACACCATCAGAGAAATGGAAGCTGTATGGAAAAACCCAAGGCAGGGTAAGCTGCATGAAATCTGTGCAAAAGGCACAGGAACAAATAATTTACTTTCTCCAAGCATTTTCAGATTTATTGCCTACAACTCCAAATTCCCTATTTGCAAGGAACAGGCAATGAGAACTGCATGATTTCACTCTTAATTGCTTTCTTCTCAGACACAAACTGAAAGAAGTGTATCAATCTCAAGGTTCTATAGCCTTCTCAGGAGAGTGAGAGCTATCTTGGGTTATAGAGGTATTTTGAAAGGGGGGAAAAAAGAAAAAAAAAAAAAAGGAAAAAACAAGTCAACAGCCTTTCAAGGCTTCCCCCTTTCAAAACACAGCCTTGGACCTTGCTAGAACAATCCCTTCCACAGGTAACAGCAGAAATACTTCCATTTTACTTTTGCCCAGAGTAACAAGGAAAGCAGTCCTTTACTTTGAGACTGGATTGAAAATTTTCTATCAGTCAAAGCTTAAAAAAATTATTTTTTCTTTGTCAGCATTATAACATTTAAGCACAGGTGTTATCAAAGGTTCTTCTTTTTTGACATGGTCATACAACTTTATACTGGTATCCAGGCAATAATTTAATTTCAAATCATTATCTACAGAGGGACACACAAACCCACTTTGGAAGGAAGAGAGGAAGTCAAGTACATCAAGAATTCTGTCAGTGAAGAGTTTTTCATCTGTATCCACCATGACTTCACGATCACCTCAAAATACTATTACACCACTCCACAATATGAGAATAACTTCCCCTTTCCCCCAATTAATACCTTTATTTTATTATTTTCATGCACCTAAAGAACTGCCATAAAAGAACTGACAAAAGGTTAAAACCAGATAGCATCTCCAAAATAAGCACTTTTTAATACAGAATCATTATCTTTGCAGTGTTTTATAGCTCTCCCTTCCTAATTAATCATAAAAGTTGATCAAAAATCAGGTGGGTCATATTTTCTGTTACATAACCAAAACTGTCTGACAAGACACCAGTTGGATGTCTAATCTTAATGATTCAGTCAGCACTCAGCAGAAAAATACTTGCAGAAATAATGCAGAGAACCTGCATGAACAGGAAATCGCTTTTGGATCAATCATGCTCTTTTCAAAAAACACTGCAGCTTTCTATGGATCAAAAAAAATTGTGTGATTAACCACCCAAGAGATGGCAGTAATTTGCAAACCCTGCCTGAACAGATGCTGTGTCCCCGGGGATCTGGGAGACCAAGAAGTTCTTTTCTCCCTGTACAAGTCAGAGAGTTACCATCTCTCCTCCTGGAGCAGTTCTACGTCTACAGATGGAACATGACTATTATACAAAAGCTACAAAAGAAACAGGCAGAGTTAAGACCTTGTGGAGCTGGGGCTTTGCAACCCTGAGTCATTTGACTATCACAACGTTTTGCAATCTGTAGCATCCTCACAGTATCTGTAAGCATCAGCATGTTCCTGCAGTTACCTTGGGAGGAAAAGTTAGCAAGGAACCAGATCACTCACGTAGAGTGTCTCTCCTGCAAGGATGAGCAAAGGGTAGAGAAGCCCACCACAAAATGCACCTGCCTTCTTTAGGGACACCAGTATGACTTACTAATAGCAGTATAAGTCAGGGGACCACGGTGGTTGATGTAAAACTGGCTTTGTCCAGAAGGGGAAACAAAATGCCTCTTTGGGTCACACAATGGTTCTCACACCTATGCAAAAAGCAGCCATAATCTTCAATGGATAATGATATCAAAAAAGCTCTTCACAGCCACAAGCATCACTTCATTTCCTAGCTGCTGAGACCAAACACAGTATCCGAGTGCCAAATAAACGGGCACATTTTATGGTCAATCATCTTTAGCACCCAGAAAATACTAAGCAAATTATTTGCTTGGATGAAAGAGATTTTTCAACTTTAAATGAAAGTTTTCCATTAAATTCAACTTGTCTTGGCAGGGGCTAGATAATTAGCACTGTTATGAACCATCTCCTCCTTTTTTTTAAAAAAAAAAGTAATTGTCATTGTTTTACTACAGCACCAGGGAACAATTCTCATCATCTTGCTATAGACTTATTACTACTGAAACTTGACCTCTGCAGAAGAACCATTCCCAATGCAGCACATGAATCTTCAAACAATCATCTCTCCACCCCTACATTCTTACAGATTAAAAGCTGCCTTACCTGGTAAACTCAGATTTACAAGATTCAGTTTACATTTTATATTATTTCTTGAATTCTGTAGACTCTTTTCTTAGACAAGTAACTTTATCACAGACAGTAGCTCTTTCCCCAGAAAGCTCACTGCCATGTAAAGATACAGTTGTAAAAGTCTTACTACAGAAGGATTGCATACTTACAAATACTGATTAAAATGGAAAAGAAACAGGAAAAAAACCCCACCTTTTTAAATACCTCTCCATGGATACGATCAGATTTGTAGAAACTGAATTGGAATGTGGACTGATGAGAGCTGCAACTCTGAATTTAAATATCTATACTTAAAAAGCTATTTTTTCCCCTCTGTAAGAGCCCTGGGACAAAATTTATTTTTGGTATGAGGCCACTGAAAACAAAGAGCTTGGTTCAATTAAGCTGATCCAGTACATATTAAAAGAAATTATGAAACATTTGTATCACAGATATATATAAAAACAAAACAAAAACCCCAAAAAATGCAACCAATCACACAGAAAACCTGGAATCTAGTAACTGAAGAGAGAAACAAGATCAGTTGGGCTAGCTTGCCATAAATTAGCAGAGCTTCAGTTACTCAAAATAGAGCAGACTGCCCAGAACTGGTTTTGGCACATAATCTTTTATTTGCCTTACTTGGATACTGTAGTTGTTCTGCTGAACAAGATACTAAGCACTAGGAAAAGAGTATTGCTAGGTAATCTGCACATTTATTAGCAGAAAAAAAACCCCAACCCAATACAAAAAAATGAAGATTTGGAGGAGTTGCAATAGTACATTAAGTCCAGACTCATAAAACGAAAGCTAACTGAACTCTATCTGGCAGTTCAGCTGTTCCAAGAGAACGTGGTGGGCAGTAGATCCTTACAGTAAGTGCTAACAGGAGTTGATCACATCAGGACTAGCACATATTGCAGGTATGCTCAACTAGCCAAACAGCAGGAGAAAGGAAATAAATGAGGCAGCAGCATCTCACCTGTATGCCAGGGATACTGTCAGAATGACTGCTAGGACTACGATGCAGCTCAGATGAGAGTTGGGTGGAGAGATGTGAACCTCAAAATTCATTGCAAGAGGCTGTCTCTAGACTTGGTGACCAGTTTTATCTCATGCTCCACCTCGCATTTATGAAGAAACAGCCCAGAAACATCAGCAAAACTCTGATTATCCTTTTAAAAGTCCCTCTTCTAAAAACCAGTATAAAAGCACAGGAGCGGACAGCGATTAGCCAAGGCAAACACCTGCCTCTCCAGCACTGTCCCAACACTTTGTCTTACTCCCCCCAGCTCCAGACCAACTTTTGTCATTTATCTGACAGTGTAATAATGTCTTCAAGATCACACTACGTTGGTGTTGTATTCTGGCACAGCAGCTTGTACCCACACTCCTGGTTCATTACTAATGCAAATTACTGATAATAAAAGATTGAAAACACGAATGAAGCATAACTTCTGGAGGGACTTCAGCTGAAAGCTGTCAGGGGAAACTCAATGAGGTCACACCCAGCAATTGGTCTACAAAGAAGGTAACCCCAGAGTAACCCCAGGTGTAACAGCAAGTCAGGCATGCTTTCAACATCTGGCTCAAGAAAACATAGACTGCATTACAAGACTAATTTTGTACTGCCATTCAAAACAGATCATCATTTAGATGCAGGAAAAATAAGTACAAACTGAGAAATTAATCCTGATACACTTTAAAATCCTGTTTTTACAGAGGGAGGGATGATTGCACCTTGTAATTGAGACTGCTGAGTCAAAGCCATCTTTGATACAACTTTATTCAAGACACTGGCCTCCACGCCAGCCACTGCCTACTAGTCACATCCAGTCACATTCCTGAAGAACACTCAGCTCGGTACAATATTTTAGGATGTTTCTTGTACAACTGCAAGTTATTGAAATGAAACTATTTGAAAGAAAGAGAAGATGCACAAAACTATAAATCACATCACCTTCAGCAACAAGTACTTTAATAGTTGACTGTGCGTAGCCTTCTAGAAGTTACCAGTCCTCGTTAACCTAAAGTTTTAACCTCATTTTATTAACACTGTATTTCACTATGCTCAGTCACTTCAAATTGTGTAGCAGAGGACTATGCAGAGATCCTGCTTTTCCCAAAAAACCTCTGCTTACTGGAAAAAAATCTCACAATCCTTAGAATTTTCTCTTAACAGCTTACTTCACCCTGGAAGATGTTAGAGTGTGTTTTTAACGCACAACACCAGAAAGTCATTAACCTACCACTGTACCTGAAGTTAACAAAAACATAGTTGTATAACCTTCCTGTTGAGCATGCTGGACAGCATTTTTAATAAGAATCATTAAATCCATTAACTGCTTAGACATATAAAGCACTAAACATAAGTATTTTAAGAACCTATTTCTGATTCTTTCTCCTACTTTTAGACTGATTAAACAACAGAGATTTTGCTTGTTTTCGAACCCTTAAGAAAAGTGTGAGGAAGACTTAGAGATGGCACGTGGATATTAATCTTACTCACTGCAAGACTTAAAGTCCCTTTACAGGCAAAGAAACATATCCAGGAGCTAACAGAAATTTGACTGCTTAAGAGATGTGCTTTCCAACAGGTATGAAGCAAAACTGGAACAAACAATTACAAACCCACGGTCAGTTACATCTGCATCAGTCGGGAATCACTTCACCGACGTATTGCAGGAATTGATACAAATGACTGCAAAATGGGGCATATTTGTTTCCAAAAGCCTTGGTAATGCTTTAGAGAAGTCATTTCCACATAGCTTCCACTGCAGCAAGAACAGTTCTTGGTTTTGTTGAAGAAAACTGTCTAATCTTTTAATCTTCAAGAAGATTAGAGCTTGTAACTACCACCTGATCAGGATGATGAAATTCTACTAGCGCAACTGATCATAAAAAGTGCAAAGCAGAATCAAGCCTTTCATATTGATGGAAAGTATAAACCTCTCTGTTATTAAAGCCTTTTCAATAGATTTCTTCTCACTTGCACAGGAAAGTACTAAATCCTTGAAATTTTAATCAAAAGACTCGTGAAAGCAGTAGAAAGACACTGTCTGACAAATCAAGAACCCATGCTTTAACTGTTTTTCTTAGAAGTCTGTTAGAAGTTGAATTAAAAGAAACATGCACAAACCATATTATACTACTTCCATTAATTCATTTTTGCATATGTGCTATAAAATCCAGACCACAAAGATTACTGTGCAATCTTAATTTACATCACAATATAACAATGAGATTTTTTTATTTTTTTTTAAGTGCTGAATGACATCAGCTGGACACTTAATTTAGGCTGCAGATATTCCAAAGGACTCTTTTCTTCTCCACAGTTGAGTGGGCTAACAATTTCAGCATCCCAGCTGCAGAAAATCTATTACAATATCCCAAAAAATGAAAAGCTATAAACACTTCAAAAGCCTGCGAACCCTTACTAATCTGTTTAAACATTAATTAGGAATAGCAAGAGAAAAATCTGTGTTTATGTCATAGAATTGTCAGATTGACAGATCATAAAATCCCTGCTCGTGTATGCCAACTTGGAACTTAAAACACATTTAGTAATTCGTAGTCATGAACCTCGATACAACACTTAACAGCTTAATCCTTTAATTTCTCGCATCACTTTTACTTAGTTAGGAGGTGTTTTGGGCTGGATCCCTTGTGGGCAAGGATCTAAACGGTCAACTTTCCACAGAAAGGTTTGAGAAGAGGCTAAAAGAGAATGAAAGGCAGTCAGTTGCAAGAAGTACCGTCCATCTTTTCCAGACACAGAAAGCTGTTACACCAAATACAAACAGTCTTTTACCCCCGCGTACTTGGCAAAATCTAGCCAAAGTTGAGCAGGTCAAAGGCACAAAGGAACTTCGGGGCAGAGATGTACGGCAATTTAAAAAAAACAAACAACCCGCATCTTTCCGAGAGGCGTGGGGAAGCGTCTTTTTTTTATCGGCCGCAGGATGCCCAGAGCCCGACAGGTCTGAGTGGCCACCTTCACCTCCAGCGCGGCACAGGCGCGGCCGGGACCTGCACACTTACCCCACTCGCCAGCTCCGAGCCCAGGCAGAGGAGCAGCAGCACCAGCACCCTGCGGGGAGAGCAGACGGACAGTC
The DNA here is from genome assembly GCA_024336885.1 of Actenoides hombroni. Taxonomy (NCBI): domain Eukaryota; kingdom Metazoa; phylum Chordata; class Aves; order Coraciiformes; family Alcedinidae; genus Actenoides; species Actenoides hombroni. The sequence continues at coordinate 2,988,204 of WUAM01000311.1, forward strand.
AGAGGCTGCAGCCAGGGGGGCAGCGCGGGGAGGGGGCCGCCGCCACTCGGCACTCACCCTGCGCGCCCCGCGGCCGGCGGGGCAGGGGCGCGGCCGCGGCCCATGCTTCAGGCAGCCTGCGGGGACGGCGGAGAGAACGCAGCCGGTTCCGCGCCGCTGCGCCCGCCCGGGCGCCGGCTCCGCGCCGCCGGAGGAAGAGGAGGGCCCGCTGCCGTCACTCAGGGCGGGCAGGCCCCCTGCACGGCCGCGGGCAGCCGCTCACCTCCGCGACGCGGCCGCTCCGCCGGCTCCTTCCCCTCCCTACGACGGAGGGTCAGAGGTGCTCGCCCTGCAGCAGCGGCGGGGCTGGCCGCGGAGTTGGCCGGCGGTCGGTCACCGCTCGCTTCCCACCGCTGCCCCGCGGCGCCCCGGCCCCCTCAGGGCGCCCACCGCCTTCCGCTCCCCGCTCCGGTGCGCGCTGTGCCAGAGCGTGCCCGGGCAGAACGTCTGCGCGGCTCTTCGCTGAGGCGTCGCACCTGAGCGGAGCCGGGCGGGGCGGGACTGAAACCGGGCGAGCCGCGGCGGGCGCCCCTCACCCCGCCGCCTCGCCCCTCCTGAGGTGCGACCCGGCACTGCCAACAGCTCCCCCTGCCCTCACACACCGAGGTGCTTCCGCCGGAGAAAATAGTCCGGGGGCCAGCCGCTGCCCACCCTGTGGAGGTGCGGGGCGGGGAGAGACGGACGCCCGCCCTTCGAGCCCACAAAACCGCGGCGCCCAGGGGGAAGGGAGGCGGCGGCGGGCAATCACAGCCCCCTCGGAGCGGGGCGGTAGCGCACCCTGCCCCGCACACTACACGCGCGCAGCCTCCGCCGCCGGCCACCCGCCCGCCCACGGTGCGGATGAATACAGTGGGGCAAGTAGTCCCGGGAGGACTTGAGCCGGGAGAAGCGGGCGAGTGCGGCAGAGGGGCCGGCGGAGGCGTCGGGGCGGCCGGCGGGAGCCGCCTGGAGGGAGTCGCGCTGCCCTGCCAGGCTATGCCCGTGCCGCAGGGCCAGCCCCGGAGCTCCTGAGCGGGCAAGGATGGAGCCTCGGTGGCGGAACCGCAGCCTGGCCGCCGGCTGCCTGGTGTTGCTGCTGGGGTGCTGGGGGCCGGAGGAGGCGGTGGCGGCGGTGAGTGCGGAGCGCCCTCCTTGTTCTCCCGAGGCGCTGCCTGGTGTCGCTGTCCCTGCTGGGCGCGGCGGCGGCGCAGAGCTTCGCGGGGAGCTTTCGAGCCCCCTCAAAGAGGGGGTGGCCGAGGGCGAGCTCGCAGCGGCC
>WUAM01000311.1:3037399-3049080 GCA_024336885.1 Actenoides hombroni
GCGCGGCAGGGCAAGACGCTGCTCCGCTCAAAATAACGGAAGTTGGAACAGAAAATGTAGGGAATACGGGGAAATATGGCCGCTGTTCCCATCTCTCCCCTCAGTCTCTGTTCGTTTGCGCTGCCGGCGCTCTGCAGCGAGCCCCTTTTCGCTCTCACTATGAAGGAGGAAAAATAAAAAAAAGTCCTCAAAAACCCGCTTCTCTAATAAGCACATTAAAGCTACCCCGTTAACAAGCTGAAACCCACGTTCCCAGCGCTGTGTGAGGCAGCGGGGGGAACCCCGGGCTCAGCAGCGCGCCAACGGCACCCGCTTCGCTCCCTCCTCCCGCCGGTAACGTCTCACTCCCCTTTTTCCAGTGCGGAAAGTGCGTTTTCGGGGCGGGCGCGGCAAGGAGCTGCGCTTTTGAAACATCCCTTGGGAAAAGGAGCTAGTTTGGGGTGGGGGTGTGTGTGAGAAAACTGCGAATTTCGGCACCTCCGCCGAGGCCACGCAGCCGGGCCGTTGGGCACAGCGGCACCGCGGGAGCTCCCGGGGAAGGCTCCGCCGCCCGGGCACTGAGGGGACGCCAGCGGGGAGCGGACCAGCCCGGGCGCGGACGGGTGGCCTCCGCCAAGCCGCCGCCTCCACCTCCTCCTCCTCCTCTTCCCCGAGGCCACCGGGGTCTCAAAACGGGACTGAGGGGCTCCCGTGGCTCCCTCACCCCCCACCCAGGCGGGTGCTCCCCACCCCCGTGGCGGGACAAGCCGCGTCCCAGCGCGGCAGGGGCCTCGCCCGAGCCAGGACGGTGCCCCCGCCACCTCACCGCTCCGCCTGCCGCGCCACGAAAGCAGCCGGGGGCGGGCGGGCGGGCGGCCCCGGGCTCCCGGCAGGTGGAAGAGGGCCGTGCTACGCCAAGGGCGCGAAATCCCCGCGATGGGGGAAGTTTCCGGCTGGCGGTGACTCACCCGCAGCGCTGGGGATAAATAGGCGGGCGCCTACCTGGGAGCGGCACTGGCCTCTCGGCGCCGAGCATCTGCAGAGCCTTGTGTGAGCCGCGGCGAACACCCCGCCACCGCCACTATCATCACCATCATCATCATCGTCAGCCGTTGCCAGCACCGCCGGGACATGCTGCTGCCCTGCGCCCTGCTGGCCGCGCTGCTGGCAGCCGGACACGCAGGTGAGTCCCGTCCCGTCCCGTCCCGTCCCCACTCCTCCCGGGGCGGGGGGAAGCACGCGTGTTGGTTCTTTTCAGCTGCAGAATGGATTATTCATTTAATTAAAAAAGGAAATGTTCTGTATTATTTTGTGACGGCTCGAATACTTGACGTAGGATAAGAAAGGGTGTCGGGCCACCCTGGGCCTGCCGGAGTTGTTCCAGCCTTTTTGAGGAGGCTTCCCGCTGTTAGGAAGCAAAGAGCAATGTCCTGTGCCTCTGGTAGTAGCTGACCTGTCGCCGTCCGAAGGCTGCTGGGAACGGGTTCTTGCTCCGTTGTCTTTCTGATAAGCGTTAAACTTCGGGGCACTGTCCCGTGAAGTTTGAAAAGTGGTCTTAGTGAGATGGGTGTACCTGTGCGAGATGCTAACCGGAGCACTGGGTTTCCTCCTAGCCAACCCCTGCTGCTCAAACCCCTGCCAGAACAGCGGAGTGTGCGTGACAACAGGATTTGATCAGTACGAATGCGACTGTACAAGGACAGGCTTTTACGGGGAAAACTGTACGACACGTAAGTATCCTAAATCTCTCTTCACGGGACCGAAATGTGGTAATTCGATTCCAGGATTGCAGGTTATTCTCAGTAGCTCACTTACCATAATCTCTCCATTGATGCTCACAGCGGAATTCTTCACGTGGCTGAAACTGACATTGAAACCTTCGCCCAATACCGTCCACTACATCCTCACCCACTTCCGAGGTGCCTGGACTGTTGTCAACAGCATTCCCTTCTTACGAGACACTATTATGAGATACGTGTTGACGTGTAAGTACGAGTTCTGTCTTCTCATCCCCTTAACTGGCAGAAGTTAACTTGTAGGACTCCAGAATATTGCACTTGATTGGTCCATATATCAAGTTAGCGACCTAAAATGCATGAAAAACACTGCACTGTAACCAAAGCTTAAGGTTTCTGTATGATGCAGACTTGCATGAAACATGCGTTGAAATGGAAATGCTTTTTGCTCTAATCTCTAACAGAATCCAGGATTTTGCTGGCACAAACTTTGCTCCAAATTGCTTATGTTAATAAACAGCTCTGTCTGATAATCCAGGACTCAGCTCTGTTATTCAATAACTGCAATCGCATCTAACATCAGTAGCTGATCTGTGTGCAACTGCTGCTAAAGGATACGGAAAAGATCTGGCCTTTTGATTTACTTTGAGATGGAAGTGGACAATTTAGAAAAAAAAATAAATCAAATGCCTTTTTCTTTTTCAGCAAGATCCCACTTGATTGACAGCCCCCCAACTTACAACAGTGATTACAGTTACAAAAGCTGGGAAGCTTATTCCAATCTTTCCTATTACACAAGAAGCCTTCCACCAGTAGGACCTGACTGCCCAACACCGATGGGTGTTAAAGGTAAGGAATAAACCAAAAGTACAATGTCCGCTTCTAGGAATTTCTACTTACCCTGTTAGAAAATACCAGGAGACCTGCTTGTCCATGGCCTTTGTTCAGTGTAGTTGACTTTACACAGTGTGTCCAGGACATGGCTATTCTTAGAGACCTAAAAGATAATTATTCTGCCTCTCATTAATGAGTTATAAGCTAAAAACAGAATTTAGAAAATAAAATCAAGAAAGTGGGCATAGAAAAGCAGCTAATTTCCCTTATTTGTATGCTTCAGTAATACTTTGGAAGCCTTGAGACTTCTTGTCAGGAACAAAATTAAGTGTTGCATAAACACAGTTGCTTTGAATATCTCACTGTTTCTCTTTGTTGCAGGTAAGAAGGAGCTCCCAGATTCAAAGCTGATTGTGGACAAGTTCTTGCTAAGGAGAAAATTTATTCCTGACCCCCAAGGCACAAATGTGATGTTCACGTTCTTTGCCCAACACTTCACTCATCAGTTCTTCAAGACGGACCACAAGAAAGGACCCGGCTTCACCAAAGCTCTCGGCCATGGGGTATGGTCACAGCCTTAACTTGAACTCAGTGCTTCGTTCTTAGGAACTCTTGAGCATCTGGAATGGTGTCGTACAGGTTGTCAGGGCGCACAAACCCCAGCGTGTGTGCTGTACCATGCTGTTTGCCACACGCTGCTGGGCTTACCCCTTCCGTAACCTCTCCTTAGGCAAAATTCCATCTCTCGATAGCATCTCTTCCTGGGTCAGAGCTGCTTGTGCAAAGCACGTGGCTGTTTACAATATCAGCACCGTCATCTCTGACTTTCTTTTTTTGTTATTCCCAAGAATCTGCTTTCACCAAAAGCATGTTCGATCTCCTGAGTATCTGGAGCTTCTCTGGCCTCTTTCTGTCAGCTGTAGAGAGCTGTGTCCAGCGCCACAAAGTACTTTGTGTGCTGCTAATTGAAGAGACTTAGTTTAAAAAGATTTAGTGTCTTCATCTACAAAACAGGTAGCCTTTGGACAAGAGTTCTTCAATGTCAGTGTAATGTGCGCGTCTAAAACACAGTTACAAAACGTGCACAAATATACAGAGAGCTGTCTGCAGAATAGAAAGCTGCTGACACTTGTAAACAGATTCCTTTTAAATGGCCAGTCAACTGACAAGCTTGCTTTTAGGCAGAGATGCCTCTGTTTAGCAGGAAATAGTTTGGCTTCATCTTCAGTATCAGGGAATGATGCTTATAAGGCAACAATAATATAATAAAAAGGTAAACATGTAGGGGATGAACTCCTGTTGGCATCTGTAGAAGTGGGGCATATCCTAAAGTAGCAAGATTTGCTTCATGTTCCAAATGCTTTTGTTTTATAGGTTGATTTGAACCATATTTATGGAGAGACTCTGGAGAGACAGCTGAAACTGAGACTTCTAAAGGATGGGAAACTCAAATACCAGGTATGCCTTCTCTCAAAATTCCTGCCACCTAACTGGATGACGTACATATGACATACATGTACACATCCACAGAGAGAGCTAACAGATTCAACACAGATTAACTCACAAGCATCATCCATTACAACTCCTGTTTTGTTCTCCCTCCCTCTGGCAGATGATCGATGGAGAAATGTATCCACCGACGGTGAAGGACACTCAGGCAGAGATGATCTACCCTCCTCATGTCCCTGAACACTTGAAGTTTTCAGTGGGGCAGGAGGTGTTCGGTTTGGTCCCGGGCTTGATGATGTACGCTACAATATGGCTGAGGGAACACAACCGTGTCTGTGACATCCTGAAACAGGAGCACCCTGAGTGGGATGATGAGCAGCTGTTCCAGACTACCCGACTCATACTGATAGGTGAGCATCACTTCTACCACGTGCAGCTCTGACCTCCTCAAGTGTGTCACTCCGACCTGTTAGCGGCTGCAGTAGGTGTAGGAAGAGGGAAAGCCACGCTTAGACTGGTGTGTGAGTGCATAGGTCTGATTCTTCGTGACCCGTTGCTGGGGCTGTGTTGAGATGCAGCTTCCTCCCAGATCTGTCAGAGACAGAACTGAAGAAAACTGAGCTAAGTGAATCTTAATTCCCTTATCTAAGGGATGCAGAACTGAAAGCCACGAAAAGGCAGGAAGCTAAGGTTGGTTTCTCAGAGAAAGCGCGTGAGGCTAGATGACCTCTGGCTCTCGGATCTTTTTTGGGGTTTTTGTGCATTTTTGGTTTACTCTGGGGTTAGATCAGTTCAGGTATGCCTTAAAAGAAAGGCTCTGGTTAAGTCTGTAGTTCAGGAAGCCATGTGAAGTGTAATCCTATGCACTTCTCCAGTCTAATTGTCTGCTCAGTGGCCTTTCGTATGATGTAAATCGTGATGTACACCAAGCTTGAAGAGACCTTGCCTAAACTGACTGAAACAGTCTATCAATTGTATTTAGCAGCTCAGAAGCCAAGAGTTGCTTTCAGACACCAACTTTCTCCATTAGCACCTACCTCTACCCTACGGAGTACTGTACGAGGGAACACAATGCAGACACTGATACACGCTGTGCTGTGGCGTGTACAGGGAAGTGTATCTCGGGAGGGGAGGAAAGGGGCTGTAGAAAATGCTTCCCTATCACGGCCAAAGACTCTTGGGATCTTAAGTGCTGTTCCCTTAGTCACATAAAATATATGAATTATTTTCTAGACTAGATGCTGAGGTGTTTGTTAGTAATTTTTAGAACCTTTCAGAAATGGTGTTATCTCTCAGAGCGCGGTAACCACCTAAAGTTTCTTGGGCAACCAGTACTAATTCTCCTCTCCTCTGTTGACCAACAGGAGAGACAATCAAAATCGTTATTGAGGACTATGTGCAGCACTTGAGTGGCTACCACTTCAAACTCAAGTTTGATCCTGAGCTGCTGTTCAACCAGAGATTTCAATACCAGAACCGGATTGCAGCCGAGTTCAATACTCTCTACCACTGGCACCCGCTTCTGCCTGACACCTTCCAGATCCACGACCAGGAGTACACTTTCCAGCAGTTCCTCTACAACAACTCTATAATGGTGGAACACGGCCTTTCCCACATGGTGAAATCTTTCTCCAAGCAAAGTGCTGGCAGGGTAGGTACTTCCTCGAGTCGTTAACCAGAAGAGACATAAACTGGGAGTGGGACAAGGGGTAAAATCGAGCTATCCAAAACTAATCCTATACTGTAAGGCACAACTTTCCTCATGGCTCTTGTCAGGAGATCTCACTGCTTTTTATCTTTATTAAATAGGTTGCTGGAGGGAAAAACGTTCCTGCTGCAGTACAGAAAGTAGCAAAGGCTTCGATCGACCAAAGCAGACAAATGAGATACCAGTCCCTGAATGAGTACAGGAAACGCTTCATGTTGAAGCCATTCAAATCATTTGAAGAACTTACAGGTAACGTTTTTCATCCTCCCTAACAAACAAGGGCCCTTTTAAAATGGCCTGCAGAGTCCTGCAGCGCTCTTGCTGGATTTGGGCAGGATAGTCCTGCCATGAAAATGGGATCTATTTATTTATTTTCCCCACTTACGATTTTTTTTTTTTTACTTACCAATTCCAGGAGAAAAAGAAATGGCGGCTGAACTGGAAGAGCTTTATGGAGACATTGATGCCATGGAGCTGTACCCAGGCCTTCTGGTAGAAAAGCCACGCCCGGGGGCCATCTTTGGTGAAACCATGGTGGAGATCGGAGCCCCCTTCTCCCTGAAGGGACTAATGGGAAACGCCATCTGCTCCCCCGAGTACTGGAAGCCCAGCACCTTCGGAGGGAAAGTGGGCTTCGACATCATCAACACGGCCTCCTTACAGAAGCTGATCTGCCACAACGTGAAAGGCTGTCCTTTCACCGCCTTCCACGTCCTGAACCCCGAACCCACGGAGGCGACGATCAATGTTAGTACCTCCAAAACAGCCATGGAAGATATCAACCCCACGCTGCTACTGAAAGAGCGATCTGCCGAGCTGTAAACAAACAAACAAACAAGCAAACAAAAAATATCTATTTATTTATTTAACTACCTAATTTATTCTATTTATGGCTTTAGTGTTTAAAAACAAACAAAAAAATCTAAACCAAAACTTGAGGATCTTCGTTGTGGGGGCTGCCCTAGATTCCTTACTCGGGCGAGGCTTCCACTTACAAAAAGGGATTTCTGTGAGCTCTGCAGTGGTGAATCCCTTGTTTAAAGTCTTCTGTAACAGAACTATGTATTCCAAAGTGGACAAAGATTCCAACTTTGTTTTTGTTTTTTACTTTTAATGTTGTTTTAATACTTGACAAAGGGGTTTGGTGGGGTTTTTTTTGGTCTTTTCACTTGATAGGTCAACATCACACTACAAAAGCAAGTTACTGCTTCAGCAACCTTTTTAAACTTGAAAACGGGCTATTGAACTAAAAGTACAAGGAAAAAAAAGATTGACTTAATGAAAACGGCCAGAAAAGATAATTAATTTGGTATGAGCACTTGGAGATTAACAAAAAAATATACTTCAGAGACTGACTGAGTTATGGAAAGTCAGAAAAGGCGTTGCATTTATTGCTGATACTACCTCTCCCTCGTTGCAAATAAGGCACTTTGCACAGTAACTTATGTTTGTTTTTATGTGTAAATCTACTTTTGTGTGGCATTAATACTTTTTAAATTGAATTATTTAAGGAAAACGGAATTTGCCTTTGGCTCCTACTTGGATTTTTTTTTTTTTTGAAGCCCGTGTCACAGAAGTGTTCTGTCTGTGGAAGGGGATGATGATAAAGTACTGAGTTTAGAAATAACTGACTCTCAGGCTGCTTGTGTTTTGGTACAGATGTTTTACTGCGCAGGTTTAGGGAGGTCTCAGACTTAGCCCAAAGCATCGGTATTCTTTTCATAGCTGTAGTTCTCTGGTGTACTTGATAATGTAATTTTAATCTCTGTCACTTTAAGGATAAGTGGACAGTATAGCTTTAGTTACGGATGTGAGTGTAGTGTACCTTGGTGTACCTGACACTTGGAGGTTACCGGGGAGCAGAGGAAGCTAAGAAGCTGTGTGAACAGACACAGTAGAGATATGGACAAAGAATGGATCTAGCAAGGCTTTGAGGCCCCAAGACTGGATGGTAGCTCATATACACAAGCCCTACTGCTGATTTCTATTTATTGGGGGGGAGGAGGGATAATGCTTTTTTTTGTTGTTGTTGTTTTATAATTTATAAACAGAGGCATTTTAATTAAGTGGCTTAAGCTTGATTAAGTAAAACTGGCTAGCTAGCACAAACTCCCCTGGGTTGATTTGTCCTGATCCAGCACTAATATGTAGTCCCACCTGGGCACATCAGAAGTTACACAAGATCTTGTCCCAGTGCTTCAGACATTGCATATAAGGGTATCTTTTTTTAATTTCTAGAGAGGAAATGTAGAAGATGATCTTCCCATAAAAACAGCTGGGGAACTGTAGGGGAAAAAAAAGGAAAAAGTCACTTCAGACTGGAATAGAGCAGCAACCTGGTATTGTGGGCCCCTGCCCAAAATTCCTTGACTACTTGTGGAGAAGGACTTGAGTTTGGGATTGCTTCCGTCCCTCCCCGATACGCGTAGAGGGTCGCGTGTTGTAACGGCTCTGGCAGCAGTGGAGCTTGACTCTGGCTTTTTTTTTTTTTTTTTTTCCTTTGGAGACACCAATTACCTTTTGCTATTTTGTAATTGCCAGTGGGAGTAGCTGAGTCAAGATCTCCTCTACCCATTGATGCCAGCGACCGATTTGAGGTGGTCTTTGGTATGGCTGCCTGGGGAGAAAAGAGGGACACTTTGTTTTTCTTTTTTTCTGGAGCATGAAGAAGGGAGTAACTTCAGTAACCTCGTATTAAAAGGTGGTCGGTACTGTCTATGCTGGAAGTGAAATCTGCTTCCCCAACACCTAGTTGTCACTTGGATCCATCTTGGGGATGTGCTCCTTCAGAGCACCCTTCTGCCATTAACAAGGAAAAGTGTTTGGCTTAAAGTCAAAGGGAGACAAGCCTGGACAGATGTAGTTATCTGGGGGTAGGCAAAGAGGAATTCCTCAGCCCCTGTCATGTAAGTTACAAACTGCTTCAGAAAGGAATCCTGTTCGCTCAGCACTTTGTCCTCTGCAGCCACATTTCAACAGTTGCTTCTTACCTGTAACCCAAGCTGCTGGGTTTGGCTGGGTTCAAGTTGCTCATGATAAATGTGTATGTTTTGAGATTATTTATTTAAGATTCTGTGAATTGTTTTTCACTTTATTTTTGTAGGACAAGGATGTTTTCAAGATACAATTGTTTATATGAATAAATTGAAGACATTACCTGTATGGACTCATTTGCCTATTATTTCCTTCAGCAACATTTACTATAAAAATCCCAGCAGGGTGGGGGTTGGAAGAGACCTCTAGAGATCACCTTGTCCAGCCCCCCTGCTCCAGCAGAGTCACCCAGAGCAGGGAGCCCAGGATCACAGTGTCCAGGAGGGTCTGGAATCTCTCCAGAGAAGGAGACTCCACAGCCTCTCTGGGCAGCCTGGCACAGGCTCTGCCACCCTCACACTAAAGTAGTTTTTCCTCTTGTTCAGATGGAACCTCCTGTTCCATCCAGTTTGACCTGCTGCCCCTTATAAGATGAAAATTCTTTCATCTTATTAGACACTCAAGAAGAAAGGGAGCACCACCTCAATCAGCTCCTACCACCTCCACTCATCCATTGACCAAATGTCACCTCAAGCATCCTTCTGTGCTTGCCCCCCCACCATTGACTGTCTCCAGTACTCTCCCATCCCAATACCAGTGCTCTGTCCTCTCACAGCCTCTTTTCTAGTGACCAATCCCATGGTCACAGTCCTTCACCGAGTCACCTTCCTTCCAACTACCCAAAATCCTCTTTGATCCAAGGCTCGTCCTAGTGACCCAACCTTCAGCCCCAGGAATACAACAGTCCTCCTACCTCTGGTCTGGAGCACCTTTCCACCTCCACCAGCGTGCAGTTCCCTTCTATTCCTATTACACCCAGGCACCTGAACATCTTCAGCAACTCTCCTCAACTTACAACTCAGCCCTCATCACTTCAGTGACCATCTTCAGCCCCAAAAACGCAACATCCTGAGGACCCTTCCAAGAGCATCTCTCCAGTCCCTCTCCCAGCTACACATGGAGGCCGTGGGAGAACCAAGGCCTATGCAGACCCTATATGAGCAATGTGGCATTTTTTTTAATTAACAACCAGTGAACTCATTTGCTCTACAAGTCCATTATTTTCTGACATGTTTCTGGTTTGAGGGGAAGTTGAGGAAGGTAGCGAGAGAAGATGAGGCCAGTCACTTGACTGGGAGGCGGACAGGCTCGGCCGCTGCTGCAGGGATGGCAAGGTGCTGTGTGGGGAGGTGGGGCATGGAGAAGGCAACAGCGAGGTCATCCATGGAGGAGGTGTTTCAGGAGACTGTTGCCCTAATTAGGGAAGAGCCAGCCTGGATGGATTTGGTGCACGATGGATGAGATAGCTTGATCGTGGAGGATCTCCTCCTTCCCTCTGAGCAGGGGCATGTCCTGATGATACAGGAGGCAAGAATGTTCCTCAGAGGAAACCTGCTCTGTGAAATACTTGCTTTCCATCCTGGACTGAGGTAACTGTTTCACCCAAGACGATGCAATAGAGGGGCTCAGTGTGTAAATCGTACCCTCGGAGGGACGTCCATCGACGAGAGCTCTGTGCTTCAGGAGCAGGTCACTGTACACCATCACCTTTACCAAGGGCTTTTGCCATACATCATTTGCTCGCTTACCCACTGCATAAGAAGATTTTATGGGCACTTAGTTGGAGTCCTGCAGGCATCTGACCGGGTTTATTACTTCTGATACACGCTGACCTTTACACTGGAGCACTAACGCTCCCAAGGCAGCTGCTTTACCCACATTTCAGGAGACATTTCTATCTTAAGCAGCTTCTACTTTGCAAGAAAACACCCCTTTGGCTTTCGGCATCAGTCCAGAAAAGTCAACAGGTAGTTTTGCCCAAGCTGCAGGAAGGGTAGGAAGGAGAGAGGGGAACAGACACATTACCTGTCCCTTGCCTGTTCACAGCTACTGAAGCAGGTGAACAGCTCTGGAAAACCTTATAGCAAAGACAGGGAAGACCAGAAAGGAAAAAACTAGCAAGCTGTAAGAAAAAGAAAAAAAAAAATTAAGAAAAAAAAAAATATATATAGGACAGAAAGGAGCAGGCTGTAGCTTAACACCCTAAATATGCAGAAGGATGTGACTGGAGAGATCTCAAAGCTACGAGAAGAGCCACGTGAGGCAGAAACGCAGCAGCATCACAAAGACACATCATACGGAGAAGACTCTCATTGGAGAGAGCTGAGCACTCCTCCTCCTTTAATCTGGAGGTTCAGTTTGGAAATAATGTTATGCTGAGCGGCAGCATGATTGATAAGTTTCAAATTGTGCTTTTTTCCCTTGATAATGCTTTTTAAAAAGAGTGTAAAATCTCCGGTGTCTCCTGTGCTTACTTGCCCTGTAAGTCCAGACATCTTCGTTAGTATTGGCAAGAGACTGGTCATAATGAAAAAACCTCAACCGTTTCATTCCTCTTCTGCTGCTCAGGAGTGAGACAAACAAGAAAGCAGATGTCGAGAAAAGGAGAAGGAAAAAGGCAGCACGAGAAATTCACAGATTTTCTTTTCTGGGGTTTTCTTGACAGAAAATCCTGAGACCGCACTGAAAATCTCAGTGTTCACTTACAGCCATGCCAAAGCTTGAGAACCCAGGCAGAGGTGGCACCATGAACTCCTGCTGGTTGGTTGTCCTCAGCTCTGGGCAAGCCGAGCCATATTATCCAGAGGGTATCAGACATCAGATCGAACGCAAAGCACGGAAACCCCAAATCTGGGGGCAGGTCATGTTCAAAGCATCTACTTTTACACCAAGCAGCTGCACACCAGCTGAGGATCTAGCCCATTGCCAGGCACATCTACAGGAAGTTGAAAATACATTGCATCTTCTAACCAACCGTAACCCTAATATGCTTCCACCACCACCCCCCCCCCCCACACCTCAAACTCCCGACGTCGATCCGCGGCGCGAGAAGAGGCAACCAGCAAAGATCGACCAAGCGCTGCAAGTAGATAGAATCAACT
>WUAM01000311.1:3086229-3111974 GCA_024336885.1 Actenoides hombroni
GGGGAGGTTGGCCGGGGCTCTGAGCACCCTGCTCTAGTTGCAGATGGCCCTGCTCCCTGCAGGGGGGTTGGACTAGACGACCTAGAAAGGTCCCTTCCCACCCAAACCATTCCACGATTCTATAATTCTATCTAAAACTTCTTTTTGTGCTTTGCAAGTATTTTTCCCAGAGGAAAAATGCAAAAAATTTTCAATTTCATAAAAAAAACCAAACAACCAAAACCCCCAAATTGATCAAGACAGCTTTTAACAAACCAATTATTTCAGTAATAACCCCTCAGCTGGGCTTTGAGGGGGGACTGTCAGCAGACCTAGCAGTGCCCTGCTGGCAGCTGCACCGTGACACTGCCATGGCTGCTCTGCACCCTTCCCCAAAGCACCTCATGCCATGACGATGCCATGACAATGCCATGGCTGACAAGGCTCTGAAGTCAGTGAAATGCTGTGGGGGTTTCATTTTATTTGTTTATTATTTTAATATTTTATATATATATATTTTTTTTTTTATTTTTTTTTTTTCCCCAAATGGAGTGAGTGTGTCTGTCAGGGAACAAGGGGTACAGTTGTAAGCACGGAGCAAAGGAGGACAGGCAACCCAATTTAGTCCAGGACACGCTTCAAAGCAGTTCACAGAGATGCGTGCGGCCGCTCACGCTTGTAATTATGTTTCTTGCATTTACCTTTACGTTCCTCGTGGCTCTCTGCTTTTCTTTTACCTGGCTCGGGCCAGGCAGGCAGGTGGATGCAGCACAAGGAAAATGCCAGATGTTGGGAGATATAAACAGATGTTGGTGTTTCTGACACTCGCCTGAAATAGGAGGAGTGGAAGAAAGGTGTCAGCACGTTTCCTTCAGGAATGTCTCTGCTCTGGAGAGGGGTGGGAGAGGAGTGAAACAGGTTAGTGCAAACCACCACATGTACCAGTTTCTTCACTTTCTTCCACGTATCAAGGAAACAGTACGCCTTGCCCTGTTATGACCCATTTCTAGAGCTTCTCTGAGCCTACACAGTGTTTCCTGATCAACCTGAATTAACCAGGAAATCTCACTGAAAAATACCCATCCCCTGAGAGGTCTCAGCGTTTCCCACATCACACCGGACATACACCATCCCACCCTGGCACTTCCCACACCAGCCCTCTTCACAGCCCCGACAACAAGGAGAAGCCTGTGAAAATGCAAATAAGGCCATCAGGAAAGAGTTTGTTTCCAGGTCATGTTTTGGGTGAAGTTTGCATTTTAAACCCATCCTATTTCTTCCTATCTCACATGCCACCCTGCTGGAATTTGGAAATTATAATGTGCCATTGTTTGTAAGGGGGATAAAAATCACATGTAAAGGAGGTGCTTTTTAGCGGCGTAAGTGAAACAGAGGCAGGAAAGCGAGAAAAAAAATACACAAAAGGAACAAAAAAATTCCCTCTAGATAGTTATTTTCTAGATCGAGGAGCTCTAAGTACCTGGTGGGCTCAGGGGGTAGAGGCAACTGGGCAATTCAACACAAGAAACAAAGATTCCACTGCACATGCTGCACTTCCCCACGCCGCGCGGTCTGCAACCACTGGTACGCACACCACGGCACCAGCACGGCACCCTCCCGCCAGGAAGGTACTTCTCCCGGGGCCACACCACACAATTTGGCAAGGTGGGAATCAGTGTGATGGCCAGACGTGCCGTGGTGTCTCTGGGCCCCATGGGGCCGTGGCATTTCCCTCAAACCACAGGCAGGAGTCCGAGGAGACGGCTGTGAAAATGTTTTGTCACCTCCAGCTCTGCCCAGGGTTAGGAAGAGCCCGCATCGCAGAATTCGAAGTGGGTGATGAAAAAAAAAGTCATCCATAACATTTTATCATTCTTAGAGCGTGTTTTCAGAGCAGCTGACTGCCCCAAGCAACTGAGGCTCAAACAGAAAACCTCCCGTGATGGTTTATCTCATCTCACCCGTCTTGGTTTTACCCGTCAGGTTGCCTGCAGGACACAGGCATCCAGGAGGACCAGGGCAAGCACACAAACTAGCAGCTGCCATGCATTAACCAGTCTAGAGACCTGGAAAAGCACTTAATGAGGAGAGAAGTTTTCTACTTCTTTTTTTGTTGTTGTTAACTTCTCTGGAGGACCATTCACACCCTACCAAGTAGCACAAAGATCAGAGAAGACAAACTTCAGGATGCCAAAAAGCCAGTTTCCTAGCGATCAGGTGAACGAGTATCTCCCTTTTTATACAGTGGCCACAGAAGAGGAGCTGGCTGGACAACTTTTTAGGGAAAGCAATGCCTCAGATACGCAAGCCTCACACGATTTTGGATAGAGACCATGCTACAGGAGGCAGCACCACACTCCTCAGGAAAGTATATTTTTCTCAGACACCAGCAATTCTGGCTGTGATGTCCCAGCTGACTCCTATTCTCCCTTCTCTTCCATTTATCAGCAACTATTGTCTCCACCTCATCCTCTGTGTTTCTCTCCCTTGGGACACATCAGCTCTTGGATGGTCTCATCTCATGATACCTTCCCCCCGTGTAGCTTGCATACACATCCATAAAATCAAGAAAACTACCCCTGGAGCAGACTAGGAAGTTTCAGGAATCCCTGTTTCTAGGTGATTAGTCAAGAAGCTGTAGCAGAAGAATGAACTTGTTGCTACTGTGACCTAATTCTGCATTTGCTCCTCCGGTGCCTGTGGAACATAGTATGACTAGATGTCCAGGACCAGTTCCAGTTAGATGCTGGAGGTCAGCCTGGGTGAGGAACGGGGATGAAAGAAGACCCATGTGTCTCATAGGCACATGTAGAAGTTGCAGACTCCAGCTCCCTCCTCCTTACACTGCTGCTCATGTTCCCAAACAAACGGGAAGGCACATACGAATGGTCTCTATTTGGAAACATGCTAAGTTAGGTGACTTGTTTCTCTGATTTCCCTCCTTGGTCAAAAAAAGGGCTCCTGGCTTCTTGCCCACCTTTCTTCCCTGTTTCTTTATGCTGTATGTTTCTCTGTATAATGAGCTCCTCAGGGTGAGGAGTTCCTTGATTTCACTGTTCCTGAACAAATAAGGGTAGAGTATTTCTCCCTCGATGTGAGCAAGAATCCGTTAAATCACATACATTTGAGTATTACAGTTGCAGAATCTGGTATCCATTTCCTCAGAAGGCAGGAAGTCTTCTTTGCCTTAGAGCCTTCCAACTTTTGAACTGTTAGACACAAGAATGCCGCTCTTGAATCATCCTGGAGTTGAGGCAAAATAAACAACCTCTTACATAAAGTAAGAAAGTCCAGAGGGAAAGCTAGCGTGAGTAGAAAGTAAACTTCCTCGTTATGCAACTCGTCTTGCCTAACTTTTTCAAGAAAGCCTTAAGAACTGAAGCTAAAACAGCAGATGCGGAATGAGTTTATTTCCTGTTGAACGTTTACTCTCTCCAGCCACACAAGGGCTGTGTGGGGCTGACCAACTCAGATCTCTGCGGCAAGCAGAGCAGCTCTGCGGAGTGGCCACGGCTGGTTCACATCACGAGCAGAGGCACCTCATGCACGCACGGCACTCGACTGCGTACAGCCACATCAACACTGATTTAGTTGTGTCACCATTTTAACGCCCTTTTCTTCTCCCAGTAAATCAAATAAATCCCCCACCCCACCCACCCCTTTTTTTTTTTCCTTCTTAAGTGGGGTACGTTACTTGCACAAACCTCAGCAAGCCACGCAAGCAAATCCACTTACAAAGATAGCATCGCTGCGTCAGGCATGAGGAGTGAAAGTCTCTCTTCAAAGCCATTCAGTCCACGTCTGTGCACAGGGTTTCTGACCTGCTCTGCTTACCGACTGCCAGCGCAGAGCCAGCACCTCCAATCCCCACGACCCAAAAATGGGCTGTATCACGTGGCAGAGCTGGGCTAAAATCAGCAGCAGTGTGGCTTTCCTCTTGATCTGTGAGAAGCAGGGCTGAAGAAATACTGTGTCTCTTCTACTGCTGCCCATGAAATGCCTGGAAGCATCCTACCTGTTCAGGACGGAGCATCTCCCCATCTCTGCTGAGTTTCCAGCAGCACATTTAGCCTCTAATTTGAGAAAGGAAAAATACAGTCTGGCACGCCAGCCTTGAAATAGAGCCCACCCATCTATTATGCCAAAGCCAGTGTTTATAGTTTCACTCAAGAAAGGTCACTGAGCACTCTGCAGCACTACAAGCATGGGGCTGTGGATCTACACGGGAGGTCAGAAAACTCACTGAACTGGGAATTTAGTTCTATACAGAAGGGCCATGTTTCTGTAACTCACAAAACCTTCCCTAAATCCATGGCCTTTCTCGTTCTCACATGCAGCAATCGCAGAAGTTTTCTACATCCCCCATGATGTCCTCTGTAACCCAGCCACCCTGCTGAAGCCTGCAACTCATAACAAAATCAAATTAAGCCCTTGTGAGGTAATGACTTAAAAGAAGCTACATGAAGAGCAAATTTTTTAGCACCACTTGAGGAAAACCTATTTTAATACCTGTACAGCCACAGCTAGAAACACATGGACTGCAGGCTGTGTGCATGGCCTCAAAAGCTGGCTGTAAAAGCTTGCTGTTTAATATTAAAAAAATTTAAACCTTGAATTTAAAGGGCAAAAAGAGTGACACTAATATGCTAAAACTGTTTAAAATTTCAACCTGGAAAAAGCAATCCACTTTGCATTGCGACTGGAAAAAAAAATTAAAAAGTTTGGATATATTTGTCCACCAGGCTTTCAGCACTGTGCAAAATGTTTATCATCATCATCTTCACTTTCCTCCTGTAGCCAGTTAAGACATGGAGTGCCCTAGCCCAGAAAGCACTTCATAGAATCACAGAACGGTTTCAGTTGGAAGCGACCTTAAAGATCATCTAGTTCAACACCCCTGCCATGCCCAGAGACATCTCCCACTACAGCAGGTTGCTCAAAGCCCCATTAGATCATCCCCATTAAAAGCTTTGATTCAAGCCATTAAAATGCACGAAAGTGAAGATCTCTCTCAGACCATGTTTTATTGTCCTCAGATTGAATGAAAACTGGCCTTGGATTAGAAAATAGAAATGGTGGTAGGACCTCATCACACTTTCTGCAACATCTGTGTCTTGTTGGGACTTTGATGGAACTCAGCCTTATGTTCTTGAGATCTTCTGGGGACAGAAACAGCATGGTCTGTCTACGCTAAAGTTTCCCAAACATCCCCCAACTCCTGCAGACCTGTGCCCACCTACACCCTCACCACACTGGGTCTTGTGATCAGCACCCACGAGAGAGTCTCTTCAACTAATGTTAGGCTTTTTTTCAGTCCCTGGCATCAATTAGGCCTTTTTACTTCGAGAAATGAGGTCAGGAGAGGAGAGGGGTCCCAGCTACAACTCACCATTCCTGGCCATAGTTGGCTGCTTTGTCAGCTCCTCTGGCAGTAAAACCACTGTAATGAAGTGTTAGGAGTTTGATGAGGAAACCTTTCCTCACACCCGAGGTGAGAGTCTTCACCAGCCTCTTTCTCTCACTTTCTGACAATGCACTGAAGTCACAACACAAAACGCCTTGGAATTTTCCAACATTTCTGTTTCCTTTAAAGGCAAGAAAAGAGCTTTTCAGGAAAAAAAGAATAAAAATTACTTCAGTCCCCAGACATTCAAAATGCAGGTGGAGGAATAATTTTTACCAGTTTTCCTCTAGCGAGCAGCTTGGGTGAATGGCATTTTTGGAGCAAAATGGAGAACAGAAGATTAAATAGAGGTTACTTTAGATTAAATAGATATTAGGTGTTGTAACACGGGAAAACCCAACTTCAACTTCGTGCTGCCTCTTGGCTGGCTGACTTACCACACTTATTTAGGCAATTATGCTGGAAAAAAATGGCTGAGGGAAGGGGCTTCCTTTGTGCTTTCTTTGGTGTGTTATGTTTTTTTTTTTTTAACTGTTCTCTCTTTGGAGGCATTTCCAGAGCTTTTTCTCAGTAACTGGGAATGGGTTCCCAAACTTTTGGAAGAGAAAACATGGATGAGCACCTGCCTATTTCATGGATGCCCAGCATAACTGTTCTTCACACATGGTGGCTTTCGTCACCAACTGTCCACCTGAAGAAACCCATGACTTTGCACCCCCAACTTGTCACAACCCCCTTTCATTTTTCAGGACCCATGACAGAGCAGCATGATGAGCCAGGCTGTCACCAGCTTCTCAGCAACAAGAAGACTTCTTGTGAAATTTTTTAACAGCTCTTAGAAATACATCCCTTCCCCGGTTTCTCTTCTGCTTTTTGCATTTCCTTTCCTCAGTCTGAAAATTCAAGTTCATATCAAGTTCACGTTTTATTTCAACATCTTGACCTCGAGCTGAGAAGCGTGGCAGAGAGGATGGATGATGCTACAGCACCATGATGCTTTTAAATTTTCCTGATTTCATACAAAAATGTAGAGCAGAGAGGACTGCTTACAGTCTCTGACTCTCTTACACAACTTAATCTTCAACTGCAATCTTAGTATGAATTTGACAGATGGTCCAAAAGAAATTTGTAAATAGGAACATACAAATAATGAGAACATGTTTAAGCTTTCCCAGAAGTTCCAACAGAAAAGCAACTTATCAAAAGCAGTCTTTTAACCAAAATGTGTGAATCCTGGGGGGGGGGGAAGGCAATTCTAAGTTAGCATCTGTGATGAAAATAGCTTCCCCACCAGGGTTCCTGCCCCTAGCAGCAGTGAGCTCTGATGTATTCTCCTATTAGTCTATCCCAAGCTTTCTGTAGGAGCTGTTCCAAACTGTTTTAAAAATTAAGAATTCTGTGAAGCAAGAATTTATACCTTTTGTACCACAGATTTATATTTTCCACACCAGCAATGGACTGTGTGCTCAGTTGGGTTTTTTAAATCCATCTGCTTCACCACAGACAGAGCCATACTAGAAGTAGAAATGACCCAAATGACCAGGATACAGAGATCTGACATTCAAGCCCATGCCTACAGAACATAGGAAAGCTCCAGAAATGTTTGTTGCATCCCTAGATAGAGGATTACATTTCTGAAATGCAAAAAAAAAAATTTCCAATGGGTGGGAAAAAGGATACCTCTTGCTCTGGAGGCATATGGGAGAGCACCAAACTCTTTGCTGTGTTCTGGTCACAGTGATCTGTTATCCAGGAGGACAGCAGAGGCCACACCATGGGGACAATATTAAAACTGATATACACACGTGTCCTGATATATTTGTGTAGTTTACCACTTCTAGCTCTTTCTCCCTGCAGAGGCTCCAGGAGTACCAGCTCCTGTTGCCAGCCAAAAAAACCCTAACTGTCCTCTGAAAGGTCTTACATTGTATTTATCCCCCAAACATCCCCCTGGAAGCAGCATTCTGCCCTTGATTTATTGATTTAATTTAGAATCATTAAAGTTGGAAATGACCTTCGAGATCATCAGATCCAACTGTCTACCAAACATAATCATGACCACTAAACCATGTCCTGAAGTGCCACATCTAGACATGTTTTGAACCCCTCCAGGGATGGTGATTCCACCCCCTCCCTGGGCAGCTTGTTCCAGTGCCACACCACTCATTAAAAAAAAACTTCTCTAATATGCAACCTAAACCTCCCCTGGTGCAACTGAAGCCCATTTCCTCTTGTCCTATCACTAGTTACCTTGGAGAAAAGACCAACACCCACCTCACTACAACCTCCCTTCAGGGAGTTATAGAGAGGAATAAGGTCTCCTCTCAGCCTCCTCTTCTCCAGACTAAACAACCCCAGGTCCCTCAGGCCACTCCTCATAAGACATTTTCTCCAGACACTTCACCAGCTTCATTGCCCTTCTCTGAACTTGCTCCAGCACCTCAATGTCTTTTTTATACTGTGGCACCCAGAACTGAACACGGTACTCGAGATGTGGTCTCACCAGTGCCGAGCACAGGGCCACCATCACTATTTCTGATCCAGGCCAGGATGCTGCTGGCTCATGTTAAGCCAGCTGTCCACCAGCACCCCCAGGTCCTCTTCTTCCAGGCAGCTTTCCAGCCGCTCCTCCCCAGGCCTGTAGTGTTGACCGGGGTTGTTGTGGCACTTGCAGGACCTGGCACTTGGCCGTGTTAAACTAATACAATTGGCCTCGGCCCATCAATTCAGCCTGTCCAGATCCCTCTGCAGAGCCTTCCTAGCCTCAAGCAGATCGACACTCCCACTCAGTTTGGTGTCATCTGCAAGTGTTCAGCACTATGAAACAACTGTTCTGCATTTTCAAAGCAGAAGTTCATCCCAATGGAACTTAAAAGTTCTTCAGGGGAAACTAATGAAAGTAACTTCTTTGCAAAACAACCTGCCCAAGATTTTATCTTCTTCTATTACAATTAGTTTTATTTCATGAGAAAAAAAAAAAAAAAACCAACAAAAAACCCCCAACAAAACTCATAACATTGTTATAATTGATGCTAGCTCAAACCACACGTTAATTAAGAAGTGAAGGAATATTTCCATTTATACTGCTTTTGTAATGCAGCGTCTGTCTCCTGAAATGAACTGCAGGCAACTAAAAATAGCAAAGGGAAAAATACCCATGGGGCAAATACTGCCTTTGAAGTGTAAACAGCTTCATATTTTCATTCAGCACATAAAACTCCTTTGCTTTACCCCCCTTCTGTTTATAGGCAAGGAGCCAATAGAAAATAAATTTGTAATTAAAATCCTTGGAATTCGTGCAGTTGAGCTATTTTTTTTTAGTATCATTCATAGATGTTGAGTTAGCAGAAGGATTCCACCCTTCATGTTTTATCACCGTATCTTTTAATCCTTCTGTTTTCATTTAGCTCTTCCAACTATTTCCAAATTTATAAGCTAATGAGAATTGGTTTATTAGTGGAGAACTAAGGTGCCCACACAAATATTTTGCCTTAAAGTGTCTCATTTTTTTCATACTTCTGAAGAGTTTCTTTTTTTCCTAATGCATTTCTTTTATGTGTGGCAATTACACAACTGCTTATTCAGTTTATTATTTTATTTTTCTTGGAATTCTTCTAAAAATGACAGCTTCTTCCAATAAGGATTTTATTTTTTGTTTCCTTTTTATTAAGAGATTTCCAACCAATTTGGAATCAGTAGGCCAATATATTGTTAACAAAGCAGAATCTGCTTCCAGCTGCAAATACTAGCTAGGAATGCATAACCGAAATGTAAAGCTGCACAAATGAAAAGAGGAAGTCATAAAATGTAAAACTTTCCATGTCAGATAAAAATTGAGTTGAAATGGAGTTAAGGCTGATATTCCAAACCTATAACTTTGTGTGAAAGATGCTACTCCAAGAGTAAGAAAGATAAAATAAAGAAATATAAGCTGACTAAATAAACTAATTTCTTTTCATGTTTATGAAGAAATAAAGACATTTAAAGTCCATTTTAACAGAAAATTCACACATGGTAAGGTGTAGAAAAAAAAAAAATACAGGTACTCAGCAATTACCCTTATGTCTGTGTTTGAGGCACAAAACCTCAGTTCCAAATCTCATAGACATATATGAGGCATTTTTCCACATTTTCCCCTCTTAACCGTGTCCTTCCAAGGCAGCTTTGGGTTGTTTTGGTGTACACGCTTCACTCTTCCTGGGAACAAGACATGAGGAAAAAAGCTTCTCTAAGAATTTTACAAACCACAGAGAAAATGTTTTGGGTTATGAAGAATTATGGCCAGCAAAACTGTAAGTTAAAAAAGGTTTTAAAACTTAAGTCAGGCAAAGGATTGCTATAAACTGAACAGGAAATTTGCACAGTGTCTTCATTACTCCACAAAAGGGCTTTGCTACGAACACGTGGAAAATGGAATAAACCATGAGAGATGAAATGCTGTAATTTTGATCACAATACACTATCTCACTTAAAGAAAATGAGGTTTTCTCATCTCTATTTCCCGCAGAGAACCGACTTAACTACAGAGCAGAGTTAACATGACCACAGCACAGTGCTCCAGCAGCACTCGGTCAGGATTAACCTCCTCCAATGAATAAAGGCAGGGCAAGTCCATACGAAATACTTAAGCAATCAAAGGCAAAATATGAAATAAAAATCAAGAGAAAATGTTTGTTTCTGTCAACTGTTGAGTATAATTCAGCACGTGAATACTACTCAATATGTGAATTCACACACCCTCTGCCCAGTGGGACCCCCTGCCATGGAAAACTGGCCAGAAGGTTGATTCAAGAGAAAAGATTTTAACTTAGGAGAGTTAAAAAAGAAAATATCATTCTCTTCCCTTACCAGGTAGAGCAATGAAACAAAGGACTTGTTCAAGCAGATTGTGTTAGGAAAGGCCATACTGAATCATAGCGATAGTCCTTTAGATGATTTTAGAATTAATGTTGGCAAAGGAAGTTGATTCTTAATTTCTTCCAATCTCAGTCTAATTGTGAAGCTGCTAATAACTATCCTGCCTTCGAGTAATTACTTCCAACAAATTCCTATCAGTTGTAATGAAGCAGACAAGAAATGTGCTACCAGAGAAGCAAATTTGAAGATGTTACTTGCTCTATGCTCAAGATGTTATTGATACCCTATTTAGACACCATACAGCAATGATAGAAACACACATAAAAATAAATTCTACTCTTAAAAGTGTTCTATAATTTGAGACAACTACAACAGATTAGCAGCAGGTGAATCAAAATCTGAGCCCAGTTCTTCATGCTTTGCAAATGTGAATCACAGAATTACTGAGTCTGGAAAAGATCTCTGAGATCATCAAGTCCAGCCTATGACCCAACACCACCACATTGTCCAGACCATGGCACTAAGTGCCACATCCAGCCTTTCTTTAAGCACATAACACTTGTCACTAAAGAACTCACTCTCAGTGATGCCCTGGGCCAGAGTTTTGAGAAGAAAATCATCTCCTCATTTATTTCTTTCCTTCAAAATCAATAACCGCATGTGTGTAGGCAGTGCATTAATCATCTCCCTTTGAATTTTTGTCAGGAAATTATCAAAATGAATAAAATGCTTCCCAATGTTGTTTCCTCAGTGGTGTTTCTACACAAAGTGAAGATGCTTGAGTTGACCTCATTAGCAGCTGCTTCTGGGATGTGAGATCTTTACCATATATATATACGGGCCATAAAGAAGGAAGAGGGTCAACAGCTGATGAAATATAGAGCAGTTGATGTGCATTTTAAGTGATATTGCCAGGAAAAAAAAAAAGACAAGGTTATATATATATGGATTATGACAAGAGGAGGTTTCTGCACAAGTGAGACGGTATCTACAGGCTGCCAGATCTTAAGGACATGGCAGGTTTGCAGACTTTACACGGGGAACCCATCAGGTGCAGGTGCCCCAGATACCTACAAGCCAAATACCTACCACAAACAGGAGTGGACAGAGGCTCTCTAACACCTGAAAAAAGATTTGTGACTAGGATGTTAAATATCTATAGTAAAATAGACATTAAAATAAGTTTATAGGTTTACAGCCAGAGTAGCATAAGCGCACTTTGTAATCTTTCCTCACTGAAAAATATAATTGGAGTCATTTGGTCTTGTACTAAGATGGGATTAGCTATATTTCAGGGAAGGGATTAGGGTATAAATCCTTCTTACACAGGGAGACAAATGTTTAATTCATCACACTGCTTTATTCATGTCTTGTCCCACATGCCTTCTCTCATCTAGCTCTTCAAATTTGAGTTTCACATTCAAATAGCTGCAATTATAGAATAATTCAAGGATGAGCAAAAGAAAAAAAAAAACCACAACCACCAGAGCATGGTTTGACAGGGCATGTTCTGTCTTTAAACAAGGATTAAAATGAGAAGGATTGTTCAAAAATCAAATAAACGTATGCAAGCAATTAGTGCAAATTCCTATAATCTTGGATTATTTCTCTTTGTTACTATTCAGCTGCAACAGGCTAGTCAGAACAGGAATTTCCCTTTTTACAGGTGTTGTTTGGGGCGCGTGTACAGACACCTAAAAAAACTCACTCATCACAGTTACCAAAGAGGCATTAGGATTTAAAAAAATTATTAGTAATTCTTAAAAGATTCTTTAATTAAAAATTAAAACTAAATTTGTTAAACTGGCTAAAGTTTAGACCGAGAGCCAATCTCAAAATCAGAAAGTAGGCAATTTTGCTGGTTCTCTTGTGCAAAGCTGAGTGGAGATCAGAGGAATTTCAAGACATGAAATCTAATGCAGACTGAAATTACAGGGAGAAACAGATTTATCTTCATCTTATTTTCATAATAATAAACAGCCCTCTGGTTGACATTTCAGAAAATTCAACTCAAATTCTAAGGAATTTGAGACATGCTTTGGGAAACAAAGAGTGATTAAGTCCAGGTTCCTTGTGTGAGGAGGACCCATTCAATCAGGACAGCAGCACAGGGATTTCCAGGCGTGAGCCACTCAGCTTGGAAACACTGCCCTGCCAGCTTACCGTGGCTGAAGCATCAGGGCACCACTATGATCCAGAAAGCTGATGTAGAGCTTTATACTGATAGTTGGAATCTCTCCAGAGAAGGAGACTCCACAGCTTCTCTGGGAAGCCCGGGCCAGGCTCTGACACCCTCACAGCAAAGAAGTCTTTTCCTTCAGTGCAGATGGAGCCTCCATAGTGAACTTGCCACTACACTTGCCCTTGTTGAACTCTGCGAGGTTCTCCTCTGCACAACTTTCCTGGCTGTCCAGGTCTCGCTGAATGACAGCACAGCCCTCCAGGGTATCAGCTACTGCTTCCAGTTTTGTATCATCATATTACCTTATCCTTTGATAAAGAGCAATCAAAGGTTAGTCTTGGCAGATAATTATTTGTTTGGAATTATTCTATTAAATTAACGGGAATTCTTTCCAATTAGTTACACTCAGTGCGTAAAATACACAAATACAGAACAGGTAGTGGGTAACAAAAGGGAACTCAGCACCTTGGGCCTAAGATTTCATTGGCTGAAGGTGTCACTGTGAGCCACGATTGAGGTCAGGCTGCAGGTTAGGAAGACAATATTGGAAAAGAAGAACAGAAGCACCTGCATTACATCTGTGGTCCTCCAGACAACAGTTGGGATGATTGATGGGCCCTGCTCAACCTGCCTTGACTACAAACAAACAGCCCCCACAACAAAAGAGAGGTCTGAAAGCAACTTAAATTTTATTAATACCTTGGGTTTTATTACGGTGTAGGCCACCTAGCTACGCTTAAAGCTAGGACAACAGTTAGACCTGGAAGTCCTTAGGGACCTCTATTAGCCAGTAAGCCTTACATTGCAAAAGCCAAAAAGCAACTGGGCTACAGGAGACATAACTAAGAAGCATCAGAAGTTGCCCAGTGACATCCCTGTGGGACTAACAAGAGTAGGACTTGGAACTACAAAACACTTTCTGGGCAGTCAGAAATCTGGCCACGAAAACATTAAGGCACAAAAGGATTGAAAGCAGTTGCATCAAACGGTTCGTGAGAAATTTTGCCTGTCGCCTCCATCCGTTACCCTTCTGCTGTCACATATTTAAAAATATATTTTTTTACTAACATCACTTGCCAGGCAATTTATTAAGCATAATGAGCAACATTTACTAGAAATGTTGCTGAACAAGGAACGAATTATCTGCCGTGTTGCAGTAAAACAAACAAGTTGGACTGCGTAGTCCACACATAAACACCAGCGATGGCATCAACTCAATCTATTTTATTAATCACTACCACAGTGAAGTCAACGTGCTTGTGACTTCCTCCTCTGTCTCTGGATATCCCATTCCTCTGAAATTAATGAGTTCAAAGCAATCCTCTTCAAAACCTGTTACTGGTCACCACCTGGCTTGCTCACGACTAGACCCTTTTGAAAACTGGGAGACACACTTTACATATCATCCTACTAACTCCACAAATCCAAGTAACTCCCCATTCTCTGTAAATGAGTCATCAGGTCTTGGACCACCATCATTGTTTCCATTCAAAACATTTGGAAAAGGAAATTACAGCAGCCAAGATAATCAAGCGTTGAGTTGTTGGGGTGGTCATTTTAACACCTTAAATCTTACCATGGAAATTCGTTCTGCTTGAGTGAATCAGTAACCTGGAAAAACCTCAAAGTGAGTAAAAACATTCAATAGGTCGTGATTCATTTTTTCACCGTTAAGTGGCTACGTGCGTTCATACCATGCTAAGGGACGCACTGTGAGGAAGACCACTGCAGCTAGCAAGGAGAGGAAACCCAATCCAGCATCAGCAATGAGTGTGGCACATCCACCAGGTTTCAGAGCTCCAGCAATGAAGAGCTCTTTGGACACCATAATGATGAGTCCAGTAGGAAAATAAGGGGACAAAGGAAGAAAGAATAGCTGGGAAGTCATCTTTTCACCGCAGGAATCTCTTCACAGACATTAGGCAACATGTTTTCCTTCTCAGGGTGATGTGAAATATTCAACAGTGAATAACAGGGTCTAGTGTTTCTGTAGAGTGCTATTTGGCACTTAAAAGGGTAAATCTTTTCATTTCAAGCCTGGAACAGAGTACAGGTAGACACTGACTTACTAGCATGGAGAAACTGTGCTGTCCAGCGAGATGCGGGGAAGCAAAGAGGCTGTCCCTAGGGGTGGCATAGCTAACTGATGGTACCTACATCCGAAGCAGAAGGGTTTGCCATTTTCCCCATCAATACCAATGATGTCACGGTAGGGAAGGAGAATTTAGAGAATGGCTTTTGTTGGAGACAAGTCAGTCACTCCAAACATGCTTCGCTTGCCCTGTTTGGTCACCACGAGCCGGCAGTGCACTCATGCAGCTCAGAAGCACAACCCTGTCCTAGGATGCATCAAGAGGATTGTGGCCAGCAGATCAAGAGAGGTGATTTTTTTTTACTCTGCTCTTGTGAGACCCCACCTTGAATACTGTGTCCAGTTCTGGTGTCCCCACCATAAGAGGAACACAGATCTGTTGGAACGAGTCCAGAGGAGGCCACAGAGGTGATCCAGGGGCTGGAGCACCTCTGCTATGAGGATGGGCTGAGGGAGCTGGGATTGTTCAGCCTGGAGAAGAGAAGACTCTGGGGGGACCTTATAGCAGCCTTCCAATACCTGAAGGGAACCTACAGGAAGGCTGGAGCGGGACTCTTCCCAAGAGTGTCCAGCAATAGGACGAGGGGAAATGGTTTTAAACTGAGGGAAAATAGGAATATAAGAATTATTTTTTAAAAACTGGTTAAAATTAGAATTAAAAGGTTATCCAAAAGCATCAGTGATTTCCATATCAAACAAGACATCTTCATGTGGCACAGAGTTAATCCAAAATCAATTATTTAGTGTTTTCATTTCAACAAAAAACATTGACAATGTTTTTTTGGCTCAAAAAAAAGCAAGCTCTTTTTTGAGGTTTCACTTCCCTTGATGAACCACATCTCTCTTCTGCCCAGCTCAATGGAAACAGCACCTCTACAGTCCACACAACATATAGATTGGAGCAACTAACAGCAAGCATGGATTGGATCAGGGGATTCCCAGCAGGGAAAGAAAAAAAATTGTTTCAGTTTGAGAAATTCCCAATTAACCTCCTAAAAGGGGGAGAGAAAAAAGAATTAAACCTTATTTTAAAGAATTATATGTTCATAATGTCTCTTTGGGAATCTGTCTGGCATGCAAGAGTGGATCCAGAGTTAAGAGAGAGGCATGGAATTTTCTGGAGATACTCAGTTTTTACATACACTTTGGTAACCCTGGAGATTAAAGTACTACTTTTTTTTTTTTCAAAAAGAAAAAAAACCAAACAACCCAAACACCAAAACAAAAGATGTTTTCAGAGCACAAGTGTTTCTTTTATTTCAGAGGCTGAAGTCACAGCAGGGCAGTAAGAAGGGAAACGAAAACAGGAATTGCTATTTTTCCTTGCACTGGATTGCTAAACCACTGTGCCGGGGCTGCACAAGCGAGCGAGGAGAAAGTTTCTTTACTGGTGAACATCTCGGCTACGAGGATAAAGTTCCATCATTGCCCTTTATCGACCATTGGCAATATCTGCTCCCGTGCTCACAGAAGGATTACAGGCCCGTTTTCTGCTCTGGAAAGCAGCTCTTCCCTGCAGAGCTTATAATAGTTCAGGCAATCTGAAAGCCCTGGCCAGGCTGGGCCGGGAAGGCTGGCCGGGGGGAAGACGGTGCAGACACGGCCATCCCCCTCCTCGTCCCCGCGCTCGCCGGCACTGACTGCGGCCCGATGCCTCCCGGCCGGCCAGACAGGCCACGCAGGCATGAGTGTACCAGGACGTGCCCGAAGGTGCTCGCCGCTGAGCGTGTGTGGTACGGAAAGGCCAAGGAAAAACTGCTCCGGCGCCTGACATTTTGAGGAGCGTGGAGGAAGAACTGCGGTTTCGTGGGTTTCCTCCCAGCCCTTCTCCACCAGCCGCCCGCGGTCTGACACCGAGCCTGTTTTCCTACCGTCTGGATATCGGGCCGGCAGACGTGAGCGCCAGACTGGTCTAGGATTTTGCCTAGCAATTATCTCCCATCTCTCGATAACAGGCTGTACCCTCCTCCCGCACAGTCCAGAGCTGTCCCGACACGGACGTTCTCTGGAGCGGCTCTGGAAACTGCTATCCACTCCAGTGTGGGGTTTCCGTCCTCTTTCTTTAAATATTTATATTGGAATAACCTGTTGAAATGTGCAAGTGTATACAGAAACAGCCCTGAAACAGGAGAAGAGAGCCAGTTCTACTTCCTTCATCTACTTGTTTTCTTGCTGCCGTAGAGAGAAGCGAAAATACAGGGCTGGAAGGAGTTCAGACTTAAACCACTGGAACACGGTAATTAATTTTTTCCATTACTAGACAGAGTTTTGTCTATCAGTTTGGACAAGAGTCTCAAACCCTACCAGTGAGAGGTTAAGGGAAGGTCAGCAAGAATGAAAGAAAGCTTCCTTCCAACCAGCCCCTGCTTCAACTGTTTCATTTTATGAAGCTACACAACAAAATCTAACTGCAGAAAAAAAAAAAAAATACAGGAAAAGATAATGAGCACAGTCTGCAGTAACAGCTGTGGGACATATTTCACTTGGAGAGGGGTAACGATGTGGAAGAAGCTTTAAGCCATCTTCGTGGTCCCCTAAGCCCAGGCCAGATGTGCCTGTTCAGCCGCGTAACGTTAACTCACAGCATCCTGCTATAATTTCAGCCACTTGTCAATGACCCCAGGGGCTGCCAGAGACCACTGCAAGCTGCAGGTGTTCCCTCGCAGCATCACTCTCTCTACCTGTTGCCAAGACGGAAAGAAAATGGAGGAGGAAGATGACATCTCTTTAAAGCATTTGCTCTATTTCCAATTGCTTGTAAAAATAGGATTCCTTATGACATCTGGAAAGAGCAAGATACATTCATCACCTTAAGCCTTCATTTCCCTTTCGTCCTCCTCGGAGGTACTTGCATCATCTGCACAGTATTTTCCCATTAGCTAACTCTCACTTGCTGCTTAGAAGTCCCATTATTTGTAAGGACCACATCTCTGCAGCGTCATTTCATTGATATTTGTCTTGAGATAAATTATGATCACTGCTTTATATAAACCAAAAATGGTACACTTGTCTCGCTACATAGTTCCTTCATTAAATCATCTGCAGGCTCTCAGCACACCCAGTCCAAGGTGATGCTGATACTTCTTGTTCAGCTGCTACGCTCTCCAGAAGTCCTTTGACCATAGCTGTGAAAGCAGCTGAAATCTGACTTGACACTTTCCTCCTGTTCCTGTTAGAAGTGCAATAAAGGACCGGTGGGACATTAAACCCCCATCTCCCTGGACTTCTCCACCCAGTACACCCCAGCATGGCTGTCCAACATTTCAGATATTAAACTTCTCCTTCACACATACAAATACACGTTCGTATCCTGGTGAGACTTCTCTGAACGTAGTTACTTTACTCAGGGCACTCTGGAGCTCAGCAGCACCTCATGAATCACGACTTATTATAAGAGGTTGATGACGTGAAGCATGAAGCATGTTCCTCTCTCATCTATCAGATGATGGCAATGAACTTGTAATTCATCTGTTCAATGACTTAGGCTGGGATTTCTCAAAGGAGGCTAAGGTGGGGAGATCAGTGGATTTCAATGGACACTCAGCACCAGCATGACACACTCAACTTACATTGCTTGTTAGGTATGTCCTAACCAGACTGCCATTTTACAAGCAAATTCCTATCGCTTATGTCACAGGCTTCAGGTTCTTGACTTATAAACAACACATGACATCTACATAAATCATACACAGCAGTTTAAAACAGCAGTTCCTCTTGATATCTAAATGTTGAGGTGGGCAGAGGTCCAACTCCTCCTAAGCAAACCACTGTCAGGTGAAAAATTGCCAAAACAGACGACGCCATCACACTTGAGAATCCTACTCTAAGCTAAACAAGAGTCTTGACCGTTTACGTCCTTCAGCCTTGTCTATTTTTATTTTAAGCTCTTTGGGCAAAAATTCTGGAGATCTGATCCAACCTGTCAAGATCGAATCCATAGAACTGTAAGCAAAAAGTACATAAGCACATATGAAAATAAAGCCCTCCAGACCCTCTCCCTTCTGCTGGATAGGGAAAATTTGTTTGTTTGTTTGGGTTGGTTTGGGTTTTTTTGTTTGTTTCTTTCTTTGTGGAAGAGAAACTGAGATTGAAATACACAGGGTGATTAGCCAAGCAGTCATTATTGATAAAAGGGTAATGACCACAGCAATGTTTCTCAGCATTTCCCTGGATCCACTGTAACGCATAATTGATAATGGGAGAAATAGTGCCAAGACTGGTTCCAAGACAAGCTTCTACAACCTCTTCAGACAGTTGTGTTGGAAGATCCCTTGTCAGATACTGAAATATCCCTTTATAAAAAGAGATAAAAATCTATAAAACATTCTTGATATGCATGGCCTTAGATTTTTAAGTGTTAGGTTATTAAGGGTATGTTCAGAAACGTGCTTCGTTCTCTCTCCTCGGATCCAGCATACGGCTGTTCATCTACATAAAATGTGATGACATACTCTGCAGCTGAACATGGCCATCTGCAATGGCTCGGGGGGGCATTTCTGAGCAGAGGAACACACCACTCACACCAATCTCGCTGTTCAGGAAACAAAACTTTGGGAGAGCCGTTCACAAACAACAATTCTCCCATGGGAAAGCCAACTGCTGTAAGCGTCCTCTACAGCCAGGGAAAATAAAGCAGCTGATTTTGTATCATTTTCCATAAAAGCTTTGAGAACTGCAATACCGTAAGACATAATTTAGATTAGGCTGCAGCACTGGTGTAGAAAAGATCCAAACCCTTCGGGCTTTATGGAGAAAGGAACGAGCCTTCAGCACAGACATGTTAACAGCACATAAATCAGGCAAGACTGGTAGCCAACACAAGCAGGAGTTAAGAAATGCATTAGTTTGAATAACAGAGAAATTGGAAGCCCCGGGACACTGAGAAAGTAATCTCCTTCCCTTAAAATTTGGAATCTGCCAGATTATCACGCTGTTGGGCTCCGTGCCATTAACACCGCGCCAGACTAGGCAAGAATCCTCCTCCTCAGGCAATGATTGGCAGGTTCAACAAAAGAAGTCTTTCAAAAGTCAACGGAGGTAATGTAAATACTCAAAGAAATCAGAAAAGGCCAGGGGACTATTTATAGCCCGTTCAAACCTTTAAAGTTTGTGATTCTGACACGCCAGCGAGGCAAATGAACTCAATTAGCCCATTACTTCAGCGGTACCTGAGCAAAGCCAATGACTTGTGTTGAGCCCGCTTGGACTCATCAAAATCTCAGTGTTCCCTCTTGTTCAATATTGTGCTCTCTACCAAGAATCACACACTTTGAATTCCCAAAGCAGAATTTAATTATATCGCGCCTCCTTTCCTCTTCGATTAAAACCAACACATTTACAGAAGATAACAGCCAGCACATCCGATTGTTGAGCTAATTTCTCATTCTAATTGAAATAATCTCTCATGCACCAACGTTTCATGAATAAATTCCCAAGACACAAATTTGCCCTATAGCGTTTGCTATTATGAAAAAAGGAAATGTTGCCAACCATATCCTGGGCTGCATCGAGAAGAATTGTGGCCAGCAGGTCGAGGGAAGGGATTCTGCCCCTCTACTCTGCTCTTGTGAGACCCCACCTGGAGTACTGTGTCCAGCTCTGGAGCCCCCGACACAGGAAAGACAGGGATCTGTTGGTGTGGGGCCAGAGGAGCCCACACAGATGATCAAAGGGCTGGAGCACTTCCTCTGTGAGGACAGGCTGATGGAGTTGGGTCTGCTCAGCCTGAAGAAGAGAAGGTTCTGGGGACGGTTTATAGTCACCTTCCAGTAGCTGAAGGGGTCCTACAGGAAAGCTGGAGAGGGACTTTTTATAAGGGTGTGGGGTGACAGGACAAGGGGCAATGGTTTTAAATTAGAGCAGGAGAGATTTAGATTAGATATTAGGAAGGCATACTTTACTATGAGACGCTGGAACAGGTTGCCCAGAGAAGTTGTGGACACCTCATCCCTGGAAGTGTTTAAGAACAGGCTGGATGAGGCTCTGAACAACCTGCTCTAGTGGAAGGTGTCCCATGGGCAGGGGAGTTGGAACTAGATGATCTTTAAGGTCCCTTCCAACCCAAACCATTCTATGAAAAGGGGTTCATAAAGCAACATTCAAGACCCTTGTGAATGGGAGAAGAGGTACCCAGAAGACAGTCACTCGGACATGAAACAAGTCACCCAAGGAAGTCCATAAGAAGTTTTCGCTCTGAAAAGAGTGGAGACACAATGCTGAAGCTAGAACATGAAAATGTTTTTGTCTGCTGCAACGAAGATAGAACAAAGTGGAGATGACTGTGTTCTGCTGCCTACAGTGGCAATAGAGGGTACTGAACCCAGGCAGAAAGTGAGACCAGACCAAGTCCTCTGGAGCTGCCATCACAGTAACATCAAATCAAGACCTCAAAAAAGGCTACAGATGCCTGGATACTAATGCAAAGTCTATCAGCCAGGTCTCTCCTCCATCTCTGCCTCTGACATTGTACCAAAACTTAATAGATGCCAAGAGCTCACTTGGATGGTACAAGAATGGGAATTAGGACAATAATATGCTACAGGAAGAGAAAACAAAACATAAGTGAAGGAAACATGCTTGAAGCTTAAGTTTCTATCATGGAACCTCATGATCTGTCCTTTTCCCCTAGAAAGTAGCATTAGCATATCATCTTACTTCAGGCTATCTTTGAATTGTCACATCTTGAGCCACTTTTAAACTTCAGTCTTGCAAGAGAATCTGCTATGGTTGACCACAACACCTACAGAAGGGCTTAAGCATCTGCCTTAAGCCAGAAATGATAACTAAGAATCTTAAAAAAATCATTTCCTGTTGCAGGGAAGGAAAGGTTACTTAAGCAAAACAAGATAAGAGCTTATTGATGCAAGCAGAAGATTACCATTAACACATTACCAAGATTACAATAAATGGCTTGCGCAGTCCTCTTGATAGTTGAGCCTCCCGTGCAAATGTCTGCAGCTGAGAGAGCTGTAGACATCCCATAATACCACAGCACTAATATACCTGCAGCTTCAAGATGGAAGACTTAAATTCAGTTTAGCATAAAATGAGCAAGTGCAAGTCAACACCAGGCCTAGCAATTCTTATGCTACAACACGGCTTCGGTTCAGTAACAGCTGAGAAAATCCCCTCTTCTTTCTCAGCTTTTATACAGAACAAAACCATCTTTGCTCATGTTGCCTACAACTTTCATTACCTTTGTTTTAATATATTTCATATAGCGTTTTATATTGTCTTCTCACAATTCACACAGGAAAGTATTTGCACAACCAGAGACTGAGACTGAAGTCTGACTTGCTGGTGTCACAAAGGGCTTTTTAGCAGGATGGTTGTCACCAACCAAGGGTTCAGAAACATCCCTGACAACAGGCAATGCTGGATCAGGTTGTTAGCTGGTGTAAGTGGTACCCTGGCCTAAGTTAGACCCAGCCACTACTGAACACTTCTTCTCAAACACATCTCACAAGTGGCATATAATGCTTCTCATCTATATATCTTAACAGTTCCATCATCCCAAGTCCTACCTCTTCAACATAAGTATGGCTCAGAGGAAATTATAACAAGCCTGAAACTACACAAATATTTGTAAAAGGTATAGAAAATAAAGCACTTGCATACATCTTATACCCTGTGTGCACAACCCCCACTCTTACACTACCCACTTTGGTCTGCTCAAACTCAGACTCTGCTTGCTTCCACGGACTCAAGTGCCTTGCCATGGGCTGCAGTGACAGCAGGAGTGATCTGTGAACCCCACTCCCAGTGTGGCTGACAGGTACAGAGAGATGCAAGCTCTCTTCTTTGACTGTATGATACACAGGACTCGAGCATAACCTTGTGCCCAAGTTAATCTGAGCAGGTTCAGACTTACCCGTGCTGAGCAAATGCAGAGATGTTCTGTCTGTGTAGATACACCTTTATCTTGTACTTTCCAGCTGGGTTTGGACAGCATCCTACTGCTGCCTTTTAAAACACTCCAAATAGAAAAACAAGACCTAGAAGAAAAGAGCCAAAAATAGATTTTACAGATTAAAGGTGTTGATTTTATTCTAACGTAATTTCACAAATTGTCCAAGAAATGCTGCAAATCAATCCAGGAGCCATTGCTAGCCCAGAGGTGCCAGGAAACGTGACTGGCACTGCTAAGAAAGCTTAGGTGACACAAAACAGTTGAACAGCATTTTGAGGAAATCCCCATCTACTCATGAGAACACAGTGTCTTAAGAAAGGTAATAAAAAAAATCTTTCTTTTTTAAGATGTTTTGGGTTTAAGTTTTCTTTACACTCTAAAGCTTCTGTTTTGATCATGAAGGGGAAAAAAGCCCACTGAAAACACTTCTGTTGAGAGTAATAGATCAATTGATCAGTATCATCTTGAAAAGATACAAAAAAGCATCATATAGAAAGTATGATTCATGGCCACAGTTTATCTTTAACTACGAATCTGCACGAATTTCATCATCCAGAAGCAGAGAACCCAAGCACACAGAGAAACACCTGGCATTCACCGTAGCAGATGTAAAAATTCCAAGGACCTAGTATCTCAAAAATTCACTGCAAAATTTTTTCTAGGATCACATGTGAAAAAGGCACAGTCTGTCCAGACAACTCACCACACCAAAAGGGGCTAAATATCGATTGGAAAAGGAATTTTCAATGTATTAAGTAACTTTTCAGTTCCTCCAGGGAAACAGAAACAGCTCCAGAACTCACACTTTGGCATGTCTAAATTTGTGTAGAACATGAACATATGCACTGACATCCATATATCTATATATATCTATATATATATGTATGTATGTATATATATATGTATGACTTGATGTTCTTGAAGGTCTTTTCCAACTGAAATAATTCTATGATTCTATGATATATGTTTTCTGTTGTTCCCTTTCTGTATAGATATGTATAGGACAACATAAACCAATACACGCATCTGAGCCAGAGATTGTTTAGTAAAAAGATAAGACAGAAAAAGCACAGAATTTCAGCTCCCAGGGGATGTTTTCCAAGACTCCTGTTCAGGAAACAAAATTGCAAGTTTACTTATCCACCGAAAATAATTCAGTGGAAATTGCACAGAAGCCGTAACCATGGAACCCAAATTCTGCCATTTTTTTCCTGTCATTTTCCAGATTTCAACAACATTACGCTGCAGTGCTTTTGTTTCTAAGACACGGACAGTGCAGCAAGCTGCCAAGAAACATCTTCACGGGACATAATGACTACTTGGCCTCCATCTGAGGAGGAGCGGCTTCGTGTAATCCGTCTCTTCCATGACGCAGGAGAGTAGACCTGATGACCAGTGAAGGGTTCCTTCCAAATATCTTTCTGTGATTCTGTGCTGATTAAATACCTGTGTGTATTGCCAGCTCATTTCCCCATTTTGCTCCAAATTCAGGGGGCAGCCTCGGATCTGCATCACATTACAACATCCGGTGTTCTATCAGGACCTATGAATAACTGCCCACCTCCTTTGTGTGTCTGCCCCGGTCACTTCTGCTGGGTTTTTTTTTTTCCTTTGGTTTTTTTTTTTCCCCCTTCCATCTGGTTTTATAACAAATTATTCTCTCGATGTTATAACCGTAGCCCTTGTACACAGACACATTCCCCCCCCCACCCCGGTGTCCGCACGCAGAGATCCAGCACAAGCACTCTGACATTCCCGTGGTATATTCTCCAAAGATCTGCCAAAAAGATGCCCTTGATAAACTGGAAAAAACCCAAAACAAAACACAAAAAAACCACCCCAAAATAACCCCCACCAACCCAAACATTATTGCAGGTAGTTAGAGTTTCACTGCTGCCCATGACACTCAACTTCAAATAAACTGTGGAGGAGCAGCTGCTCATCGGAGAGAAATCCGAGAAGGAGCTCGAGGAGCCCAGCAAGCGCTCGCTGTTAGAAACAGTTTGTTTGGGTTTCCTTCCAAACAGGCAAATCGAAGAGAGGTCCGAAAGCCCATTTCTGGGGGTCTCAGTAACATTGCTCAGCGGGTGGTTTACTGTACAGCCAGTGTGGCTCTTGACCG
Source organism: Actenoides hombroni (assembly GCA_024336885.1). Lineage (NCBI taxonomy): Eukaryota > Metazoa > Chordata > Aves > Coraciiformes > Alcedinidae > Actenoides > Actenoides hombroni. Next base: position 3,110,775 of record WUAM01000311.1, read on the forward strand.
TACGACCCCTGCTTAGTCCGCTTCTTGGAGAGGTTTGAACCTGACCCCTTTCTCTGTCTAAACATTTTAAATGCGTTGCACATGTTGACAAGAGATTTCTGCAGTGCATCCTTTCCACCGAGCCCATGGCAAACGCAGGGGGACCCCCAAGTGGGTAACATCCTGGATAGCATCATAGGGATCAGGTTTGAGATCATCTGAGGGACCTGAACATACACAAGTCCAAGGGACCCAATGAGATGCACCTCAGGGTCCCAAGGGAACTGGCAGATGTTGTTTCTAAGCCACTCTCCATCATATTTGAGAAGTCCTGGCAGTCAAGTGAAGTCCCCAGTGACTGGAAAAATAGAAACATCACACCCATTATGAAAAAGGGTAAAAAAGAGGACTCTGGGAACTACTGACCACTCAGCCTTACCTCTGTGCCTGGTAAGATTAGGGAACAGATCCTCCTGGAAGCTATGTCAAGTCATATGGAAGGCAGGAAGATGATTCAAGACAGCCAGCACGGCTTCATCAAGGGCAAATCGTGCCCAACAACTGTGACAGTCTCTTAGGATGGAGTGACCGCTTTGCTGGATAAGGGAGGAGGAACTGATGTGATATATCTGCAAGGCCTTTGACACGGGCCCACACAACAACCTTCTGTCTAAATTGGAGAGAGATGATTTTGACAGCTGGACTATTTGAATGATAAAGATTTGGTTGGATCGTGGCGTCCAAAGAGTTGCAGTCAATGGCTCAATATCCAAATGCAAATCAGTAACAAGTGGTGTCCCTCAAGGGTCCATACTGGGACATCTACTGTTTAATTAATCTTCCTCATTGACATCAAAAGTGGGATCGAGTGCACCTTCAGCAAGCTGATGGATGACATCAAGCTGAGTAGTACAAATGATCTGCTTAGAGGGACGGGATCCATCCAGAGGGACCTCAACAGGCTTGAGGAGTGGGCCCATGCAAACCTCATGAGGTTCAACACAGTCAAGGGCAAGGTCCTGCATCTGGGTCAGGGAAACCCCCAGTATCAATACAGGCTGTGGGGTGAAGGGATGGAGAGCAGCCCTGTGGAGAAGGTCTTGGGGGTGCTGGGGCATGAAAAGCTGGACATGACCCAGCACCGTGTGCTCACTGCCCAGCATCCACTGGCACCCTGGGCTGCACCCCCAGCAGCGTGGGCATCAGGGGAGGGGGGGGGAA
>WUAM01000311.1:3115660-3160307 GCA_024336885.1 Actenoides hombroni
GAGGGGGGGGGAGGGGGGAGATAATAATAATAAAAAAAAAGGAAACAAAAAAACCTAAAACTTTACAAATTAAAGATAACTTATCAGTTGCAGAAGACTAGAAACTGTTTCACAATGGCATTTTTAGGCCTCACAAAGCTTTCTGGCCACGCTAATTTAAAAGGCTACCTCCCCAAGGCTTGGTGGGAATTTTGTTCATGTTTTTCCTTTACATTCCTGTGACTTGCAGTACAGAAAAGCTAAAGGGTGAGGGAGTTAAGACCAAGTGATGGAGTTCAGTCTTATCCGCGCCTTGCACTCAGATAATGCTGTCCCAGAGAAGGGAATTAATGCCCACAGTCTGGTGGTGTAAAACTGGATGCCAGCTAAAAGGAGAAGGTTAAACATTTAGAAACAACGATACTGAATATCACACTCGAATACAAAGCAGTCTCAAATCGCCCTCTATCTCCAAAGAGCTGGAAGTTAACAATTTCTGTTTAGGAAGCCCCTGCTTGCTCTCTTTCCTACAGACACATCCTCCTCCCACGTGGCCCTGGAAAAGCTCCACCAGCTACCCCACTGCTAAACTGAATTCTGCCAACACGCTGACATTAGATGTTTTCATAGGGTACGAAATTTCTTGGTTTGCCCTTTGGAAGAGAGCTAAGTGAGCCTTCCAATTTAATGGTGTCTGCCATTAAAAATGAACAACTCTCTTTAAATGTCTTTTACAATATCACATAAGGAAGTGAAAGAAATGAAGCAGCTGAAGTCCTGGGCAGCTGGTGTACGTCAGGTAGGAAAAGGCTCAGGGCAGGCTCAGCAAATAGAGACATCATCAAGAAGGAAACAAAACCAAGCAAAGCAACCAGCAATGAATGTCTATAACCTTCTACAGAAATCCTAGAAGCTGGAGACAAAAAAAAAAGGTCACTGAACTGGAACATCTCATTTTAAAAGGCAATGGTGTCATTCCAGCTTCTCCGAACCGTGAGCTTTTAAATCTTGGAGCGCTGTGGTTGAGCTGTGCCCATGGCTCACAGTGCTGCTGTTACTAGGACAATACCCCACCAAACCCAGGGTAGGAGTCCCAGTGTGAGGGCATTTCCTCCCGGGCAACATTCCTGCCTTCTCCACTTCATGTCTCCACCAGGAGACACAGCAAACCCAACGATAACACATAGCTGTGTCTTCCCAGGCAATCATCTCAGTGAAGAACTTTGGCAGGTCCCCAACACGTCTACAATCTTATTTCTAAGGATGAACCAGCCTCTAATAAGAAACTGAGCTTACTGATAAGGGTGGGGAGGGAACATTTCTGTCGCTCTTCTCTACAATTTTATTTCTAAGGAAACAGCGACCTCATTTCTCAATAATTTGCAGATGATTCTCAAACAAATGTTATCCTGTTAACAATTTAATTAATCACAGAATAGCTGAGGTTGTGGAGGCACCTGTGGAGATGGTCCAAGTCCAACCCTTGTGATAAGATTCCCTTTGAGCCTTCTCCTCTATGAGCTGAGCATGCCCAGCCCTTTTGGCCTCTCTTCCTCCAACAGATGCTCCAATCCCTTAATCATCTTTGTGGCCCTCGCCTGCACTTGCTCCAGTAAGCCCACATCAATTCTGTCCTGGGGAACCCACAGCTGGACACAGCACTCCAGATGTGCCTCTCTGGTACTGAGACGAATGACAGTGGCCTCACAACGACACGGGCCAGCTCCCTCAGCACCCCCAAGTGCACCCCACGTCCCACAGACCTGATGACCTCCAACGCGTGCAAATTCTCCCTAAACTGATCTTCCTCCAGCACGGGGAATCATCTCCCTTGCGGCAGACCTTCTGGGCTCAGGAGGGTGAAGGCTGGTCTTAATGAGCACTGGGACCTCCAGTGAGCTTTCAGTCTTCTCAGGGGCACTGCTGGGTGGGTAAAGTGAGGACTAGAAGTGGACTGAAAGCTGGTTGTTACTTTATCACTAGCATTAGTCACAAAACCCACCGAGCCTCAGTGAATCTAAGATACCAGATAACCCCTTCAGAGCCAGGTTTCCAAAAGCCCCTGGTACCCTGCCAGTCTTGCTCACAATACACACAGGGCAGTAACCCTCACGTTGCACTTACGTAGCATGTTCTCCATATATACGTGGTTTCTAAACTGTCTCAGATTTGCTAATTTTGGTGCAGTCTCCATCCCTGCTGCAAAAGCACTTGGAATGAGCTGAAAGCCAATGATGGACTGAAACTGCGCAGGACGTAAAAGAAATGCAGCTCGCACTAATTTTACTGATTGGCTTTCTCCCAGTAGACACTAAAATTTATAGTGGGATAAACCCACCAGCTAATTCAGGGTCCGAGTAAGGAGGAAAAACTCCAAGAGAAATACACCCTGAGAGAGCAAACAGCTTCAAGCACAGCCGTTCCCACCATCCCATGGGGTACTGGTGGCAGCATTTCCCAGTTCTCCTTGACTGCTCAACCAAAATGAGACAGGAGCTCAGGGGAGGAGGATTCTGGGGTAAGGTACCTCCACGCACCTGGGGCTTTTCCACACTGCCTCAGCAGGAGGCACACGGGCATGGACACCAAAGGCAGGGTCCCCGTCCCTTCCTCACCTCTGTTAACATTTATTACTTCTCAGTAACTCCCTCCTTAAGCCCATCTGAGCAACAGTTTGGCGAGAGATGGGACCTTCTTGGTCACCAAGCATCCAACTACATCTAAAAGCCAAGGCAGCAGATGTTTATATACAAGTCTTCCATTTAAGGCTGCTCTGAATTTAATGCTTCTTAATGCCACCTAAGACATTTATCGTTTTCCATAAAATTAGCTTTTCATGGAATTCTCCCTCCCCCTTTTTTCATTTGCAATCTGGAAGGACTTCATTTGTTAAATTAACGAGCAGCTAGGTGTGACTGGGTGATTTATTTGAATATCAGCATCATTTCCATGGATAGCTTTAGCCTCTATAAACAGCAGTCCTATCACAAGCCAGAACTATTCCAAAGGCTTGTGTCAGGGTTGTAAGGCTGCTTTCCTGCGTACAGCAACAGGCTCTCACACCACATTTATAACCCATCTGTACATCTTCAGCACTTTTAGTACACCTTGCTCTGCAGCGCCGAGGTGCCATCTGTGTCTCTTCCTTGGTCTCAGTTGTTTTTCTCCTTCCCAATTATATCTATGCATTAAATCCTTTAAACCTCTAGCCAGCCTATGACTTCATTGGCTCAAACTAATGAACAGAATTTTCTAATTCCCCTTAAGCTAATCCTATTAGCTATCCAAAGCTATTTCTGCAAGGGTCATCATTACCCAGAGATGCAAATCTGAGAGCAGGTCTATCTGTGGTCAGTTGTAATCCAGCTCTTCTCCTGGAAGCCACCAAGGACGTTTTGTCAGCACTCGGAGCACACGGAGCTGAGCCACTGAGCCTCTCAGGTAGAGTCATTTGTATGTCAATTGCCTTTCAACTCTAATTTTAGGAGGGGAATAAAATGTGGTGTTTTGAAGATGGCCACAGCTGCTAAAATTTATTAGAGGTGTCTTAAATGTTCTAACAGATAAACTTAAGTGATACAGTCTCTCCGAAGAACCTCACCTTTGGCATCAGGCTGAAATGTAGCTGCTGAGACAGAAACAAACGCCAGACTTCCAGTACTGAATTTGGCAGGCTGCTTTGATTGAGCTGCCAATAACCAGCTACGAGAGCTGTCATTATTCATGTTTTAAATAAATGCAGGTTCTGCTCTAGCATAGAGAGTAAGTGGTGCTCCACTCCAGATGGTGTCATTCTGGGGAAGAATAGATCTATTAGAAACCTGAGCTGCTGATGGTGTTGGGAGTGACACCTACATCTTACTTAGCTGAGCTTTTATACTCTTTCTACATGGAATCCACTCTCCCTTTACTTGATTTTCTCATTGATTTCATTGAAAATGGGCTTTCTGCTCTTTTGTGACCTGTCTTTGAGCACTATGTAAGAATCTGCAAGGGAATACGAAGACATCATTTCTTCTGCCTGTACTGGGATGGAGTTCTGTGCTCTGGGGAAGGGTGAGGGAAGGGCTCAAATGTCTGGGATAACCCCCTAAAATTTTTCATGTCTGGGTCCGTCATTTCCAGAGCAACCATGAAATTCTAAATCCTAACCTTGGAATAAATCCTTAGCCAGTTACCTGCTTTCAGGCTGAGAATTGTTTTCTTGCAAAAGAATGTCTTGGTAAGTATAAATGTTGATGGGAAAGAATAATAAACCAAATGTAGTGGACAAGAAATTTTGTCCGTAGCCAGCGTGACAGCGTTAATTTTAGGTAGGTTGCAGGTATGTAACTAAAGGTAGATATTATGTGTTACCTGAAAAGACAAAGGAACTGTCCCTGTCTAGCTGCAGAGCTACACGGAGGGCAATCTGCTATTGACAGTGATGGAAAAAACCATCAGGTCCACCTCTGAGTGGAGATGCAGAGACTGTTCTACTCACCTGCGGGTATTTTGCTGTTCTCAGAGGCACATCTGTGTCTTTTGTGCTCAGCTGTGGATTTGGCAGCGGGTGTAAGAACACCCGATCTATATGTCAACCCTTAGAAAACAACCATAACAATCAAATGAAGAAAATTCAGTATATATAAAAGTCTAGCAAGCCTCCATGTTTTGATACTGAAGGGTTACTGTCTACTGCTGAAGTCCCCAGAAGATGAGCGTGTTCTGAACTGTACAGGTCTAAGTGGTCAAGAGACCCCAGGGCAAAATTACCTTGTGGATTCTTGCTTCCAGCCTGCCTAGACAAACAGTATCATCTTCACAATCAACAGCTGTACAATTTTTCTGCAAGGATTGGAAAATTTTTGTGATGGGAGGGAACAGTTTGAGCAAAAAGTCGCTCTTCTGCCACCGATGTAGAGCAGCTTGCTGGAATTACACGTGAATGCTCCATCCTATTTCAGAATGGGACTTTAAGCAGATCTCCGTTAGAAATATTAATGCCTAATCCTAGTGCTTCTTATTCCAGCCCAGCTAAAATCATGGGGAAATGCATTAGGGAATGAAAGATAATAATTAAAATAATAGAACTTGAGAGCAAATTGCATAGCTAAAGATGATTGGTATACACCAGGATATGCCACTGCTGTTTTCCAGGGATAAAGGGAATGCATCCATAGCAGTGATACATCTGAAAGCCATCACGTGGCTCCCTTACTCCTGCTTTACAAAATGCAAACACCCTACAGGTATTTTACATCTGCAAAATACATACGATGCCATCTGCTCATATCCTCATCTCAATTGCAGAGTTTTTTCCTGGGTGAATCACACTGTTAAAGGATGACCCTTTAAAAAACAAAACAAAACAAAAAACAAAAAAAAACAAGGAGCAGAGAGAGCACCAATTCACATAAAAAAAAGGGTCTGACTGATACAATCAGTAGCCCCACCTCAGCAGGGAAATAATTTTCAGTGAGTATTGCACCAGACTGGGTTACAGGGATTAGTCAGCTCTGTTGTGCAACGAACTGAAGCTATAGGAGGCTGAGATTCTCACCACATGCAAAAGCTGTGCAACTTCAGAATAGTCTTAAAAGCAGAAAAAATGCAAGACCTTATAAAAAAAATTAACACCACCCTTTGACTTTCCACCCTGTCTTTTAGACTTATTGCCCTCTTAGACCACTTTCAGCAATATAAAACCAGAAGAGCAAACCCATATCCCAACAAACCCTCCAGAGACTGTACAGCCTCCCAGTTAGACACTGGTGACCAAGGAGAGGAAAGAAAAATCAGGCTGCCTCCATCATTTGGTATGTTTAACACAGCAAAAGGATGCTGGGAACTCAGCTGGAGAGTCTGGTAACCAGCTTTCAGTGCTAGCCCATCTCAAACTACATGACAGGTTTCAGTGTTAAGGTTTCCAGCTGACCACGGTCAGACTGAATTATAACCTTCATTCTGAATTCCTTGAATGAGCACAAAGGTTTAGCCTGAGCCCCAGTACAGTGAAACGTTTCTCCCTGGTTTAAATGGAAGCTGGAACATGCTGTACCTAAATCAACAGAGAGAACTCCAGTGCATTGTGACAAGTGCACACCACAGCTTTTGCCTTTAATATTCAACACTCACAGAGTTCAAGCAGAATCTGTAGAGCAGGTTTCATGATCAGCATCCAAGTACAGAGCAAATCCTGTTCTTACTGGAAGAAAGATTATCAAAGAACTAGGAGTAGAGTAATAGAAAATGAAAGAGAGAAATGGGGTCTACCCCATAGCAGATGTGAGCCAAACTAGGGGCATAGCACTTTTTGCATACAAGAACCCAAATCAGAACAAAACAAAAACCCCTTCCAACTACTTCAACTGAAATACTTTGTGAATTCACGTCACCTCTTGTATTGATTTTTTATTTTTTTAAGTTGGAATGAAACATTTCAGTTCTTCATTGGCACTCTCATTTCGGCCAGCCGTGCAGAACGAGGGCAACGACAAGGAGAGGAAGCTTGAAAAATAGCTCCATGTATTTGCCTGCCAAAACAAGGAACTGGTTTTGATGACTCAGAACCCTTTCCACTCTAACAGCCACAGATAATAGAAGAGAAAGAAGGAAAATGAAATCGTTCTGGCTCCGCTCCGTCCGAGGAAGGGACGGTGGCGATGCGGGGACAGGGATTCCCTGCAGAGAGAGCCAAGATGGGATTCAATGAGCCATCTCAGCTGCTCCCAGCAAAGTACCTGCTGTGTTACAAAACTCCACGCAGACCGAGCCCCTCTGAGACATCCCCCAGTTGCCACTCCTGCTACCTGAGCCAGCCAGTCGAGTAAAGCTGTGGGAAACCCATCCACGCTGGCTGCCAGGGTCAGCTCTTGGGGCTTCCTCAGCCTCAGAGAAAACTGCTGCTTGCAGGTCTTGGACAGAGCCAGGTGAAAATCTGTTATCAAAGTGGTTCTTAACAAAACACCACGTCACTGATTTTCATTTTGTTTTCAAATTGTTTCAGTGTTGATGAGACTTTCCACTAAAACAAGAACCTTGTTCTGAAAACGTTAGAGTAATAAACTCACATAGCAGCTTGAAATTAAACTTGTTTCTATTTGCGTATCCTCAGCCATTTCAGTGGTAGAACAGTCCCTCATAATAGGACATCGTAATTAAAATATTCTTAAATTATTCACAGAACCATCAAATTGTTTCAGTTGGAACATACCTTCAAGATCACTGAGCCCGACCCTTAAGCTAACACTGCCAAGCCCACCACTACACCATGTCCCATACTCATGCAGTATCTTAAGGAGAGCTGCTTTGCACAGGAATCCAATATTTTATCTTAATTTGGGATGAAAGCAGGTCGTAATCAAGTCACTTTGACACAAAGTATCAATGAAACTAATGGCAGTGCTGTGTCCTGTCCTTCCCAACTGCTGGAATTCTATTAAACCACCTGCCTCCAGTGGGACCCAGAGACATCTGAAAATACAGCCTAGCTAAAAATAACCTTGCTAAGCCTTAAGCCAAACAGGATGAAGCAAACCCTACAAAAAGAGTTCGGAGAAGTCGGGATCTATCAGCTGAGGAAACAGACTGTCTGGGGTCTAAATGCAGTGCCTCCATACCAGGGGGACTCCCTTGGAGCTCACGCTACGGGCACTCCCAAGCACTCTTTGCTTTTCAGGAGACCTTCTCTCCCCAGGAATGCAAATTTGTACTGCCATCATCCTCCCGAGATTAGTTAAGTTCTGCAGTTGATCCAAAAAGGCTTTCAGGCCACTTGAAGCAAGTTGTCTCCACAGCCCACAGTAAACAACACGCTGGAACGCATTTATTCAGATCTTACTCGGCTAACTTCCTAACTCATTTCAGAAAGTGTCTCTATTTAAAAATACAGTAGCAACCATTTTAGGGCTTTAAAATTTTATTGTGCTCTACTGTTTTGTGTGAATATTGATGCGTCACCCAAGACTCTCCTACAATATCTAAAACATAGGGATTAATCCATCCGTGCTCTCATACAGACCAACCTGGTGTTGACCAACTGTTCAACAGTTAAATTAATTAGAATTTTTTTTTTTTTTTTTAAGAGAGCTTGTTGGAGCACATCAATACACAAACTGATTCACAGCTGAAGAGTTCTGCCGGGACAGTTAATGCTCTAACAGTCATTTATCATGTAAATCCAAATAACTGACAACGGGGGCGATCTGAAACGGCACGTTTGTACTCTGATTTATGGCAGTCTCTGGGTTTCTAGCTGAGCCTAACTCTCCCAAAAGGAGACCAAGTGCTCTTGCACGCACCCATGTCTTACTCTTTTAACACTGGAGAATCTGCACATAGAGCCCCTCCAAGCGCTGAAGCCACAGCGCAAAGCTTGGAGACACCAAAATCATAAGGAAAAAAAAACCCACCATAGAAAAAAACAGATTTCATTATTTGTCACGCTCACAGAACTCCTCTGATTTCCTGAACACAGCACACTGCACACAGCCCCTAGCCCATCCACTTCCCATGTCTGAGGGTGCTGAGACACTGGAACAGGTTGCCCAGGGAAGCTGCGGCTGCCCCAGCACTGGATGTGTTCAAGCCCAGGCTGGATGGGGCTCTGAGCAGCCTGCTCTAGTGGGAGGTGTCCTTGCCCATGGCAGGGAGGTTGGAACTGGATGATCTTTAAGGTCCTTTCCAACCCAAACCATTCCATGAACGTTGTGTTCAGACACTTACAGCCCTGTCCTGTTGTATTCAATAGAAACTCAAGCTGTTGAGTGTATTTTCCACGTACCCTCAAGATCAGCACTGAGGGACCAAAGGAATTGCAGGATCTGTGCCCACACCCAGGGCCGCAGCAGCTGCGATACTGTTATTTCTTGGGTTTTGCATCAGCCTTTTCACATCGTGCAGGTGACAGTAAAGCTGCACCTGGGCTTTGCTCCAAATTCTCTCCCCAGGAGGCAAACTGGCACTCGAGCGCTGTACTGGTGTGCACATCGTGCAGGTTAACACATGCAAAGTGGATGAATCAGAGGCGTTTATAGTAAGATCTTTTTCGATAGGATAAATTCTGTTCCCTTCATTTTCCCTTTTCCCTTTCCCTTCTTTTCCCCCCGCTCTCCCCAAAGCTTCCTGGTAGCTCCTGGTGCTTGTTCCAACAAGCTCTTTTCTGCTGATGCCTTCAAGAAAAGAGCTCTGTTAGACAGCTGCAGCTGCAGGAGAGCTTCCCGTGAGGTGACACAACTGTCACCTGACTGTGAGGAAGGCTAAAATATTTGGGATTCATTTCAGGATAGAGCCACAGCAGTCCCTGTGAAGCAATCTTAGAAACAACTAACTTGCAGGTGGGAAAAAAAACGGCCCAGAATCTGCGCTCCGGCTCCTACATCAGTAAAAGCAAGTCCCAGGGAAAGGATTCCCTCTGCTGTTCATCTGAGTGGGATAGGATAGGAAAGCCTGTGTTGTAAGCCACCGGCCTTCTCTACAAATTGTGACATTTATTTATGTGTTCAGAGAACTGTAAGTGCCTCAGTTGCTTCCTGCAACCCCAGGTTGCTTAGTTCTGGTCTGCAAAGGGAGCGGAAACATTAATTCTGATCTGGTGCGGTTTTGCAAGCCAGCTGTAAAGCCATTCACAACTGACCTGGTGAAAGTTCACCGTTTCTAATCAGGAGTCAGGATCCAAAGAAAACCACGGGGCCTCTGGAACGACACCAGTGGTGTAAAAGGTGTGTGCGGGGAAGGGAGAACGCAGGAAGCCAGGGACCTGATGTAACCGCTGCAGGAGCGACGGGGCTGTCTGCAGCCACACAGCACTGCTGCCTTTGGCTCTCTTCTTCTCATTGCCAAAGGCAGGGTGAAGAACGCTTCCCTACCCCTGCTTTACTGCCCGTAGGAAACTGTAGGTGCCGCAGGGACGTCAGGATCGTGCAGCAGAGGCAATATTGTTTCTGACACCCCAAGCGAGGGGGCCAGGCCCTGCCTGTGGCACACCCCGTGAAGCTGCAGCTGGCTGGAACAGGACTTGGACAGCCACCATTTAACCAATGACTTTATAAACAGTGACTGCATTTTTATTTTTTTTCGGTAAATGGTCAAGTGAAAAATGGAAACATTCTGTTGTAACACACCCAGCTGGCAACAGCTTTACTGTTCGACAGAGGACAGGGTTTTTTTTTTCCTTCTAACTTGGATATACTGGCCCGACTCCAGACTGCCCGCACCCTCCTCGTGGGGTCTTCACTGCCTTTTGATAGATACGGACAGGCCACTGGGACACGTGGCTCCTCCCATGTAAGACAAACAGAGAAATGAATCCCCCAGACTAGAAGTTTCACTTTCTGCTCTGTAAAGGGAAGACGATTTTGCACCCAGGAGCTGAACGAGTAGCTCGTGTGTTAGGGTGTCAGCAGAGAAGACAAACATGTTTTCATGCTTATTTCTGCAGGCGTAAGAAACGGCAGCGGAGGGTAGGGAGGGGAGATCATAGCACTAGGAAACCATCCTACCTTTAGGTGGTGGCTCTTTCCATATCGACAGAGTTCCACCACGTAGTTCAGTGGTGGATTTGGCAGTGCTGGGTTAACAGTTGGGCTCGATGATCTCAAGGGTCTCTTCCAACCTAAATAATTCTACAATTCTATTAATACAGAATGAAGAGTCACTTGATAGTGTAAGGTCCAGGAGGATGGGAGGTTCACACCAGCCTAACACCATCACCTACACTACACAGCCTGTCTCCCCAGCCGAAAAAGGCAACACAGACTCATTTTCTGCAAAGCCACCACACGCTGACTAGGTAAAGCTGAGAAAAAACAGCTTGCTGTTAATGGTGCCTTAAGGTAAATAACAGGATGAGGTGAACAATTGACTCTTGTCAACTCTTCTGAAACATGGAGGTGCACTTGGTGGAGCCTCAGGACACTTTACCTGCAGGCTAGGAAGGGGAATGCTCATCTCTGCCGTTCCTACAGGAACGGCTCCAAGGCAGCAGGCTGCAAGACACAAGAGAGTCCTGAATTCAGGAATTCCCAGGCTGAAGATACCTCCTTTATCCGTGTGCCTTTCCTTACCATAGCACAGTCTTACTTGGTCTGCTCTGACTTTACTTGAGTCATCACCGCAAGACAGGGGTAAATTAAACTGAAGTGCCAAGAAGTTAATAAACACTCCTTTGTCAAGAGCTCCTGCCCTGCCTTGCCCAAAGCAGCAGTTGCTGAACTCGGTAGGAAGATAACACAACTTTTCAAATTGTAAGAAAGCAGGAAATAAAAAAATCTTTGCACATCTCAGAGGATGCAGGGCAATGCTCAGAGAAAGCCAGGAATGAAGAACACAAGGATTTGATCTCTGCCATGAACAACAAGTCTTTTAAGCTGCTTCATTGTCTCAAATTTCAGGACAGCTTAGGTAGAGCCTGCATTTCTAGGGAAATTCTAGGTCAAGCCCACCCTTTGCAGATAACAAAGTGTAGATATGAAGAGAGCAAAAGCAAGAATTCCTACTAATTTAGCTACAAATACACATTTGAAAAAAACCAAACTTCAACAAAGCAAAAGAAACCAAAACCAAAACCACACCAATCCACACCAGAATTAAATAAGATGGCTTCTGAGCCAGACTTATTTTCCTAACTGTTTTCTGTGGGCAATTTGTTTGCATATCCAGAGCCTTAGGAGGCATTCTCAGTCAAGGCCTTCCCCAAAACAGAGTGGATATTCTCCCAGCTTTGCAAGTTTGGAGTCCTCCCAGCACTCCCCTGCAGGCACTCTTTTTTTTCCCTCCATGGAAAGGAGCAGTAAGAGTCTGTTCAAAGTCCCTACAGGGGACTACTTCTTCTAGATCTTTAATTAACCTCACAACAAATCTAAGTTTCTTCCCTTTTCCATCAAATGTTGTCCATCAACCTCTCTGCACGCCTGCCTCCAGTTGCTGCTGGAGTTACAGCTCTGACATAAGTGATTTTTGACAAATTGTGGGGATTATATATGCTGCCAAACATCTGCTGAGCTGGGGGAAAAAAAAAATATATATATATAGAAAAAGGTATCTCCCCGAGGCCTCTGCCATTCATCATGCCTTTGCTAATAACAGCAATAAACTCTGAAGGACATGTCAATTCTAGCAGACATCCAGATGTTTATTTAAGAGCTCAGAAATTAAATATGTACTTCGAGCAGCAGCTGAAATCTCTGTCCTGACTTTCAGAGCACCGTGGTGAAATGCTCAATCCATCCAGCAAATCTGGTGGTTAAGCATGAGGTTAACTGAGGTTAAACATGGATTGATGTTCTCGCCCTTCAATAGCTGCATCTGAACACGTTGGCAGTTTGACTTTTGCTTCAAATAGTCATTTTCTAAGCATCCAACCACCCTCCTTTTCCACCCCACTTGATATGGCCGAGGGTTTGGAGATTTTTTTACAGATAAATGAGTATCAGGTTTCCTGATAGACTAAAAAAATAATAACTCATTGCAACAGCCACAACTATATAACTGTTCCAGCAAATATGTACCACGCTCCAAAAATCAGAATCCTGGATTTCGAAAGACATCTGCCATTTCATCCAGAAAATTAAGCTTTTTCAGATCAAAAATGTTGGCTACTGATGTTGAAATTTGACATTATTACCATCAGCTAATATTTTCTCTGAAATAATAAAACAAGTCCTGTTTTAAAATCTCTGCATTCTGCCTTTCCAGACAAGACACAGCAGTGCTGTGGTAGAAGTGAAGCTGATGGATGTGAAAGGCATTGAGCTAATTTCCCATCTCAGAGGGAAATCCAAAAATAAGTGTGCAATCCATAAAAGATGAATAATTTCTGGTGAGTAACTACAGGCCAAATCTTGAAAGGCTAAAAAGATTAAAACAAAAAAAATAAAGAGAAAAGGCTATTTTTCTTAATCCTGTGATTCTGAACCTACCACGACGCTGAAGCCAGGAGTAGTCACACTGGGAATTTCCTAACTGGAAAAGCCTTAAGGGTAAATGAAACACTGGTCTGCATCTATTTAAAGCGTTTCCATCTCGCAAAAAAAGAACAGCATAACTCTCCTAAAGCGGATAGAGCAGATAATCCAATCCCATAACCCTCTCATCAGTCACAGCGACCTGCAGCAAAGCTGACAGCTTTCTACGTCAGCCCACCCCGGTTGATACTTCCTATCGCATGACCTCTTCTTTAAGCCAAAAAAAACCCAGTTGCAGTGTTTTGAAATGATGTTCCCCCCCCCCCACTACACAGAGTGATTTAATCACTACATGATACACCAGGTTTTTCCTTTAGGTAAGCCCAGGACATTTCCACATATCCATATAACAAGATGTCTTTGCCCATCTGGGTAAGGCAGCGCCGGCGCGAGAGGTCAAAGCAGGCGACTGCGGCTCTGAAATCTCTTTACCCACCTCAACATAGGGACCTGACCATCTCTGCACGCAGAGGGAGCTGCAGGTCCTCTGTTTTTCCCTCACTAGCAGCTCTCTGGCTTGGTGCCCGAGTCCTCCCCGGGAGCGGATCGCTGAAGGTGCTTACGGCTTTCAGCTGCCTCTGCAACGGTCGGAGATTCCCACCTCCGACCTTGACATCGATTTTGCTTATGTAAAGATACTAATGCCTCTTGCAAATCTAAACACACACATGGTTTAGTGACGTGGTTTAGTGGTGGACTCGGTAGTGCTGGGCTGATGGTTGGGCTCGATGACCTTAAGGGTCTTTTCCAACCAAAATGATTCTATGATTTTGAGTAACGAAAGAACTACGTAACATACAGAGCATGGTGTGGAAAATGAGCACTCAGCTGGAAATCACAGAATCTCAAACTGCTCTGGGTTGGAAGGGCCCTTTCAAGGTCATCTAGTCCAACCCCCCTGCAGGGACCAGGGCCATCTGCAACTAGAGCAGGGTGCTCAGAGCTCCAGCCTACCTCAGCTGCAATGGTGCCAGGGATGGGGCAGCCACCACCTCTCTGGGCAGCCTGGGCCAGGCTCTCACCACCCTCAGTGTCAAACATTTCTTCCTTCTCTCCAGTCTAAATCTCCCTCTTTTGGTTTAAAACCATCACCCCTTGTCCTGTTACAACAGACCCTGCTAAAGGTCTGTCCCCATCTTTCTGACAGGCCCCTTGAAGCACTGAAAGGGCACCAGAAGGTCTCCCTGGAGCCTTCTCTTCTCCAGGCTGAACCCCCCCAGCTCTCCCACTGGCCTCCCAGCAGGGACATCATGCAGCACTCTGTACAGTAGCTACCAACAGCTCACAGCCAAGGCTGAAGCAGACACAGCCTAAGCGTGCAAACCCACGCTCACCCATTTCTGCTCCGTGCTGCAGATCACACCCTGCAGTGCACTGAACTTACTGAGAAGGCTTCAATGACCTTGAGCAACCTGGTCTAGCAGGAGGTGTCCCTGCCCATGGCAGAGGGGGTTGGAACTGGATGATCTTTAAGGTCGCTTCCAACCCAAACCATTCTGTGATTCTATGACAAAGATGAGCTCTGCATTAGGGTCCTTGGAAATTTGTCACTGCTGCTAGCCCAGGAGGATGTCTGCCCTGCCAAGAGGAAGCGTAGAGCCTCACAAACAGAGGACTCGCTCGATTCTGTTACACTGGGACATTTCCACTGCCTGGGTAGGGGTGAACAATGCCTTGCTGCAGTTCCACAATATTTTACCTGATTTCCTCAGACTCCAGCAACATGAGTGTTTAAATCCATAGTGCTCCTCCTCTTGGCTTGCTTGCTTAGGAACCTGCCCAGCTGGCCAGGGTAAGTTTGGTGGCCATCACCATTTGACAGAAGGGACAAGAAAAAGCAGGGAAGGAATTGTGCAAATGGGAACCAGCAAAAAAAAAAAAGTGCAGAAAAGCGAGATTGAAATTAGCGCTTGGGTAGAGGGAACTGCTGTTAAAATGCAGACTCCTTTGCCAAGGGGACACTCTGGGCACACACACCAGCTGGGTCTCCACCCGCACGGAGCTCAGAACTCAACCGCACCTCGCCGATGAAGATCCTTTAGCTGTTCATCCCTCCACTTCCACGAGCCTCCAAAATCCCCTGCTTCCCAGCCCACAGGCAGCGATTGCCGGGGGTGAGCAGCGTGCTGCTGGTTCAGAGCCTCACAGAAACCCAGAGCAACATCTGCAGGGGGATCTGCACACCTGGAAAGCCACAACTTTGTCCCTAGAGCACGTTTATATTTTGAGAAAAATATTTCTCATGTTTACTTATTGGACTAGCAGCAAAACCTCTTACTTTAGAATGCAAATTTAGTTTACTGGCTTCTTGCTTTACAGAATGCATCTTGTCTTTTACAAATTGTTTGGAGATATTATTATTTTTTTTAATTTTCCTCTCTTCTGCAACTATAAGTTACTACTAGAAGACACTATTTTTGCATTTACAGCTGCAAGGATTAAATAAGCCATCATTACAAACACCCAGGCCCAGTGCTTTCCTCTTGAGCTACCTCAGGAATTCAATATGCATAAAAGAAAATGCTAAAAAGTAGAAAAAAAATTTAAAATTTCTCATTTGGGGTAAACAGAAAAGTTTCCAAGAAGGCCAAAGGCACAGAATATTTGTTACTAAGTATTAAGTGTTCTTTCATGCTGGGTAAAAAGGAAACCCTTTATTCAGTGGTCATTTCCACCCCGTAGTAAGGCTGGTTCCTCTGGACTACTGACAACAGAAGGATGAGCACCAGTAACAAGAATTCTTATTCTTGAGCTCCAACAGACCCAAAGCTCATTGAAATTTAACAGCAGCTTCAGGCACATTCTTAGGGTTTGAGGTTTTTTTCTTAATGAAGAAATGACCTCGGTGACTTGAAAAGATCTCAAAACTCCTCTAAGAAGGAAATGCAATTTTTGTTTTCTTCACTCAGAAAGCCCGACATGAAGGCAGGAAAGTAAAGGTACAGAATGATCAGTCTCTTAAAATACATACGCGAAGTCACCGTGTGCATTGCAAGACTTGGTTGAACACACTGATGATCTGCAGTCCTGATAAGGCAATTTTTTTTCCTCTCAAATAAAAACATCAGGAGCCGCTTTCGGTTGTCAAAATCAGCGACCAAAGCTAATGAAAATACCATAGATCTCCTAAATCACCAATTTCTTTCCCCTTCCCCAAAAGCTGCTGCTCACCTGGCGCATGGCGTGCTGTTAAAATGGCACAAAGGGACAGCTGGAGGTGGTCAGCAGCGCGGCTGCTGCCCTGACCGCTCTCTCCGTGCTCCCTTAGGACGAGCAGACACAAAGGTCTCTAGCAATGCCACCCATGGTCACCTTACCCCCGCTGCACATCGGCCTCTGTTGCTGTTTGCCTTGGCTGCCCTCTCAGGATGTTCTCCACTCACCCTGTGTGTTAGCCCGTGCAAGCGTTCAGTAGGATTCTGAGAGCTACACCAAAAAGACCCCCCATGAATACCAGGTTTAAAGCAGTGGGTATTTGTACTTGGCACTGTGAGGCCACGTATCAAATTCTAGGTTCAGTTTCGGGCCCCTCACTCCCAGAAGGACACTGAGGGGCTGGAGCGTGGGCAGAGAAGGGCAATGGAGCTGGGGAAGGGGCTGGAGCACAAGTCTGGTGAGGAGCAGATGAGGGACATGGGCTTGTTCAGCCTGGAGAGCAGGAGGCTCAGGGGAGACCTTCTCACTCTTGACAACTCCCTGACAGGAGGTTGGAGCCAGGGAGGGTTGGGCTCTTCTCCCAAGGAAGAAGTGACAGGACTAGAGGAAACACCCTCAAGTTGTGCCAGGGGAGGTGTAGGTTGGACATGAGGAAAAAAGCCTCTTAAAAGAGTTGTGAAGGGCTGTCCCAGGATGCCCAGGGCAGTGGTGCAGTCCCCATCCCTGGGAGGACTGAAAAGCCCTGTAGATGTGATGCTGAGGGCCATGCTTTAGCAGTGCCCTGGCAGTGCTGGGTTAACGGTTGGACTTGATGATCTTCAAGGTCTCTTCCAACCAGAATGATTCTGTGATTCTACATGAGCTGGTTGCAATGGTCAGGGAAGTATGTTCTCTAGCATGCAAGCTGAACGCAACCATCCCTACGTAGCAAAGTGCTGCCTCTGACCTCTGCACTCCTTGATGCTCTCAGGCTGCCTCAGGTTTAAAGGGGATGGATTAATAGATGACCTTAATGAATTTCTAAAAGACTGCACTGTCAGCCAACTAAACAGGGCCCACTTGCAGCTGGGTGTGAGAACATGAGGGTTGCAAAGCGAGCTGCTCTCACAAGAGTAGCTGGGCATGCTGGATTTCAGTGCACCTGTAAAGCCAGGGAGGTGGCAACTTTAAATCTCAGCCACCTTGTGATGGGTCATTACAAAGCGCTCCGTGACACTACCTGCTTTCCTGTCTGTGTTACACAGCACTGCCATTTCCTGATGGAAGCACCTTGCACAACACGCTCCAGAGCTGGTAGCACCCACGTTTCTCCAAGTATTAGCAACCTAAGGCTTCTCTTTGGAAAATGCTGCTTGCTCAACATATACAAGAACATCAACTCACCACGTAAAAAAACCCCAAACCAGCAACAAAAGAACTCCACCTAAACCCTTCAGAAGGATATGGGAGAACTTCAACTTCCCACCCTGGCGATTGCCCATTTTTTTGCCCCCACACTAAACACAATCGTTTTCCACAGTGGTTTCTTGAAAGAAGGGTATGTCCCACAGGAGAGCCAGCTCATCCTATAACCAAGCTTGCCACGAAACACCCTGCAGTTACATGTTCATCTGCCCTTGTCCCCAGGTGCCTACCCGGGCAACGCCTGGTTTGGACAGCTTAATTCTCACAGCGCCGAGCTAAAAACGATAAATATTTGTACCTCCCGTGAATGCTGTGTGTGACTTACTCCAGGTGTATAGGCTGACTCAGTTGCAGGGCCTGGATTAAGATTCAGGAGTTGCCTGTTCCCAGGTCCACGGCCAGCCCAGCAGCGTGGGCATCGGCAGGCTGGTTTGGCACACGCCGTGCTGCAGAGTAGCGGTGACACGCGGCTTTCCACGTGGCTGTGACTCACCTCGTCTTTCCAGGTGGCTTAGGTACAACAGATCAGCAACACAAACCTGACAGGACGCTTTCATTTGCTAAGCAGTTGGGGCCCATCTCACCGAAAGCACACTCCGTTTGCTGGTTCGAGCCTACAAGCTGCTTGACTTTCACATCCGGTATTTTTAGTGCCTTCTGGGGCTAAAGACCATGAAACAGCAACGCACAGGTAGAATCAGACCTGCTCTTTCCACACAGAACAGAGACAATCCACAGCACCAGCAGACAGAAGAGCTTTAGTAGAAGTCCATGCAAGTCGCAGGAATGACTTACAAGGCTTTGACCCAGCATCTCCACCTAGCTGTCCACCCCTGGCATGTTTTGGTTTTCGTTTTGCCCCTCTGAGAAGGGATTAGCTTCGTATTCCTATTTCAGAATCGACTGAACAGCAGTTGACACAGTAATCTGGAACAGTATGCCAACAACAATCCATCCACAGGTCGTTCTAGGGAAAGAATTCCTACTAATAATGTGTAATTCACTACCTGCTTTTCTTCCAAACTTGTTTGCAATGCTTCCCACAAGCCTTGATGAACTGCCACAAGTACAGGTATGGGACAGTTTATCTGCAGGTTCACTAAGGAGCTCCAATACACACAGAAGGAGATACTTTGTGTCTCACTTGGCCGTTATTCCACTTTACCCCTTGATGCTGGTATGTAAAAATGAAGGTGCATTTCCTCCCGTCACTCCAGACTACGACACCAGCAGCTTTTAAATACAGCATTCAGAGCGGAGTAGCATCTTAGTGTTTCCTTCAAGACGGGGCTTCCTGTGAAGTCAAATAAAGCTCAGCTTAACATCTGAACAGTTAAAACTGGTCTAAATAGGGAGCACTCAAATCATTTGTCTCAAGACTCCTGGGGCCCGTGACATTTTACCCCTTAGAATTGCACTCTTCGACTGAAAAGGAAACTTGTGACTGATGTGGGAAATGAGACTGTGGTAGAAGAGCTTGTGCAGAGGGCTGCACAGATTCCTATCAGCAGTGTAGTCAAAATGCATGAGAAGAGTCAGCACTTTTCTCCCCTAGTATATGATCTTTGGCTTTGAGCAACCTAGTCTCGTGAGAGGTGTCCCTGCCCATGGCAGGGGGATTGGAATTAGGTGCTCTTTAAGGTCCTTTCCAACCCAAAGCATTCTATGATCTTCTCAAGAAAGCTGCAGAACCCCAAGAACATTTACTGTGACTTTGAGGAACCGGCAGAACTCCAGCCCTACCTTGAGAGCTCAATGCTCTGGCCAAAGCCTGCTGCTCTGTAATGCTCTGGCACCACCCAACTGGGCTCACCTTGTCAGTAGGAGGGCAGGAAGGAAAACCTCTCCTCTTCCCCTCCAGTAGAGCACTGGTTCTACTTCACCCCTCAGAAACTCCACCATAAAAGATAAAAAGGGTGCTGCTTGAGTCCCGCGGTATCACAATGCCCTGCGATTGCTGCCTTATTTATGGAATGGGTGGAGCAAGAATGTGATTTTGATTTATAATCCACATATTCATTTCTTTTTTCCTGTTTTGTAACACACACAGAGCCCAACCAGTACAAGCAACCTAGCTCCAGGATGTTCAGAGGTCTCTTGCCCAACAGGTTCAAATACTTGGCTCCATCTTCCATCTGAGAAAGGAGCAGTTCAGGCAACCCTTAAAAACAGTTACAGCACTTGGAAAATTAATAGGCTCCTGACTGCAAGGGGGATTAAGAAAAAGGAAATACTCAGTAGACATTCCCACTGCAGAAAGTTTTACAAGCAGTATTTCACACCCTGGTCCCAGTATTCTCTGATGATTGAGAAGGAACTGCAGTGTAATGAAGAAACCCTTGCCTAGGCACTCTTTCAGTAAGAACCTGGCCAGACATCTTTTTACGGAGACTGACATATATCCTAATTGCTTTTCACGAGATGAGGAGAAGTTCTATAATTATCAGGGGTATTTTCATCCTCCCTGATGCCGACCAGAGCTGTACATGCTCTAAGCTCATCCCTTTTCTGCCCTGTCAGTAACTGCTCTCCCTTTTCAACTTGCAGCACCTTCCACTCCAGCCACCAAAATGGAAGAAAATGCCAACACCAGCTTGGAAGAAGATTTTGAAGGGCAGGCAACGCACACAGGTAAGGAAACTAACTGCATGGGGTTTTTAAAATAAGCTAAATTGTCCTGGTCACTGGGGAAGACCAGAAGTTGAGTAGATCAAATTGGTTTGCCAACCCCCTTGAATGGAATCATAAAATCACAATAGTTTGGGTTGGAAGGGACCTTAAAGATCATCCAGTTCCAACCCCCCTGCCATGGGCAGGGACACCTCCCACTAGAGCAGGTTGCTCAAAGCCCCATCCAACCTGGTCTTGAACACATCCAGTGCTGGGGCATCCACAGCTTCCCTGGGCAACGTGGGCCAGTGTCTTCCCACCCTCAGAGTGAAGAACTTCTTCCTAATGTCTAATCTAAATCTCCCCTCTTTCAGTTTGAGGACATTAACCCTTGTCCTATCACTACAAGCCCTTGTAATAAGTCCCCCCCCAGCTTTCCTGTAGGCCCCCTTCGGATGCTTCAAGGCCACCAGAAGGTCTCCCCAGAGCCTTCTCTTCTCCAGGCTGAACAACCTCAACTCTCTCAGTCTGGCCTCACAGCAGAGGTTCCACACCCCAAACACAGGCTCCAAAGCCAATGGGAGTAAAAAAAACAAACCCATTTTGTAGTAAGAGACACCTCTCAGAGTAGGGCAGGTAACACCAAAATGATTGTCCCAATCCTCATACCTAAAGCAAATGGCAAAATGCAGAGGCCACCCGAAGAAGCCACTGACAGCAACGGCCCAATGCAGCTCTTGTTGGTTTATTGCCTCCGTCGTGAACAATGGCCTTTCTTCAGCTGGGGAAAAGAGGAGAAAACAAAACAGCAACAAACCCCGCACTAGAATTAGGTTATAAGGTCCCACTATAAAGCCTGAATTATTATTTTTCTCCTTCTAGAAGGAACATCTGGCACTCCAAGTGAACCCATAAATCCTTTTTGGCAAACACAGCGTAGCATTTACAAGCGTCCTTGCTCAGGATCACAATTCTTTTTAATCCAGCACTCAATCACCGTGATTTTTATGAGCACCAGCATTGTCCTCAGCTCTCCAGGCGGGGATGGCTTCATTCCACCCCACCAACAGGCAATCACTCCCTCCCTCTGCTCTGAAAGGCTTCTTTTTCTTTGGCTGATGATAAAAGTAGCTCTCGCAATAACTCTTCCTGGGGTTCTTTCCCAACCAGCCTTGCTGTTGTTGGCCGAGATTCTTAGAGAGCCATTTTTTGAGATACCCAAACGTAGGGCACTACATCCACACCCAGGCTTCAAAAATCCCTGAGGTGCATGGTAATCCCTGCTCTGGAACCGCGTTTGAAAAAGATCAGGTCACCTTCCCTGTCCACGGAGAGCTGTAGTGCTCTCAGCTACCACTTCAAGATGCTGATGGTTAAGCCAAAACAGAGTCTCGGCAACGGGCAGCCCCCCATCTCCCTCATGAGAGGGAGAGCTGCTTACCAAGCCTCTTGTAAATTCTACGTATACATGAACTTCACCTCTGAAACCACAAAAATATCCCTTGGTTTTTCTTTGTCACCTGGAGATGCAGATTAAAATGCTGCATTTCAAAATTTAACTGCTTTAAGTGGACCAGCTGCAAAGACCAAGGTCTGCATTGCCAACACAAGCAGCAGTTGCCTTAGAGGTTACTCTTCCAGCACAATAGGTTTTAAAACAAACTTAAAAAAACCCAACAAATCTTAAGTGTTAATAGTTTTATTTACTAAGAAAAAGTCTTAGTCCTAGCAGACGTTAAGTATTTGAATACAGCATTTATGGAGAAGTGCAAATATACTTCTACAAAACACCAGCTTTGGCCAACGTGTCCTTCGACACCTTCGTCCTTGTTAAGTACTCAGGCAGTTCACCTAAACCCCTTTAGGAGGAACCAGACCATCGAAGCCACCCAGGTTAGAAAAACCTCCTCTTTCTTTTGGAGGCGACTGTAACACATTGGTCCCAAAGCTCTGGTTTTCAGCTCTCCTAGAGAGCTCTGGAAAGCCATGGGGCCAACAGATAAACCGTGGCATGGGATGAACCAGCAAAGAGCAGAAACTTAGTTAAGACAGCTTGTTGTGGCAGCGAGTTTCTCACCTAACTTCGTTTCTCTTAGGGCCCAAAGGCGTGATCAACGACTGGAGGAAGTTCAAATTAGAAAGTGAAGACAGAGACTCCTTATCCTTGAGCAAGAAAGAAATTCTTAGGCAGATGTCTTCGCCACACAGGTGTTTCAGTAAAGATGATAAAGACACCAGAGAGAGATTCTGCCGTAAGGTAAGAAAAGCAAAATAAATTAATTTTCCTGCTTTATAAAACAGAAATCCCTGGATTGGCCAAGCTCAATTCCTTTGCAACTTGGGAGACTTGCAAAGGAACTTGTCCAGACCATATGGACAGAACAAAGGCACGTGCAACCATCTGTCTACCCCCCTCCCAAGGAAAGTCTAACGTCAGTCAAATAAGCAGTATTTCACAATGACCTAGCACAAAAGGCAGAGCCTGACCTTTCTTCCTCCCTTCCCTGCCTCAACGCTCTGTCTTTGGTTACTGCAATGGAAAATTTAGTATGTTCTTAAGCACGTCAAAATCAGGAGAGAACTCCGAGCCTGAACAGCGCTCGTTACCATTTCCCAGGCCTGATCCAAACACTCAAAACCCCACAGGAATTAAACTTTGACCCTGCTACAGCCACTGGCAAAATCCTCACCCGTTCTGGAAGATCCAGAAGCTTTATGCCAAATCTGGCAACCGCCTTCAATACCACCGAGTTGACAGGTAAGCGGTGAGGCAGGATCCTCAGCCACCTCCTGAGGAGATCTGCCAGAGTCACTGTAGGGCGGCTGCTCCCCCGGCCACGCTTTTGATGCCATGTTTAGACAACGGCTTAGCGTCTGCCTGTTTCAGCACCCACAGATCACCAGGTATTGACCTCTCCTTCTCTCGATATTCGCAGATGAGCATGCAGGAGTACGAGTTAATTCACGACGAGCAAGAAGACGAAAGCTGCCTACAAAAGTACCGCAAACGCTGCATGCAGGATATGCACCAGAGGCTGAGCTTTGGGCCAAAATACGGCTACTTGTGCGAGCTGCAGAACGGGGAACAGTTCCTGGAAGCTGTCGAGAAGGAACGTAAAACTACCACCGTCATCGTCCACATTTACGAGGACGGCATCAAGGGCTGCGACGCTCTCAACAGCAGCTTGACCTGCCTGGCAGCCGAGTATGCCACCGTGAAGTTCTGCAAGATCAAGGCCTCTGACACAGGGGCCGGAGACCGCTTCTCCAACGAAGTGCTGCCCACTCTCCTTGTCTACAAGGGCGGGGAGCTTCTCAGCAATTTCATTAGCGTGTCAGAACAATTCAACGAGGAGTTTTTTGCCGTGGATGTGGAGTCTTTCCTAAATGAGTACGGGCTGCTGCCTGAAAGGGAGCTTCCAGCACTGGGAAATGGCAACACAGACGAGCAAGATGTTGAATAATTAGAGAGCCATAGTCCTCACTGCCTCCCTTTCCTCCTCGGTATGTTGTAAATCAACCCCAGTAACACCCATATCATTTAGAGAAGGCTGTCTTTGCTAACTTATTTGTAAGATACACGTGTATCAAAATTGCTTAATTGTTAGCATGTGGATTTTACTTAACTCACATACAGCTGGCAGTCCTGGACATAATTATTTCTATGCCAGCCACAAGGCATAAGAAGAACAGATGATACTGGTGACCTCTAAGAAATTAAGGAGAAAAAAGTAATAATTTAAAAAACTGAGGGCCCACGGCCATCTCTGTGAAGCACAAGAAGAACTTCCACAGGAACAGGACCGATCCATTCCCCTGTACACACAAAAAGCCATCTCCGTGCTCTGGAATTACGGTGACTCCCGGCGCTCCCCAGATCCACTCCTACTGACTTCAGTAGGAACAAGAGCTCATCCAGCAGCCTGAAAGACAAACCAAGAGCCCCAAGTCCGTGCATTCCTAAATGGCTTAGGTATCTAGGACATTTTATGCTTCTGCATTTAACTTCCAATATTCACCAAAATACAGAAGTTAGCTCAGCGCTTCTACGAGTTTGTCACCCCACCAGCTGACAGACACGTTATCCAGGCATTGTCACCCCATGTTTTGAATAGTAACATCGAAGGTGTCTGCCAGTTACTGAAAATATATATTGTGCTTATGTAATAACTCCAAATAAAGCTTAACAGCTTTCCAAACCTGCCACTGGAAGTGTGCAATATTGTTGGTAGCACAGAACCTTCACCTGACAAGCAGGGGAAACTTTAGCGAGCACATCAGACATTTACTGAACTCCAAGTTTTGAGCTTTGCTAACGGGATGCTGCTGAGAACTGCAATTTAACAAACCATTTGAGAGGAAGACACAGGGTAAGCTCACTACAAACCTTCCTCTCTCTGTAAGTCTAAAAACCCCAGCTCCTCCAGTTCTGATACAAGACAACACAACTTCAGAAGCATTTCAGCGACTTCTTTTGCACGCTGGCAAAGCCGCAGGCTGAATTTTACTCTGAGGATAGAAATAGCTGCACCTTACTCTGGGGACAGAAATAGCTGCCTCTTAACCAAGCACGATTTTGCTGCTAACATTTGAGGTGATCCAAACGGTAAAGATTATTTTTAGGACTCGGATGACTCACCAGTTTTGATTTGATAGTTTCACGTTTTCCTCGCTTCAGAGCGGGAGCTTTCGGTTTTGCTTCGGGTCAGGATCCCACCACGGAAACCTCACCCTGCAGAACCCTGCACATGGATTGCTGAGAATTCAGAACTGGGTGGCCAGGACCCGGGAACCCATTTCTGCAGGGATATAACCCACACAGTAAAAGCAGGTTCTTGCCACTCTTTTAAACTTTTTCTTTTCTTTTAACCTCCACTTTTCATTCACATGGAAAAATCACAACAGCAGCTGAAAGTTAACACAACTTTCTGACAGATCTGCACAACAAGATCGTTCTACTCGTAAAGATTTGGGAAATAAAATCTTGTAAAACATTACTGAAGGAGTCATGAGATTCCCTTTCAAACAAAAGTATTTAAACACAACTTCTGCCTTGTTTTAAATAATGGCCAAAAAAAAAAAAAAAAAAGAGAAAATCTGCCTTTGTTTTTCCAATTTTAGGTACTATCAAAATGCTACAGAATTTCTACTTTTACTATTGTTCTGCCATGCATTAATGTTTTAATAGAGCCCTAGAAACCTCACCTCGTGTACACTAAGCAATATGAACCAAGTTCCTTATCGCATCTTAAAAACGTAGAATCTTCTCTAACCTCTAAAACTATTCCTTAGTTTATTCCACCAAAAATTCAAGCAGCATCTTCCCAAAACATCGTACTTTGTGTTGTAAATTTCCAAATGCAAGACTGTGGACTTGATGATCTTAGAGGTCTTTTCCAACCTTA
Organism: Actenoides hombroni; assembly: GCA_024336885.1. Classification (NCBI taxonomy): domain Eukaryota; kingdom Metazoa; phylum Chordata; class Aves; order Coraciiformes; family Alcedinidae; genus Actenoides; species Actenoides hombroni. Next base: position 3,141,159 of record WUAM01000311.1, read on the forward strand.
ATGATTCTGTAAGTTTTTCTGAAGGACCTCGAGGTGGAATAAAGTTTCTCCCTTTTTTCCCCTTACTCAAGCATGATGTTGATCCCTCAGCTAAAAATCACATGCACCTTAACATGTCATTTCCATCAGCAGGTCACTCTTCAGAAAGCCACCGTTCGCAGGTACATCCAACACTATGAAAATGTGATGATCTTGTAACAGGTTATACAGAAAACAATGAATTAACTTCTACCATCACAAATACGACCAGTTACCTGAGCAGCGGGACAGTATTGGTCCTGTATTTTTTGATGAGATGTTTTTAAAGAAGAGGCATGAAAAATTCCTCCCCTCTACACACCATATCATCTCCACCCAGGGAACTTAACATTCTTGAGAACTTTCCCTCTTTATCACACTTGGATCAAAAATTACTAGGTTGCAGATCAGCAGCTTCGTTTCTTTCAGAAACCAGGTGGAAAGAAAACCCAAACAACCCTGACAAACAAACAATAACCTCCTCAGAAACTACCTTTATAGCTGGTTGTAAGGAAGACACTGACACTCCAATTTAAGAGCCAGATTAAGCATGCTTAAGCAGGATTTCCTTCAACCTGCAATTTCAAAAGAGAAATCCACACACACGATGTCAAGCCTCAACAGAAGCTTGTGACTAATGAAGTTGCAAAGCCCCGATTACTGCAGTCATCCATATTTCTACACACACACAAAAAAACCCAAACAACTTAAACACAAAAAAAGTGAGGCTTGACTCCAACACCACACTATTACATGAAGATTCTGGGGTAATAAAAAGCAAGTGTTTCAATAGGCACATGGGGAAGCAGCTTTCCTGTCACCATCAGACACAGTAACTCTTCCTTTTGACCCAAAGTCACCAAGACCCTGAGCACCCTCAAATACTCTCACACAGACAAAGGAGGAGGAGAGGGGTGACACCTAACAACCAGTGTTGTCACTGCTGATCAGACTAGGAATAGAAGCATGTCTGTTTTCGGTACATCAAATGCCACTCCTTGGATGTGCCTCACTGTACCAGACCACTGAGGCTTTTAAAAACTACCTTTTAAAACTACATAGCACAGAAAATAATGTTTCTGTAAAACTATTCCATAACATCAATTTCAGAACTAAGAAGATTTTTCAGATGTGGAAGCCCCAAATGTTCCTCCAGACTCTTTATGTTATACTAAAACTCTATCTGCAGTCCTGGATATGAGTTAACCAAGCTCAATTCCAGCCCCAGCAGTGTCTTCACAGACTGAAAGCTTCAGATTGCATAGGACAGAAAAAGGACAAACCTACATGAAAAAAATATACTTGTAAAATACATTTTCACATACATTTTTAGAACAGACAAGAAATAGACTTTTAAAAGGTCATTTTCCTTTTTTTTCCTTACACGAACCTTATTGTTTTTCTTAAGGAACTCATTTTCTTACATTATCAATGGCTACCAGTACAAAAAGCATGGGGCAGGTGACAATGAAATCCCCTCCTGGTTAGTTCTGTCATTCTCAGACAAGCCAGAACCTGCTTTCTTCTCCATCCACTATTTCCTCATGGCAGGGTTACTGGAAGCCTCAATCTGTAGATACAAGTCAAATTACTCTTTCTTATTTTGACAGGGTTAAATTATTTTCTTAGACACGGATGACAGTTAACTGCAGCCTCCCATACTAAAGCAGCAATCTCATGCAAAGCAAGTTCTTTCTTTGCCTTCTTCCAACCTCAAACTGGAAAATTAGCCTTCCACAGATCCCAGTTAGGTATAAACTGAAGGATTAATCCGACAGCCTGAGAAAAGAGATCACCACAGAGAAAAGGATCATTTACTCAACACTGAATAAGCTTGCAGGGGGTGGGGGGAAGATAAAGCGAGTTCTTTGCTAGGGGATCAATGGAATAATACCTCTAAAGAAGCTCTAATTTTTACATCACAGGTGCTAAACAAGAACTATTGGAAGTGTGTTTCATGATGATTTTTCTCTGGTGTAAGATACTTAAGCATCTGAAATGCTGCACCTTCACTTCTATGGCTTTGTGTTTTGAGCAAGAGGCAACTACAGAACAAGCGTTTTGCATTTTTGCTCTGAAAGCACAGACACACACCCCAAAATAGAGAAAGAAAAAAAAGAAGAGAGAAACAAAAGACAAACTTCTTTCTTCTCATTACCCCCCTGCTCCTCCTTCTAATAGACTTCAGCAGAGCAACGTTTAAAACAAGCATAATGTCTCCTTCTCTGGACAGATTCCGAACCCACCTGGGCACGTCCCTGTGTGACCTGCTCTAGGTGATCCTGCTCTAGGTGACCTTTCAAGGTCCCTTCCAACCTCTAATGTCCTGTGATTCTGTGACATTTTGAAACACGTTCCTCATTTCATTTTCTGGAGAGCACTTGACCTCCCCGGGAACCAAACGTACCAGCACAACAATACCTTGCCCACTGACTCCCCCCACCTGCACAGAACACCCTGCACCCATGAAACACGTAGCAGCAGCCAAGCACAGAGCCTCCAGCACCCCTCTCACTTCCCTTCCAGAGGCCCTGCTTGAGAGACACCGAGCCCAAAAGACCAACGCTGTGTTCCGAAACTCTAGTACAACAGTACTGGCAGCTCTTTTGCCAAAGATGTAAAACCAGAATACACAGGTGAGGCAATTAAGAGGCCTTTCTTATAGTTGCCTTTTATTAAAAGCATCCCAGTACATCTTTTGATTATTCTTTAGAACCAAAGCCTTCGTATTTTTGCTTAGTGTTCCAGTGCCTTTAAACAAAAAATAACCAAAACCAAACCAAACAACTTTGCAGGGGTATTAAAATGCCCTACGATCTGGAATTATTTTCCTGTTGTACTTCAGATCCAAGTAAACATCACGTTTCATATATGAATTATCTTCATTAACCCTCCTAGAATTTTTTCCACTCTTCTCATGGTAAATGAACAATAATGTTATCACTGAACACACCCAGGCGAGTATCTCATAATGGCAAGCTGGTTATTATCTAAAAATCCTGATTAGCAAACAGTTTGGACAATTTGCATGTATCTACAAGACAATCCACAAGGGCTGCCTACATGTAGCTGTTGCCACAACAGTTGATGTTCCAAGAGAATGAGGAGTGAATCAGAGCTGGACAAAGAAATCCTCACTCAAAAGTCACCGAGTAAGAGGTGGCAGATACACATCTCAGAAGTTCTACACATTTCAGTGATTTCTGAGCCCTCCAGGTCTTGAAATAAGGTATTTACAGGCTGAGTTGGTCTAGTCTTGAAACTCCTAGGAACTATTTGTATACCTATTGTGCTAGTTAATTAATATTAATCTAAAACGATGCATATGGTACAATGCAGACTTCATTAAATATAATATTCCCCCCCCCCCAGTTAATTTTAATGGGATGAGAGTTCTCTTTAAAGCAAGGATTGTCATACCAGGTAACTACACCAGTCCTACTCGTGGCCTAGAAAACACCAGTAGTAGCATTTTGCATTAAAAGAGAAAGTAGGGAGAAAATGAAGGTTCTATATTGGTTCAAGTGATCCTTCTAGAAAATACTATCATTAATTCATACAGAGTTTAGTTTCTTGGAAATTTGATTCATCTTCTACCTGATACTGTAATCACATGATTCTGCTTGATGTAGTAAGTGCAAGCTGGAGCAAGGTACCTGAACCTATCATTCCAATTTACATTGCACATCTAAGTGGTGGCACTTGGGCAACACCTCTTCGTTATTTCTATACTGCGCACGGGTGTTTCCATCTTGTAACCGGCCAATACTTCCACCAAGTCCTGGTTGCTCGAGCTTAATCACTGAAGTAATTGAAAGAGAAGATCGATGCAAAGACTGCGACAGCAGCTGCTATGACCACACCTAAAATGACAAAAGAAAGGCATTGGGTGAGCAGTGAGAGCAGCAGAGTCATCAGCAGCTCTAGGGTGTGGAAAGCAGGGGCAAGGTGAACCACACGCAGGAGGAGAAACAATGAGAGCCACCCCAACAACCACCTACCACTGCCAAGTCTAAATCTAAGGCTACCATGTCAGGCAACTGAATTATAAAAGCTTCACGTAACATTTCTCAGCAGAGCAGGATCCTTCCAGAAACCCAGCTGACTGCTTTCTTCTGTAGTACCTTGGCCAGGGCCTGCCCAGAAAACAATACCCTGACTGCACTATGGCACAATCAGACTGGGAAGAAGAATAAAAATTGTAAGCTTTAAGAAACAAAAGCTATTAAGTTTTCTTTTCCATGTGGGACTACATCTACTGTGTAAGTCTGTGTAGTCCAACAGTCATTTTACTATTGATTAACACCCTTGTTACTGACGCAGTTGAGAAAATGACAGAAAAAAACAACCACCACCTTAGTGATGATTCAAGGGAAAACATTTTTACATCCAGAACAAACACATATTTACTGCTACTACTCTTTAATCTTGCAGTTACCATGTTCTACTTCTAAGAATTAACAGAAAACAAAAGTTACAGCTTTGTTGACTAAAGTATAACAAAAAGACAGTCAAAGCTGGCAGCAAAGAGAACTGCACTAAGAGCAGACAGAGATCTGGATGGAGGAGTATCACAGAGTCGTTGTATTTGAGAGATGGGTTCTGTGGCTGGCGTTCCCTGAATTACCAAGGCTGACAACTGACCCAAGCCCATATGGATTTGTCAGCTCTGGAAGGAGATGAGAGTCACCAGCCGATTTATGGACGCCTACTTGACAAAGCCATTCAACTCTGTTTGAATTGGGAATTAGAGAAGTGGTGGCTCTCCAAAAAAAGAAATAAAGTTACATGAGCCTTTTGTATTCACCTGGAGGCTGAATGAACGTGAATGCTGGGCTTGTTCCAACAGCGGGCCGTGGCTCTTTCTTCTCCAGAAACACCCCTCACCTAGAGTACTAACTGGGAACTCATTCTACAGAAGCACGGCATTAATCTCACCAGTTTATTCATAATGCTGTGGAAGCTAAAAGCACTGGAAGGGCTGACAGTTTCAGGATTGTCACAGCACAGGTCGGGGGGAGCGACGTACCCATATTCTGTTGGAGTTTCACCAGCAACGTTGCTTTCGTCAGGTCTTTCGGTGGTGTGTCATCCGTGCTGTCAGCAACCGCACAAACATCAACTGCGTGGAAATGAAGAAGTAAATACCAGGTGAAAAGCTGACAGTTGTGGTTTGCAGCTGAATTACTGCAAAAGGCCAACAACTCCAAGCAGTTCATCACGGTAGAAATGGTACAGTAGCAACAGCATAGTACTGAACTGTTCTATCTGGCTGGAAGAATAAAAATAAAGAGAAAAAGTACATTTGGGAATGAGCTGTTCTTCCAAAACTCACTTTCTGCACCCTGCTTCCAGAGTAATGTTATCCCACCCCCTTCACATAACCTGGGGAGAATTTGGCTACTCTGAGAGGGAACCACCAAAATGACCCATTAACCACCTTCCAAGATCAAAGTGTTCCCTTCAAAACCATCTGCCCAGAGTTCAGGCTACACACAAAACCCACTGCCACTGAAAGAATGAGCCCAGTGTCATTTCCCTACCCCAGAGCCATGAATGGTTTATTTTGAAAGCACAGAAAGCATTTTTTTCAAGATCCCCTCAAAAATCCCCTTTCAGAACAGGCCTAGATGATGCATTCCCCTCTGGAACAATTATTCAATCCTTGGACTGCTCAGCCAGGATGTGAGAAAGCTTGGCTGATGGGATTCAAACCCATTTCTATTTCCTTCCCAAAGATTTCCCTAATCACTTGGCTACATCCAGCTTGTGAGAGAGGAGAAGAAGAGAAAGGAGATTAATCTCAAGGCCTCTAGCTGCACTTGCTTGTTTGCCCCACACAGAGCAAGCACGCGTTGGACTACGCAGTTCAGTGATAAGGCTACTTGATGGTGGTGGACTAAAGGTTTTCCATTTGCATTCCATTCCCAGGACAATTTGCTATGGCATCACTTGTCAAAAGTTCTGCTTTCAGTACCTGCTGTAGCTGCAGATGTCTTCTGGACAAATAAACAGCCAAAGAAAGGGTTTGTGCTATCACAGTGAGATCTGGATATCTTCAGGAAGAACAGACTGGGCATGCTAAGATAAGGAAAAAAACCACCCTAACAGACTCTTCTTCACATGAAGAAGAAAAACCCACAGCAGTACCAGGCACCAAGCCTTAGCAGTTCCATCGAGTAGTGATCTAAATCAAACCAGATCTCCTGTCCCCAGAGTGGGCTTGTCAATCACCTATACATCACAAACCATATGCTTGAGTAATAAGCCACATCCGCTGTATGATTCATATGAAAGTGAGTCATGGAAAGCTACTTTCTCTAAACATATCATTAGCTGTCGGGGAAAGGCATGATCTGGAGGTATGATCAGAAAGGTTGTTTCTGGCATCTAAGATGAGTCAGGTGCACGATGGCCTTCCAAATCTGAAGCCACATTTGTACATGATCTGCTGCCACACAAAAGCACTCAAACGAGACATCTAGGACCTGTCTTCAGGTGGTTTTACCCCTGAACCCACTGGTTTTGTTTAGGGTGTACAACAACAAGGCAACTAATAACTGTCCAATATGAAGCTTGCCAGGATGGCAAGAAATACACACACAACTCTGCGGGCATTAAGCATAAACATTGCTTGGAGATCTCTCTGCTAACTGCACATAGGTGTAAAACACAAATAAGGACACAACATTGCAAAGCCAGGGGGGTTTTCTGAAGAGAAGCTATCCAGTATGTCTGAAGCCCACTGGTCCACAATGAGGTCACAGTAAGTTCCAGCATTATTTTTTCTTTGACAAAAAAAATAAAATAAATAATAATAAAAAAAAAAAGCAAACACCTTCATCTTCCTAAAGTACGAGGAGAAATCCTCTAGCTGGAGTAAATGAATTATTGCTGCAAGATAGCTTTCTAAGTGCCTTAACTAGCACAGTAAAAGCACCACATTCTCTCCAAACTACAAGAGTTTTCAACTCCCTAAAATAACACGTGATTGGCTTCTCTAAAAGTGATTTCTTGGGTCACCTTTGAAGCATAGATCCAGCAGGTTTCTTTCTGCTTTAGTTCCGACCAGCAAGCAGGAAGGTTTTGTGCCCTCTACCTTGATGACTCTTTGCAGCTCCCTAAGAACTGTTGCCCTTTTCTGAAGGTACCTTTGGAAGCTGCTCATCGAGGCAGCAATGCTCCTTCACTCCGGGGAATTAAAAACAGAATGGGGAAAAAAGAAAGAAGAGAGGAACACCCCTGAGCTATTTCATTACCCAAGGCGTTCATGCCATGATGCCATGGAAGACTCGGACGTGAAGCGGCTGTAGGATAAATGGCACAAGGTTTCCAAAAGCAGATGCTTTCTAGTACCAATTATACTGATGTCAGAAGGATAAGGTTAAAAACTTTCAGGCTGAAGAAGCATATAACAAACTGATCTGAAACCAGGGTAACAAGACTGGAGGAGCCCTGAGACTCAAGGACCAAATGACCTCAAAAGTTAAAATAACCAGGAACGAGACACAGGAATTAGGAGCAGCATCTAAAGACAGCAAAATTCTGTCAACCTTTGTAGCTAATGCTTCGTTCTGGATTCTTTATGTAAACCAAAGACAGACTGGGAGAAAGACTGAAACACTGAGGTGTCCCCAACATAACCTCTGGGGTTTTTAATACTAAAACCCACACCTCTCAGAGGAGAATTTAAATGTAAATGTAGAACCACCTCAGCAGAATGAATTATGGAATAGTGTAATGAATTAGGTAATAGCAGAAGCATCTGTACAAAGATTTTTGCAATGTAAAAAAAAAACCACACAAGCAATTATATAGAATTTCTTTGTTATTTGTACTGTATATACCCTGCTGCTGTTTGAGCTCACAGGGGCTGGATTTGCAATTTGTCACCCAGCGCCTGTCTCTGCAGAGCCAAAATAAAGCAAATACCTCAGCTCTGTGCATTGATTGGCTTTGCAGGGTGGAGAAAGGACCTTTTATTTTAGGACTACAACATGAATCCTTAATTCTTCATTAATTCTTCAATTTGCTAACAAAGATAGGGAAGTGATTACCACTGCTGAAGTCTTATTTATGTTTATCCACTCAGGGTATTTAACACACCACCCCCTGCACCAAGGATTTAGTAAAGCCAATCATAAATGCAGAGCTTGTATTAAAGCACTAAATACCTTGAAACTCCAGTGTTAGAGCTGTTTATATCTTTCAATTATAAATAGATGAGGTTTTACTTTCTATTTTCCATGTAACAATTTTAGCATGATCCAGGAGTGACCTCTCTGGAGTGTTGTGCAAGGAATCAAGAGAATAAAACTGTAGGAGACAGCAGCAGAGGCTGTGCTAAGTCAGCACAGAAAATTGACCTTCTCAAAATACCTTTATTTCATATGTTTTGACTAAAAGCTGTTTAAAAAAAAAATTCTTTTGGCTATACTGCTTAGATTCTCTTCTTCTCAAGTGCATATTTTAAAGATCAGGAAAAAAAAAAGAAAAGAAATTATTTCAAAAGTTGCTTATGTTCTTGAAGTTTAAACAGTTCTTTTGATCAGCAAACCTTCCCCAGAACTTCACTATGGATAGAATTCTTGGCTCATTCAAGGCTGGGGTGTCTGAGACCACAGGAATCATCAGGACACAAACAGAAAGACTGATGTCAAAATTCCCTGCAAACCAATTTTTACACCATTAGTGAGAACTGACCATTACTAATAAAGACAGAACTAAGCTTGGAGAAACAACAAACTCTACCCAAATTGGAAAGACACATTGAAAAAGCCTTTACACGAGGGAACCCCCAAACTCTCCTTAGCTCACAAAAACACATTTAGAGCACGACTCAGATGCTTCATACCAGAGTGGAAATAAAAATCAAACTGCAAAATGAATGTTTTTCTTTGCCACGCAGAACACTTCTACAAATCAAGTTTCTCAAGCTGCCTTCATGGTGTTAATAAAAGCATATAAATAAAGCAGAAGTTAATAATATCATAATAATCATTATCAGAATTGAAGACTGTTGTGCTGATAACATTATCACTATCACCACCATTAACAGAATGCATTCTGCAGACAAACTTTATGGTGTTCAGTGGGACATGGCCAGTCTCTCAGTTTCTTCTGAAATCCCCTTTGTATGTTTTTTTCCCCCCTCTGCTATGCACCTACTTTAATTTACTTTTCAAAAAGGAAAATAAATCACCCCACACCTATCTCTATAACCAGAAGGCTACAAGAACACACAAACTCATTTTGTGAGCTACCCGGACATCATTTTACACCACTGAATGGGATCAGAATAGCATAGTTGTTCTTCTAATCATGCTTTCTTCCCACCTTCAAATCCTTACATACACAATAAAGCCAAACTGAATCATCTGGTCTCTCCCTCCCACACCTATCTCCACTATTACAGCAATATTGATTGGCTGCCCCAAGTTACAGTAATTCCTCAAAGCTCAGCAAGAACTCGCTTTAGGATTATTAAAGTCACTCTTATGATGCAAGAGAGAATTTTATTTGCTTTCCTGTTTTTCTTGAGGTTCTTGAGCTGTGCATCCTTTACTCCTTGAGATAATGAGTCAGATTCACTGCTAACAGGTTTAGTTAAAACCTGGGAAAACTGCTTCGTTTAGAAACACCTAAGAATTTATGGTTAGCTCTGGAATTAAGAAACTCAGCAAAACCCTCCAAGCAAACAAGTAGGTCAAGGAGAACTCAGTAATCACAGCTCACCCTACACAGCAAACTCAGGGCTACATTATCCAGTTTTTGTCCCTAAATACCAAGACCAAAAAGGGACCAAAGTTCTTATCTGAGAATTAATAGTGTTTGTTTGGGGGTTTTTAAATTAACATTATGAAGCTGTAACCTGTAGCCCATATTCACATTGATGCAGGAAAAGGGAAGAAAATAAACCTCTCCTGTAAGATCACAAAAAGTATTATTAGATGCATTTCAACTACAGATTTGATTCCTACATTGAAATGAAAGTTGTATGGAAGAAAAACAAACAAACAAAAAACAAACACACACACACAAACCCCAAAAAACCCAACCAAAAAAAAACCAACAAACCCCACAAGAATCTAACAGCCTCACAATCAGGTCATAAAGTTGTAAGACATTCAGTAGAAAAGGAAAAGCTCTCAATTTTCTTTCCATTTGGGTTGATTTCAGTTTTGGCCACTGCATTAGATACACGAATTAAACCACTCAGACAAAGAAAGGCACTTTGTAGTTTTGAAAGAGTCAGGTTTTAACATGAGATCACGAAATCATAGAATGGTGGGGGTTTGAAGGGACCTCAGGAGACCACCTCATCCAACCCCCCTGCTCCAGCAGGGTCACCCAGAGCAGGGGGCCCAGGATCACAGTGTCCAGGCAGGTTTGGAATCTCCAGAGAAGGAGACTTCCTGAAAGACATATTACACTACACATGTACTTTTTAACATGTAGTGAAAAAACCAGCAGGCTTTACTAAAGGTCTCATGTTCTTACACTGAGTAGTATCATAACTACTGCTCTTCAGGCAGGAAAGTTGAACTACTAATAAAGTAACCAGAATATAAAGCTTCACAGGTTTTTCTTCAGTTTATTTGCCAATACAGGATCACCCTTAACTCATGCACAAAGTAATGTATGAAACCCTGTTTGACCATCTATATATTTACGTATCTTCTGCCATTCAAGAACTGCAACCATGGCTGCACAAATAATGCGGCGAAAGAGCAAAATACCTGAGAGGAGAGTTACAAGCCAAACACAAAACCTGCACGAACTCTTACTGCTTTGCACCAATATATTTACCCTGTAATGAGATTGATAGGAACCCTTAGACCTCGCTAGGAAGCGAGCCAAGCCGAGGCACGTCCGTATCTGGGTAAGACTGACCTATGCCATTAGTCAGTATTGTCGCAACCCCCGTTCTCAGACACTGGATTTACCTGTGCTTATTTCCTCTGCTAAATGGATATCTTCAGCTTGCACAGATTGATCCAACATCTCAACAAAACGTTCCTGAATTTCTCCGGCGGCCTCATCGCCAAACTTGTAATCGCTGAGCATCACACTGGATCCAGGAACAGGGACAAACAGTCTCTGAGGCAAGACGTGATACGCCCTCTCAAAATCTAAAGGAAAAAGGGAGGGAAAAAAATACCATCCAAATAAAAGCCTTGCCAGTTGTGGTAAGATCCCTCATTAATCTCTGACCGTAAGATAAAGCTATTGCAACAGAGCTGCTCAAGGCTGCCATGTAAAAACCCCACTTTCAGGCACGGCTCGTTTAGTCGTTACCATCTGATGAAAGTTTTGCCTTATATTGATTTACATTCTTACATTAGTCTCTCCAGAAATACTCAAGCAACCTCCGAAACAGACCATAATATGTTAGACAGGGTGGGGTTTTTCCCCCCCCATTTTCATGGTTAGAATGACTAGCAAAAGAACTCTGGGAAAGACTGCAGATCAGAGCGTACGCAGAACAGAACAGGATTTCAACACCACAAAGGACTGCAACCAGTAGGCTGCTTTGTGCTGTAAAGCCCCAAGGTATGGGTGCCACCTAAAGAGTAAACTGAAAACTGCAAGGACTTGAAAATAGCAAGTTTAAATCAGGGAGGTTGGATAAAGTTGGGTAATGCCAAAACAAACCACGTTATCCTAAAGTAAATGCTAATTTACGTGAATCATTTCTCCTGACGTTCACCTGTTTCCATTTCTATTCTGTCTAAAATCACTATCAGAGGTAGCACCTTTTGAAAGGCTTTCCTTTACACAGATCTTCAAATTGCTACTTCAAGTAACTAACGACATTTGATTTAAAATGTAGAAACCATCAAAACAACACAAGAACATAACTTGATACCGTTGCACTGTCTCAAAATAGTCTGAAAAACCACCCAGCATGACCTAGGGGATCTGGGCTCAGCATCTACCCCTTTAATTTTTAACATAATTATGATCTATTTGTAGGATTAGATAAAAACAAATAATCATGATGCTTCTTTACGTCATAATCACCACATACAATGCCATATTTAACTCAGTGGACATCAAGTATTGAACTTGAGAGCTCATATCCACTCGCATTTGTTACACAGGGATATCAGAATACAGAAGGCCAAGTCCAGCTGGTTCTTTTAACCCTACCAAGTTTTTGCCTTCTTCAGCATTAACAGGAATGCTGTATGGTGATTTAAAAGGAAATAATGAAAATATAAAGTGCTCAAGTTACAGTTAGAAGATCAGTGACAGGAATTTCAACTACAGAATTCTTAAAAACTACAGAAGTTGAAATTGCATTTTGCACTCATGAGAACTGAGCACAAATTTTGTGTGAAAGCCACAAAGAATATAACTGAACTTGACAAAAACCCTCTGCATTGACAAAAAAGTCAAGGCTGCCAAACAGAAACTGCTCCATTTGTTTTAACTCTGCTCTAACCATACTGGAAATTCAGTGCATCAACAGAATTTTCTACCACAACCAAAATTCACTGCAATCGTAAGCTGGTTTTATTTTTAATTCCTACTTTTTTTGTGAGTTCCTTCATTTATAATCAGATCTTCAAATAGTATTTCACAGCGGTCGCTCAACGTGTTTATTATGTCTCTTTTCAAAGCCTGCAAGGAGAAAGAGAAAACAGGAGTAATATAAAAGCCATTTGCAAAGCATCTGACTAGTAAGAAACAACCAAAGAAGTCTCCAATAGGTTTAATTGATGTTGAAAGAATAGTTTTTCCCAGACAATAAAAACTCTAAATAGAATCTTAAACGTCTACTAAAGAGAAGCTAATATCAAAAGTAGTAAAATAAAATGAAAAGCTGAGGAAAATTGTTGGAACAATATTGAACAATATCACTGATGAAGTAACAACCTTTTCACTACCTGAACGGCTTCTTTAACTTTTGGCTTGTTGTTATGTACATAGGCTCTGCATTTCACAGCACCCCTGAGGTTGATGGAGCCACTGCAGACCTGGACTGTGGCTGTTGATCTATGACTTGAACCCTGGGACTGAAAAACAAACATGTTTCAGTTTTGTCTCCTTACCAAGGCACTTGCAGCATAATTAACAAAAAAAACAGACCTAGGAAATTAATAGCAGACCTTAAGATATTTACAGATAAACTGTTTTCCCTTATAATTTCTAACTAATTTTTTTTTTCTTAGTGTAGACTGAAAATCTCCCTCCTTTTCCATTATGGAAAATGTATTTACTATTCCAGGAGTTTCCCAGGGATGAGGGCCAGGTCCAGTCTTGTTCAACGTACTCATCAGTGAGATGGATGAAGGGACACAGTGAACTCTCAGCCAGCTTGCTGATGATACAAAACTGGGAGCAGTGGCTGACACACGAGAGCTGTGCTGCCAGCCAGCAAGACTTGGTAGGAGAGGAACCTCATGAACTTCAACTACAGGAAGTGGAGAGTCCTGCACCTAGGGAGTAATAACCCCCTGCACCAGTACAGGGGAGGGTTTGACCTGCTGGACAGCAGCTCTGCAGAGAAGGACCTGGGAGTCCTGGAGGACCAGTTCACCATGAGCCAGCAATGGGCCCTTGTGTGATCTACCTCTGCCAAAATACAAAGCTGTCTTTGCTGCAAGGCAATTAACCACTGGAATAATGGAATAATGAAAGAAGTGAAGATACTCATCAAGGCTCTAAAAGGGCATTTTATACATTTCTAGAAGTTCTGCTAAACACAACTTCAGAGAATCCAGCAACTACCTGACAAAATGGGATGGACTGGCTATGCAAGAAGCCTATAAAACAACACCTAGACACAGCTGGATTTCAGGGCCTAGACCAGGGCACAATTCAGGGTTCAAGTCAACATAATCTGTGATGGAGAGGAAACTCTTGACACAGACCTGACAGCTCCAGCTTATGATTCAGCTCCATAGATCTCTACCTTCAGCCAGAACTAGTGGCTGAGCTTCAGGCAAAAGCATTCAAAGAGATGTCTATAGGTAGTCATGGCAAGCTGAAGCATGGGGGGGATTCTGAACTTCAGGATGATATAAAGTCATCTTGAAATCAGCATATGCAGGTACATACAGGTAACCTACTTTCAAATCAAATAGCTGGCAGGACTTCATTTCTATAACCAGTTTTTCTTTGCCCTTCTACTGTGTGGTTCTTTCACAATGTGGCTGTCACACCAACTGTGCATCTAGAGACATGAAATACATAGATCTGTCCACAATCAGTTTCATAATCAATATCCATGGCAGGGGGAAAAAAAAGTCTTAGGATTAAGTAAGCTGGGTTTCTAAACTATAATTCAGAATGCTATTTTACTTTATTATTCTATTTTATAAGGTAACAGCGTAGTTATACTTTGCAAACCATTAAATACTCACCAGCTGTGTCAGAACCTTGACATCAGAAAACTGAGTGCTGGACTGAGTGTTTCCTCTTAACTTTTTCTGAGGGAGAAAAAATAAAAAAAAAAAAATAATAAAAATCTGTGTCATGAAAGGAAAAAACCCAAACCAAAGTCTTTAAGAGGTGCCCTAGTTCATAGCCTTTAAGAAAGGAAAATAGCACATAGAAAACAGCCATGCCAATACAATTACAAAACTAAACAGAGATCACCAGCCAAAGGAGGTGCTTCCACTCTTTGTTAAATATGTAGATCTTAGAAATCTCATCACCTACTTTCACACCTTACTCATGTTCTTCAACAAGGAGAAGCATATAGAAAAATCTGTAGTCAGAATTCACATATAATTGGCATTGCCAGAGGAAGAAGCAGAGAATGTGCAGCAATGAGAATGGGAACACAAGCAGTTCTGTACATTAATTACCTGAAATAACCAATTAGATCAACAAACACTGTACAGAAGCTGTCTCAGTCAATGCTTTATCACACTGGAGATTCTACCTACAAATCTATCAGGGTTCAATTCCTTGTTGTTTGGTACTCACCTGCCCTTCCAGTAGCTCTGTATCATCATCTTTAACTTGTCCATTGATCAGAAAAACACTGTCTTCTATCTGTTTGGACCATCGATTTAACCCGTTCTATAAAATAAGTGAAAACACCAAAGTCTCATAAGAAAGAGAAAAGAGAATTTCACTGAAGTAGTTGGATGGTATCATGCTGAAAACTACAGATATACATGTTTCAACAGTTACTCCAAGAGAGCTTTAAAAATCTCTGAAAAACCTGTCTATATGTTGTTCTGAAGCTCAATCATAAACCCAACACGTTCAGCATAGATGCATTAAGAAAAAAGAAACTCAAAATACTGAATTTTTGAATTTGGTTTTTCAGTTGATTGAGAGATGCAGCCTGCTGAAAGCCATCTCCTCTGGAAAGCACCCCATAGCCCTGTTCTAACTGGATGAAACATTTCACTAGGGGAAGCAGAAGAGACTTTAGTGGAATGCTCATGACAACTGCTAAATAATTTAGAGCAAAGGAAGTTGGCAGCACTAAGCATGGCATAAAAAAGCCACCCACAATTTTTATACTATGAAAGCTTCATTATAGCTTTGAGTTATATTTAAATAGGAAAAACTGGCAAGCATTCTCCGCTGATTAGTCCCACTCCTCCATGCACACTATTCAGATTTTTCTCTCTCCTTTAGTTTTCAACAGAAAATGTAGAGACCAACTACAAAACCAGTGCAGCTGGTTAGTTACCTTGGTATTCTTCTCCAGGTCGTGGTTGGGTGAGGTAGCAAGAAGTGGAATGTGAATATTCACGTTTACGGTGCAGTCCAGCGCTAACCAGGAAGCAGACAGAGCACTCTGGTACTTCCAATCTGCTGGCTTTGCTGAGCTCTGAGAGGGGAAAAAAGAAGCAATAAAAGCATCAATACAAACCACCATATAACTCTAAACAGAGATATATTTTTTTTGCCTAAACATTACTTGTCATGCATTACAGGCTGTATTTGACAGAGTGTGAGGAGCTTACCTTTGGATCTTGCACATCATAGGTTCGGCAAACTACTCTTTGCTACTTAAAGAAAAAGATTCAGTCAAAAGCAAAAAAAATGGAGTAAGAACAATGGACAAATAACTTGGTGCTTTACTCAACTTCTTTGCTGAGCTAATTTATGCTCTGAAGTTCTCACTTTTCATTAGTTTAAGAAGGAAAAGAAAAAAAGGGCAGAAAAGCACTTGACTATAAACTCCAACTACCATAGTGCTGCTGCCCCGTCTCTTACAAATATATTAAAATCAATAGGTATCCCCAGGGAGAAACACCAATTTGCCATCATCTCTATTCCCTAAGGAAAAAAAAAATTCTCTCCTTGTCTGATCTCATTATCAACAGACCCAAAGTTCTTCTGCAGCACTAGTATGGGTCCCACCTGCCCTCTACTCCCCCACTCCCACACAGGTATCATTACTAACAGCAAGCTCAGGAAGTGATGCAGTACTTTAGATGTTGTCTTCAATCCTGCAAATCAAAGCTGACTGGGGCAGGCCTCATTTGATGCCACCACACAGACAAACAGTAAGAAACTGTGACAGTTTTGCAAGGGCAAGGGGGTCAATAGTCTCACCATCATGGCTAATTAGGAAACTTCATGATTTCAACTTTCTCAGCTATGCTTCTCTGAAGTCAAACACCTTCCTTCTCCCAATTTATCATTTATTCAGAAATAACTAGAGAAGAGGTTGGGGGCAGCAGACTCACTCAATAAAACTTGTTCATAAAGGATACTTTTTTGTAGAAGAGCAAATCTGAAGAGCTGCTCTGTCTGAGCTCTCCTCCTCAGCATGCTTCCAGAGCCGCCTTTTAGTCAAGGATTTCTCCACTGAGAAGATCAGCTAAAAAATGAAAACAAAAGTATCGATTTTTCCACAAAAATGCTGCATTATAATTTCTGGAAAACAGCCTTGTACTATATTCTAAGCCCACGGGATATCATTAATTGTGTATAAACAGGAAACACAGCTTGCAGGTCACTAAAACGTCAGGAATCACAGGCACCAACGTCGAAGTCGCTCGTGAAATCTCGACTCAGCTTCCATATAAACAAAGCCAGCCAACACACACTCACCTTGCACACTTCTCACAGAATTAATACAGCTTTAGGCCTAGCAGTTGAGGATCAGGAAAAAGAGCTGGGCAAAACTACTTCAAAAAAAAATACAGATTTTAATTCAGCAATCCCTGATCACCTGGACACGGCTCACTGTTTCTGTTGGCTACTGGTTTCAGTAATGGCAAGTGAGTTGGGATTGCATTGTGCTGTCAAAGCTGAATCTTGGGCATCAGGCCTCAAAACCTGCTCATCTTCAAATCATTTATCATGCTCACCCTACAGAAATCATAAAAGGAACCTACATCTACAGAACAGAAACTAAAGGTGGCACTAAATACCCCAATACTGTAACTAAAATAGAGACAAGAGAAACAGAACTACTGGAGAGAGTCCAGTGGAGGCTACAAAGATGAGAGGACTGGAGCATCTCTGTGCTGGGGAAAGGCTAAGAGCCCTGCGGCTGTTTAGTTGGAGAAGACCAAGAGGGGATCTGATCAATGCTGATCAATAGCTAAAGGGCTCACAGGGGTCAAGAGGATGAGGCCAGACTTTTTCAGTGGTACTCAGCAACAGGACAAGGGGAAACAGGCACAAACTGGAACCCAGAAGGTTCCATCTGAGCAGAAGGAAAAACCGCTTTCCTGTGAGGGTGGCAGAGCCTGTGCCAGGCTGCCCAGAGAGGTTGTGGAGTCTCCTTGTCTGGAGAGATTCCAAACCCACCTGGACAAGGTGATCCTGGGCCCCCTGCTTTGCGTGACCCTGCTGAGGCAGGAGGGTGGCACCAGATGATCTCCAGAGGTCCCTCCCAACCCCCATCATGCTGGGATTCTGTAAAAATGCATTCTAAGTCTGGCAGACAGTAGTGTGTTCTTAGTTTTTAAATACAATACCCCAGAGCCAAGTCAAACACCACTAGTCCTATAGAAGAAATCCATCTTAAAGGAGTCGGAGCTATAGATCTTTCACCGCTGCAAACACCTCTAATCTGAGCAGTTCATTGAGACACAAAAAGCTAATGTGCCTGCATGACCAGCAATTGTGCCACAGGGATTTAGCTTCATATAAACCCTGAAGAGGTCTCCCTGAAGCCAGAATGCCCACTTTCAGGGAATACAGTAACAAACATCAGGAGTTAGCAAACACGGCCCGTGGCACAGTCGCTTCTAAAGTTTGAGTCTCAAAACTATACATCAATCCAGAACGTTTGTGCTTTTAGAAACACAGCAACCAAACAACCATATATAATCAAGTCAGTGATAGACAAGTACTCAGCTACACACCTAAAGATATCCCCCTTTCCACCAGGAAAACTACTCACCTTGCGCAAAGCATTCTGACTATCTTTTGACAGTTCTGGAGTTGCAATAATAAATACACCCAGAACTAATAAGCCTCCAGGAAGCATTCTAGAAACCTTAAAAATAAAAAGGAGCATTTATTAATAAGAATCAGAGATCTGGCAACCACGTAACTTGATATAACTTCTCATGGGACACACAGGCATCAAGAGGAGAAATGAAGCAAGACTGTTTTTCACTTAGAGGTTGCTTTGAAATGTAGGGACACATCTCAGATTGTCTCTCTTCGGCCTTATCAAGTCTCTGCTTCATCATCAACTTTGAAAACAAGACAGGTATTTTGGTGTAAAAATATCAGTGCCTAGCTTGGTTACAAAGGTTCTTTGAGAAAAATGCTTGAGGTGACACAAGCAATGAGATAGTTTGGTCAGTATTTCCCTTCTGCTCCTCCCACCCCTTCCTCAGCTCATCCTGGGCTACCTGACTGGCGTGTGTCGTTATCCACTCTTCATCAATGGATGCCAGGTTTGAGGGACCGGCGTTGTTTCCCTGCTGCTCTTCCTTCAGAGGCGTTCGAACCGCCCGGATTACGTAGTCTCTCTGCAGGGAACACTGTCAGAAACAGCAGTATAAGCAAACACACCACCAAGCTGATATCGAGCCTGAGAATATGCTGCATGATACAGTGACTATAAGGGCTCCTTTACAGTGGCAGCTGTTAAACTCACTCTCTAGCTGCTGTTAAACTCACTCTCTAGCTGCTGTTAAACTCACTCTCTAGCTGCTGTTAAACTCACTCTCTAGCTGCTGTTAA